>CM065377.1:51626682-51944182 GCA_033060915.1 Euryodendron excelsum | reverse complement strand
TGGCATGTTTTCATTGGGACACCTCACCGACCGGATCAACTGTATAGCTGTTGATAGTAGTAAAACCATGCCCTCTTTTCTCATTTACTTTTCTAACCCACTAAACACAAGTGCATAGATTTTACTTATATTTGTTGATGTAAATTTTATAACTTTGTACTTAAAAAAAGAGAAAAATAAAATTAAAAAATAAAATTATATATAACATTACCCTTACAATAAACATTACATGTAAATAAATAATTACATAAAACAAAAACAATTTTAGTGAAAAAGAAAGGTTATTAATAAGCTTGTACTATGCAACTTCCATCATCAGCCAAGAATGTCCGCCGAAAAATTCTCCGTTGCCGGACGAGTAAATCGCAACGCTGCGACGTCTTCATCAACCATAGAAGGATTGATACAAATAAAAATGTTGCAGGGTTGCCATATGAAGAACAAATACTGCACAACCGCCGTGTCATGTATAGACAAGTGGTGTCCAATGGTAAGACGGCTTCGATGTTCCTCGGATGCCCTTACCGTGCCGGCGACGACCCTCATCCCGGAGCAGGGTCCCTCGAACACGTCCCTCACAACACAGTTCATGATTGGTGCGGTGACAGGGCCCAGCCCAACCGAGACGACATGGGCATCTTATACTCTGCTGCACAAGACCCACTGTTCTTCGCTCATCATTCTAACGTTGATCGGATGTGGACGATATGGAAAACCCTTGGAGGAAAACGGCAGAACTTCACCGATCCAGACTGGTTAGACGCATCGTTCGTCTTCTACGATGAGGAAGCCCAGCTGGTTAGAGCGAAGGTCAAAGACTGTCCGGATCATACGAGGCTTGGATATGAATACGAGGAAGTGAAAATTCCATGGCTGAAATCTCAGCCGAAGCCTAAAAACAGGGGCAACATAGCGGCAACGGGGATTGCGGCAGCCACGGACCCACCATAGTTCCCTGTAGAACTAGATAAAGCGGTGGTACTGAAGGTTGGGATGCCGAAAAAAGATAAAAAAAAAAAAGGAGAAAAAGATGAACAAGAAGAAGGAGATCTTTTGGGAGGTTAGGAGTTCCGATCTCTCGTCCATCAGATTCTCTCCTCGGCTTGGGCCATACTTGTAATCCCTATCAATGAATATAAAAAAAAAACAGAAGGAGAAGTAGAGGAGGTAGAGCTGATCATAGAAGGCATAGAGCTGGATAGAGATGCGTTCGTCAAGTTTGACGTGTTCATTAACGAGGACAAGGTGGAGGAGAGTGGGCCGGACAAGGCTGAGTTGGCCGGCAGCTTTGTGAACGTGCGGCATAAAACTAAGCCTCACAAGAAGGTCAAGATTTGCCTGAGGTTGGGGATAACTGAGCTCCTCGAGGTGCTGGGACTTCAAGAAGCTGAAGAAGTGTGGGTGACTTTGGTCCCAAAATATGGCTGTCGCGATGTGCGCATTGGTGGTGTCAACATTGAGTTTGAATCCTCCTCAGAAGGTCAATGCTGTCATGTTTGAGTTTGATTGTCTCAAATCAACTGAACTTGAACAGTAAGAAGTGTTTAATTGTTCTTGAGAAATTGCTCTTCTCAAGTTACCAACGATTGGGATGGTGCTTTGTCAGTCACGGGTTTGTCCATGACTTCCGTTGTTTGTTTGTTGTTTTTTGTATTGTTGTTTGTTGTTCTTTACCCTTTTCAAGACTATTTAAATGTGCAACAATATCTTAGTTATATAATCCCTATTTTATTACTATGTGTATAATTAGTGATCACAAATAATAAATAACACGAATTATCTAATTCTCAACTAGAAGCAATTTTAACTAGAAGACAATTAGAATTTGAATAAGAAAAAATTAAAACGTAACGACTTATCCGGTTGTCGTCCACAAAAAAAATAAAAAATGTAAAAGTCGAAAAATAGATCGAGTCGAGTGTTTCACACTCTCTCCTTAAAGACAGATTCTGTGAGACCTCAATCTTATAATGTCAAATATGTAAAATTATGTTGATGCATGTGTGTGTGATTTACTTACTACAAAGCTTATTATACCTCATTAGCCATCATATATTTTTACTTAAGGTAAGAATGCATTAGTGTGAACCAATAGAGGTGTGGCATGTAGCATGAAAGTGGTGAGGTGGGAGAATGTTGAAGGACACCTAAGAGTGTGATATATATATTTACCTAACAAGGTGAAAGAGAAACTTGGAAAAAGAGATATAATTTGGTGGGAGAAGAAAGAAAAAATTTAAGTCAATGGGGGAGGACCAAAAAAAAAAGGAAAGTGAGAATGATAGAAAGAGACGGAAGAGAGATAGAGATAGAGAGAGAAGGAGAGAGTTATAGAGAGAGAGAGAGAGAGAGAGAGAGTTGCAAAGAGAGAAAAACAGAGAAAAACAGAGAGGGAGTACGAGAGGAGCTGCTGCAGCTCCAGAAAAGGCTGATTTCAGGTATGAAAATTCGTATCTTGCTGTAGATCAAGCTATAAGTGGATAGATCTTGAAAAAATACTTGATTTAGATACGAATTTCATCTGGTTTGGTTAAGAATTGAGAGAGAAACCTCTGTCCAAAGTTGGAAGATTTTTGCTGCGAAAATCTGCAGAAACAGCCACTGTCGGAGGTTGTTTGACCTCTTTAACAATCTGATCTGTGGCTGAAATTTTTCACACTTGAACTTTGAGATCTTAGAAAAATTTGGGCTTTGGTTTCAGTCAAAAATGTTTTATATTCGAATTATGGTGATTTTTCAAAGTTGGGCTGCCACTGTAGAAGTCTAATGCCCAGATCTGCCCAGATCTGTAACCTCTGGTTTGACAGAGCATTTGACCAAGTTAGAGTAGCCCAAAAATTATGAAATTTTTACTGTATCTCTTAGAATGATGGAAGATAATCTGTACCAAATTTCAGGTTATTTCGATGTCTTTTACTTATGCTACGAATTTATCAAAGTAGAGCATCTGCTGCTGAATTTAAGTTTTTGCAGCACTGCCCTGTTTTAGAAAATACCAAATAAATACTTAGGCATGTTCAAAAAATGTAAAATTTTGTCTAGATGCTCTGTGAGATGCCTGTGTTGTATTTCTAAATTTTTAGAATTTTTGGGTATAAACTCACGAAGTTATGTCCAAATTATGAAGCCTGTGTCAGGTGTGGCAGATTAGAGGACTTAGTGTATTTTGGTATTTTTCAGTTCTAGCATTCCATTGGGAGTTTAAGTGAGGTTATGTATATATTATATTTATTATGATTGCTAGAATTCTTAAACTAACACGGTTGTGGTGGTAGGACCTAACGGAAGGCAATATCCGTCAACATCAGTCAAGGAGTGATCGTGGTCGTGGGGTGTGTACGGTGTCAGGTGGGATCTAGGATAGTCATATTCATATTGAATGAATATATTGTTTGTAATATTATGTCTTGATTGTGGGATCATGGATATTCATATTCAAATTGAATGAATATATTGTGTATAATATTATGTGTTGATTGTTGTTGATTGTGGGATTATATATTGGTGGTCCTATTGGTGATAATATTGTTTGTCATATTATGTGTTGATTGTGAGATGCTTGTATTGTTAGTGTGATTGTGGGATTATGCGAATTATGATGATCTTATGATATTGACTTGGATGCTTTACTATCTCTATTGGTGTATTGTTTGTCTTATTATAAACATTGGTGTTGATTGTGACAGTCTTATTCATATGGAGTTGCTTGATCATTATGTATATAACATACTATTGATGAGGTTATATATATGTGGTGATAATGATGAGATTATATATATGCGGTGATATTGATGAGGTTGTATAAGAGGTGGATGTGATATTACATTCCATCCATATTGTATGCCTTGCATTGCACTGGAGAGAGTTAACCGATGTGGGGTTAACCAAAGCTTAGTCACGGTGGACTAGCATAGGGGTGCCACGGTGGGCATTCCTTGATAAAGCGCCATCAATATATTAGGCCAACGTTATCTAAAATTGCGCGCACATGTGGGTGTTTCATGCATTGCATCACAAGAGACATTGCATCGTATGGAATATATTATATTATTGGTAATGATGAGAGGATGTTTACATATTGTTGATGTTGGTATTTTATAGATGAGTATATATCATTGGGTGATGGCTTATTCATTGATGGCTGATTCTGTGATTGTATTTATCATTCTTTATGAGTTTGATTATCTATTGTGAGCACGTTGACTTTTAGCTCACACCCACACAGACTGTTTTGGCAGGTAACGTGGAGATGGCGGTTCGGTTCACTGTAGTCTTAGTCTTGGTCCTTGCCGTGGTGGCAATCATGTGGATGTCGAGTCACGGGACTTGGGAGAGCTCCATTGTCTTACTTTCAATTTTCATGGTTGTATTTTATATAAAACGTTGGGTTTTGGTGTTATGTTTTAACTTTGTATAATGGTAAAGAATTTTGTAAAAGGATGTTGATTATTTTCCAGTAATAATGTATTCCTTTAGAGAGTTTATTATATTTTCCTCATTGTATTGTTTATTCCGCTGCGTTCTTTTATTTTCAAGTATGTGTTAAGGTGTCGTTCGCAGGTACGGTGATCTGTGCGATCACGCCATGTCCTAATGTGACATAATTAATGTCTAATTGGGATGGGGGTGTGACAGATTCACCCCCCACAGTTGGTGCTCACGAGATGTTGGGCGTCTGACTCCCAAAATAAAACGATCTCAGCAATCTTTAGGCAGCACTTTAATAAAAACTGCTTGGCGGCTTCACCAGATGATCTAAACTTTCTCAGGAAATACGGAAGGAAGAAAAAGAATTCGATGTATGCAACAATTCGGAATTTTCCGATTGGATTGGATATCATGAATGCTAGAATGCTGCTCTATTTATAGAACCCAGGTGCCTGTTCGAAACACTGGTTCGAACAGGTACCAGCAGCCAAACAGTCCCTTACTGGAGGGACGCACCTGTTCGGTCAACCAAACAGCCCCTTACTGGAAGGACGCACCTGTTCGGTCAACAGTCACATCTGTTCGGTCAAACCATCATAAATTAATTAATTAATTAATATAAAATTAATTAATAAAACAATTAATTAATTTAATTCCGACCCTAACCCAAAAATATAAGACTCGAACCGAACCCACGACCCACGCCTACGTCCCCGTCCCGACCCGACCCGGACCAGACGGGCGGGCGGCGGCGGCTGCGGCGGCGCGCGCGTGTGTGGAGTATTGGGTCAACCCATGGGTTCTATAGGTCCTCCCCCTTCCACAAAAGTGGAGTGCCCCTTGGGGCCCAAACTTTACTCCAAACTTGGGTTATATATGGACAACTTATTTCTCATAAGAAATCAATGTGGGATTACCCACTTTCAACTACATAACCCATGTTCAAGGGAGTGACTTTGGAGGCCAATAACTCATTCAATCCTACAAGGATTTGAGCAAGTAAATAGTCTAGATTCATCTCCTCTCGAAGGTGAATCCAACGCACTAATGACCCGACACAAAGGATGCATGGGTCCCACATTTATATTGGCTCAAAGATCAACAAAATAATGGGTTTACACCCAATTATTCTAACAATCCCCCACATGAATGAGATTGGCTGGAAATGAAAAATGCAAATGAGAATACTGACTTGACACAGAGAGAGAGAGAGACAGGTAGAAAGTTGCCGCATCGGGAAAGGTAGCTTTTGGCTTTGAACCTTCCCTAGTGAAATACTATCGGATTTATTTGGCTAACCAGTGAACATGATGTCTTGAACTGTTCAGCCGTTTATATAAACCAAGACAATAGTACTCACACGGTTCCTTTCATATCATCTAGTGATCCATTTGGTTGTGTTCATTTTGGCCCTGAACAATGCCTGGTAAATTCATGAGTACTCTAGAGAAATTAGCCTTAAGAATTTCTCATAGAAGCGGCCCCTTCATACTCATATAGGTGATCTCTTATTAAGAGTATCCTACTATACTCCACTTCGAATTCCAAGGTATAAGAATCATTAAGAGCTAAGCTCATCCTAAACACTATCTACAGGTTATCACTATTTCATCATAGAAATGGGCAGCGGAACGAGTTCCTCAGTGATTTGTCCTAAGTCACGCACAATTTTGTTGTCCTGTTGAACCTAGATCTTGGGATCTCCAGTCAGCTAGGTTGGGTTGCCATCATGGCGACTTTTTAAGTCATAGGCTTAAGGCCCATTCCCCTCGATGAATTCTCTACTTGATCTTTCGTCAAGCCTTTTGTAAGCGGATCCGCAATGTTGCTCTTAGACTTGATGTAATCAATGGATATAACTCCATTAGAAAGCATTTGCCTCACAGTATTGTGTCGTCGACGTATATGTCATGACTTCCAATTATACATGTGATTTTATGCTCTTGCTATTGCAGATTGACTATCACAATGTATGCAGATAGCAGAGACAGGTTTAGGCCACACGGGAATATCCTCCAGAAAGTTACGAAGCCACTCTGCTTCCTCTCCTGCTTTATCTAAAGCGATAAACTCAGATTGCATGGTGGATCTGGCTATGCAAGTTTGTTTTGAGGATTTCCAAGATATTGCTGCACCTCCTAGAGTAAACACATATCCACTTGTGGATTTAGCGTCTCTAGTGTCAGATATCCAATTTGCGTCTGTGTAACCTTCTACAACAGCTGGATATCTCGTATAGTGCAACCCATAATTCAAGGTGAATCTCAGATACCTGAGAACCCTAACTATGGCCTTCTAGAGGTTTGACCCTGGGTTGCTCGTATATCTGCTCAATCTGCTTACCGTATAAGCAATATCCGAACGTGTGCAATTCATGAGATACATTAAACTGCCAATTATCCGTGAGTATTCTAATTGAGATATGCCCTCATCATCGTTCTTGTATAAATGTAGAGAACAATCTATGGGTGTGTTTGCTAGACCGTTATCAGACTTACTAAACTTATCGAGTATCTTCTCGACATAATGAGTCTGTGATAACGCATATCCCTCGGACATTTTGGTAATCTTAATACCAAGTATAACATCTGCAAACCCTAGATCCTTCATTTCAAACTTACTGTTCAACAATTTCTTAGTAGCTTTAATAACATCAGTATTGCTACCAATGATAATCATATCATCTACATAAAGACAAACAATGACATATCCATGAGCAGTGTTCTTCACATAAACACATTTGTCGCATTCATTTATCTTGAAGCCATTTGACAGCATAGCATTATCAAACTTCTCATGCCATTGTTTAGGGGCTTGTTTTAGTCCATATAAAGACTTAACAAGTTTGCACACCTTTTTCTGTTTGCTAGAAATAATGAATCCTTCAGGTTGCTCCATATAAATCTCCTCATTCAAATCTCCATTTAAGAATGCCATTTTAACATCCATTTGATGAATCTCAAGATTATGTAAAGCTGCAAAGGCTATCAAGATACGTATGGACGTTATTCTGGTTACAGGAGAATATGTATCGAAATAATCCACTCCCTCAGTCTGCTTGTAGCCTTTGACTACAAGTATGGCCTTGTACTTGTCAATTGAGCCATCTGCTTTCATCTTTCTCTTGAATATCCACTTATATCCAAGGGGTTTATTACCAGGTGGTAGATCCACTAATTCCCAAGTATAATTTTGCAGAATTGACTCAACTTCGCTATGGATAGCCTTTTTCCACAAAGGTGCTTCCGGAGAGGACATTGCTTCTTTATAACTCTGAGGTTCATTTTCTACCAAATATGTTAGAAAATCAAGACCGAATGACTTTGCAACCTTTGTCCTTTTACCTCTTTTAGGTTCAGCATCGTTTCCTTTATCCACTGACCCATAGTCTTTATCTACAATGGTATCATGAGTCCGTTTAAGTGAACTTGATCCATGTGTAGACTTATACGGAAACTCCTCCTCAAAGAAGGATACATTCCTAGACTCCATTATTGTATTCACATGAATATCTGATATTTCAGACTTGTGAACCAAAAATCGATATGCACTGCTATGTTCGGCATAGCCAATAAATATACAATCAACTGTTTGTGGTCCTAATTTTACCTTATTGGGTAAAGGAACAGCTACCTTAGCTACAACCCCATACATTCAAGTATTTATAGAAAGGTTTTCGACCTTTCCACATCTCATAAGGGGTTTTGCCAAGTTTCTTGTGGGGTATCTTGTTGAGAACATAGTTGGCGGATAGCAACGCTTCCCCTCACAAATTCTGGGGTGCCTCAGAACTTATCAACATAGCATTCATCATCTCTTTTAGAATGCGATTCTTTCGCCCAGCAACTCCATTTTGCTGAGGTGAATAAGGTGTAGTGGTTTGATGTATGATACCATGTTCAACACATAGTTGTGCAAATGGTGATTCATACTCACCACCTCTATCACTTCTTAACACCTTAATCTTTTTGCTAAGTTAATTCTCAACTTCACTCTTGTATTGTATAAACATGTCTATTGCGTCATCTTTACTTCTCATTAAGTAAACGTGACAATAGCGAGTGCAATCATCAATGAAAGTTATGAAGTATTTTTTCCCACCTCGAGTTTGAACATATTTCAAGTCACAAACGTCACTATGAATTAGTTCAAGTGGTTCCGTACTTCTTTCAATTGATTTGAACTGAGTTCTAGTCAACTTTGCCTCAATGCAAGTTGCACATTTATTATTAGCATTAAAATCAAGTTTAGGCAAAGATTCTAATTTAACTAATCTACGCATGCTATCAAAGTTAACATGACCTAATCTACCATGCCATACATTTGAAGACTGAAGCAAGTAAATAGAAGATGTAGTATTATTACTAGAAGGCTTAGGAGCCATAGTCATTACATTAAGTTTGAAGAGCCCATCGCTCAGATATCCCTTTCCCACAAATATTCCTCCCTTAGTAAGTACAAACTTATCACTCTCAAACACCAACTTAAAGCCCTTCTTACTCAACAATGAACTAGAGACTAAATTCTTACGAATGTCTGGCACATGGAACACCTCATTCAGAGTAAGTTCTTTGCCGGAAGTCATTTTCAAAACGATCTTCCCCTGACCTTCAACCTTTGAGGTTGTCGAGTTGCCCATGTAGAGTTGTTCACTGTCCACTGAGTGGTAAGATGTGAACATCCACTTGTTGGCACAGATGTGATGAGTGGCCCCAGTGTCCACCCACCATTCTTTAGTATTGCCAACCAAGTTTACCTCAAAAACTACGGCAGAAAGATTCAGGTCTCCCACATTGGCACAAAGATCCTCGGTTACATTGGCTTGAGCAGATTTCTTCTTATGGTTCTCTTGATCTTTCTTCTCAAGATCCTTACGCTTGCGACAATCCTTGGCCGTATGACCAGTCCTGCCACAGACGTAACATTTTCCTTTGAACCTTTTGAAATTGCCACCTTTGGAACCTTGGTAGGACCCTTGACCATCATGCTTTCGCTTTTTGTCGTTGGATTTGGCTTGCTCCACCACATTTGCCTTTGACACCATATGGGTGTTGACAAATTTTTTCTCAAAAGCCCGGTTGTCTTCCTCAATTCTTAGCCTGACGATAAGTTCCTCAAGCCTCATCTCCTTGCGCTTATGCTTCAGATAGTTCTTGAATTCTTTCCAGGACGGCGGCAATTTTTCAATTATCGCAGCCACTTGGAAAGAGTCACTCAGAACCATGCCTTCGGCATGGATATCATGAAGTATAACTTGGAGATCCTGGACCTGGCTAATAACTGTTTTAGAATCAAACATTTTGTAATCAAGGAACTTACCGACCACAAATTTCTTTGAGCCGGCGTCTTCCGTTTTGTACTTCTTGTCTAAAGATTTCCACAGTTCTTTTGCCGTCTGCACAGCACAATACACGTTGTAGAGTGTATTATCCAGTCCATTCAGAATATAGTTCCTACATAGGAAGTCAGCATGTTTCCATGCTTCCACCGCCGCAACTACATGCTAGTCGGACTCATTCTCGTTCAGAGTAGGAACATCTTCACGAAGAAATTTTGCCAAGTTCAGAGTCGTCAGGTAGAACAACATTTTCTATTGCCACCTTTTGAAATCAGTTCCATTGAACTTCTTTGGCTTTTCCCCGTGATTCACTGGTACATTTGGTGTATGTACTTGGTTCACCGGCACAGTCATTGTCGGTACCGGTGTCCCAATCACAGTAGGAGTTGAAGTAAGAGTAGGAATAGGAGTATCATCAGCCATTTCTGGATTAAACAATTTTACACAAAATTTGAGTACTAATCCAGAAACACGACACTAATTAACACAGTTAAAAAAAAATAGGAATTGAATCTGTCTTTAAGATTGTTAGTTATATAATCCCTATTTAATTACTATGTGTATAATTAGTGATCGCAAATAATAAATAACACGAATTATCTAATTCTCAACTGGAAGCAATTTTAACTACAAGACAATTAGAATTTGAATAAGAACAAATTAAAACGTAACGACTTACTCAGTTGTAGTCCACAAAAAAAAATAGAAAATGTAAAATTCAAAAGATAGATCGAGTCGAGTGTTTCACGCTCTCTCCTTAAAGACAGATTCACCCCCCACAGTTGGTGCTCACGGGATATTGGGCGTCTGACTCCCAGGATAAAACGATCTTAGCAGTCTTTAGGCAGCACTTCAATAAAAACTGCTCCGCGGCTTCACCAGATTATCTGAACTCTCTCAAGAAATACGGAAGGAAGAAGAAGAATTCGATATATGCAACAATTCGGAATTTTCCGATTGGATTGGATATCATGAATGCTAGAATGCTGCTCTATTTATAGAACCCAGGTGCCTGTTCGAACCACTGGTTCGAACAGGTACCAGCAGCCAAACAGTCCCTTACCGGAGGGACGCACCTGTTCGGTCAGTCAAACCGTCAGAAATTAATTAATTAATTAATATAATTCCGACCCTAACCCACGACCCACGCCCACGTCCCGACCCGAACCGAACGGCGGCGGCGCCCGCGTGTGTGGAGTATTGGGTCAACCCATGGGTTCCATAGGTCCTCCCCCTTCCACAAAAGTGGAGTGCCCCTTGGGGCCCAAACCTTACTCCAAACTTGGGTTATATATGGACAACTTATTTCCCATAAGAAATCAATGTGGGATTACCCACTTTCAACTACATAACCCATGTTCAAGGGGGTGACTTTGGAGGCCAATAACTCATTCAATCCTACACGGATTTGAGCAAGTAAATAGTCTAGATTCATCTCCTCTCGGAGGTGAATCCAACGCACCAATGACCCGACACAAAGAATGCATGGGTCCCACATTTATATTGGCTCAAAGATCAACAAAATAATGAATTTACACCCAATTATTCTAACACAATAAACCTCACGGGCAAAGTTTGGAAGCAATATAAAGAAAGTATGTTCATTCTGATCCTATATCCATGCATACTTCTAGCATACATATTTTATTATATATACACATTGGGCAGAACAAAAATTTTATTTTTGGGTGTCAAACATGAAATACAAAATTTACCTATTCATATAATTAATTATTATATAAAAAATTTTATTCATACAAAAGATTCTACCGAAATAATGTGACATTGACACTTTTAAAAGTATCAGTAAAAATTATAGGTATTTTAATTTGAAATGAATGAATTACGAAGGATCCCTTTATAATCAGTATGAGAATGATGTACAAAAAATTTGTTTGGATAAGATTACTATCATTATATCTTAAGTTTTCTTTCACATGTTTTTAAGTTCAAACATGAGAAACATATTAGCATGCGAAATGAAACTTCTACATAAAAAATAAAATTAGCTTCTATTCTGCCTCAAGATTGTACCAGAAACAATAACATATTAACTGTTTCTTATGCAGAAAATAGGTAAGATTGACAGTCTTAAGTATAGAAAAATTGGGATATTCTATTGGATTAGGTAGGACTTTAAATTTCGGGAATGCCAATAAAATATATTTTTGCTTGGACAATATAGATGTACACAATACTTAGAAAGCTTAATCAGAAGTTGGGATGCCATGGTCTCTTTTTTTAACACATGTAATCAAAACTATTTTTTTACGGGGCCTCCTTTTTTTCCTTTTATTATACCAGAGTTCAGTCGTTCACAAATTTTCGTTTGATGAAGTTGTGATCTCTAGTATGGAATCTTGAGAGCCAATTTTGTGTTCAAGATCATAGTTTTTTTTTTTTTTTTCCCGGCGTGTTTTTGCTCCTGAAGATGAAAAACAAACAAGAGGATTGCAATTGGGATTGATAATCTTTTTCACTGTACACACAAGCATATATATATATATATATATATTGCTTTAACAGTCAGGGTTGTCTAGGCCAACTTGTGCACAACTCGACTAATTACCTCTTCGGTCAGGTCAAAGGTAGACTATTCACACCTAGGGTATTCATAAGAGATAATTCTCTTGCGGCCAACTCTTACACACCTCAACTAATTCCTTTCCTGGTCTCGTCAAAGGCAGACCATCCTTGTCAAGATTAGGGTATTCATAAGGGATAAATCCCTTGTTTAATCAACTTTTTCACTTGGTAAGTAATTGTACTCTAAAAGTGTAGTTACAATCCCCTAACTAGTTATTTGTTGGCCATAGTTTAGTAGTTTTATAGTGTTTTAGTCATATTTGTGGTACTAACTTAAATTTATGGCTTTCATGCAGGTTTCGGGCTAAGGAGAAATAAATTGCGAAAGATTTGGACAAAAGATTTGGACAAAAGGCTGGAGGGCGATCAACCGATTTCACATAAAAGAGCCCGTCTGAATCAGTCTGTGTAACCGTTCGAAATCACAGAGACGTGACTGGCCATTTGAAGTCCAATTGAAACACCGTTCGAAGCCGTCCGAAGAGCATTTGAATGACCTCCCAGGCCATTCGAACGGCCTACGACAGCTCCGTTTTTTTCTTCATTTTAAAAACAAATTTTTACTTTATTTTGGGATCTAAATTTTTGTCTAGCTTTAGGAGTACGAATATTATATAGTTCATTGAATTCGAGAGCATTGTAAAGGGAGAAACTCCTGGTTCAATACAAATCTCTAATTTGGCTTTTCAATTGCTTTGTGTTACGTTTGAATTGTCAATTTCATAACAACAAAATAGGGAAATCTCGGGGTTTGTAAATAGCGGTAAAAAGGTTTAAAAACCCTCGTAAAGGTTTTGTCGGCGTTTACCCAAGCCCTCACTGTCACCCCCAGGAAAGCTAATTGGCCTTTGAAACCCCCGGGAATACTAAACAGGGTTTGTAATAGGGTTTAATAAACGATGGAAAAACGTTTGCCGCCGGATTGAGTTCCGGCAACGACAAACGCATTTATGGCATTTTTTTTACATATTGCCGGCATTTGTTAAGACTCGGTAATTCATTAAAACCGGCGTTTTTGTGAAACCCGAAAAAGTATAAAAGTGGGGTTTATATAGATGTCACTAAAAATTTAAACCAAAGCCCCAGTGTTGTGATATTGATATTAGTGGTGTTTGTCCAATAAACGCAGGTAATTTTTATTTATAAAAAAATTATTTTCTCAATATTAAATATAAAATATTTTTAATACATTATTTCACCTGTTCTCAATGTACAACGTAATTAATAGAAACTCATCCACATCCACATGAATAAAATAAAAAAAAGTCCTTCCAAAAAAAACTAAATTTCATTAAAAGAAGCTAAAATTCATAATATTCCGCATATATCCCAAAATGCAATGCCCCTAAAAGTAGGGACATCGCCGCAACAATTACTTCCTCCCACAGAACTACATGACTTTACCATAACAAACTAAAATCCATAACTATCCATAATAGGCTAATAAAATCCATAATAATCCATAATCTTGAGCATATCACCCAAAATGCAATGCTCCTAAAACTTGGGATACTGTTGTAACTACTTCCTCCGAAAGAACTGCATGCCTTTATGCTTCTTTCTTGGGGGCATTTGTACTTGAATTCTAAGAAAAAATAACACTATGAGATAATATAAAACATAAGTATTTTCCAACCATCTGATTGGCAAAATTAATATTATAATTATAAAATGGAAAGATATCAGATAAGATTTAAAGAAATGAATAGACATAGTTGCAACATTGTGGATTGAATAGAAAAAGATCAGCCCAGAGATATAGACAACCAATGAACATGTTTCAAGCTACTAAAAAAGGCTGGGAACCAACCATGCAACCATTATCATGAAATCAAATTCTTAACCAACTAGGACCTGTAGGTAGCACATGAAGAAATTGAAAACTGAGCCAGAAATATAGGGCCCTGGGTCTATTTCAAAGATATAGAAATTGAAGTTATCAACAATTTTCATAGGCCCCATTGAAGTCAACATCTTAATGGAAGCCATGAACTGGCATTTTAAGAAGGAGAAACCGAAATAAAGAAAGCAGATCTATTGTCGAATCCATTTTGATTGTTTTTGGGTGCCATTTAAATCATCTGACCCGAAGGAAAAGGATTTGCTTGTTTCTTGAGAAAAAGAAAACCAAAACTTGAAGTCTGCATGCATGATCATGAAGTAACCATTTCGGAGCAAGCTAGCATAATTTTTGTTTTAGCTGCAATTTTGTAGGAACGATCTGTATGCATGTGGAAATTCCCTATTTTATCCACATGTAGAGAGAAACATGAAGAATAAAATAATGATGCACACGGATATACATATATATATATATATATATATATATATTATATGTAGCTTGTATGATTAATCCGAAGGCCATTCGAACTGGCTTAATGATATTGATCACCTAACAAAGTACATGCAGCATTCAATGGTAAGAAATAAGCTGCAGATCATGAGTTTTGCATTCAGTTAAACAAAAAGCGAGCCAATGCAAAAGCATAGCTGATCTTTTTTTTTTTTTTTTTTTGTGTGGGCGCTTTTGTCTTCTTTGAAAGAAGTAATTACGGGGCAGAAGTAAGTATTCCATAATCTGTTTTGAACTCCTAAAATTAAAGGATTACTTGATGAAAGCAATTAAAAATTGGTGCAAAAGCTTACTTTGATAACAAAGTACCACAAGTGAATGCCGTGCAGATTATTTTTTTCAATATGCTGATTTGTATAAATCAAAACACATTCAGATTGAGAAAAAAAATGTCAATATGTTTACCTCTGGCTGTGGTTGTGGCTCTAGCTCTTGCTCTAGATGTGGCTCTAGCTCTTGCCCTAGCTGCGGATTCGGCTACGACTCTGGGGTCTGACAATCTGCACTGGAGGCATCTGGATGCTGATGCTAATACAAAAGAAACTAAATAAGTCCATCAACTAGGTCGCAACCAATGTAATGAAAAAAATACATTACCTGCAAAGTATGATCTGGGACATTTGAACAACCAACTATCTCGTCCATGTTGATATCCATCAAAAGCATGGCCCTTTCCATCAGCGCCACTTTTGACTGTAACGCTGAAAACTCCTATAAGAACTTGGGTGAGGACTGGGGTGACGCTTGTGGCTGGCTATGACTACCAAGAACTGGCTCGAAGTTACTCCAAAGCCATACCCACGAACACGTCCATATCGCTCAGGGCCCATGACCAATCTAAATATTTCATCATCATTCACAACAGAAGATGAGGATGACCCGTCTTGAGATTCTTTCAACTCTCTAAATTTTGACTGTAAACAACAAAGTATTAGATTTACTCATTCGCACATATTTTATATTAAAATAGTACCATAACACTATCATAAAAATAATAAATGGGCGACATACACGACTCTGCATATCGTAATAGTAGCAGTAACATCATTTGTCAGTGTCCCATCTTTCTTTGTATGAGTTTTGATGAAGAAATCCGTGCGAACTGGCTCTACATTACTCTGTTCCTTCAACTACGATCAAAATTAACTATAATAAGCAACATAAATGTTGAATTAAGTAACAACCTATGAAAGAACATTTAAAAATAACTAAAATTCAAACATTTTCCATAACCAGAGAATACAGTGTCCGACCAGTAGTGTGTAGCACTGTCCGTTTGGCCTTATTTTTTGCATTCTTCTCACTTTGGTTCTATTCAAATAATAATAGTTGAGTTAATGTCTGTGATCACACTATATAATAACAAATAAACTAATATACCTGCACTTTCCTAGTGCCCCAATAGTAGACTAGAGTTCACCATTGTTGCTCATTCACTCTACCAGGCCTTTTAATTAAACGCTCAACATCATTATTATAAGGTTTGTAACCCTTCTTCTTTGCATCACCCTTCTAGTCTTTCCATTTCCCTCTAACCACTTGTAGGAAGTAGTCCTTCATTTCTTCGGTTGTTGTAGTATTTACCTACACAGTAAATACAACACGTACGAGTAAAACTAAATAAAAACAGTAATAGACAAATCATGAAAATTAAGATAAAATATACAAGTATAGAAAATAACTAAAATATACTTTTTACCTTGATTTTCCTCCATATCCTCTAAGTACAATGGTCGGGGACAAGTTGCTAACTAGTGTACCATAAGGGTGCTAAACTGTCATCCCATGCCAACACTGCTAAACGAGAAGATAGTTGAGAGGTGTTCTTCATAATAAATTGTCCTAAGTCATTCATCACAATAACCATCTTGCCCCATTTTTATTCCAAGGTCCGTACATGCGCGTAATACTAAAAATTCTGTTTTGATTAGCAAAAACTAATCTACGTGATTAGAATAATACCTTCGAGATCTCTCTGGTTTGAACTCGAATACCAACAGGTATTATTTTTTAAAACCTTTTGCTTTGATCTCGAACAGCAAGCAACAAAAACAAGCACAAATCAACCACTCGAACTCAACTTTCAGATTTCTGATATATCTCTCATACATGCCTTACTCCAGACAGAGTGGGCTCGCAGTTGTTAGGGTTTCTTTCTCTTACAAAAATGTGTATATCTCAATTATGAATAAGTGTAACGGTAGAGTCGCACCCCAATTTTTTACCTAAGCCCTCTTGGCTTGAGAAAAGTACAGTACTCTTTCTGTTAAAACTTATCTTCTTAAAAGGACAAGTGCGACAAGAGTTAGTATTTGAAAAATTGATTTGATTAAGGGACTTTTGGAAAAATTGAGAGTTGATACCTAATTTTATTAAGGTAAATTAGGTCACCTAAGACTAAGTAAAGTCCGAAGACTAAACTTAAGGTTTTTTTCAAAAGGTTTTAGAAACTTCCTCAAGAACGGGGTTTTTTTTCTTTTCGGGAAAACATATTGGTTGGCAACCTTTGAAAATGTTTTAAGCCCTTTTGAAAAAGGACTCTGGTTTTGGCCTTTTGAAAAATAGTGATTCGGTCTGAGGGTTGGTTACGTATAGGAAAAATACACTAGGCTATCACCCTATCCTACCTTTGCGATACCTACATGTCTTTTCACCCTAGGTTCATTTATTTAGAATCTCTAGTTATAAAACGATCCACTACTATCCACTTTAAAAAGAATTTTGAAACGAAGTTTGAGCCATCATTTTAGGGATGATGTGATACATAATATGCAAGTGTAAGAATGTAAATTTTGAGAGAGATTTTGAAAAAGGTTGTGACCGCACCCATGAGAGTTGCCTACATATCCCTTTGTTGGGAATCAGGTCAATTGTAATTCGGACTCAATGTCCGATTGAAAATAAATACTTTGTGGCCTTGTTTGATTTGAAATGACACCTTGTGGTCTTTGAAAAGTTTGACTTGAAAAGGTTTTGGTTTGAACTTTGATTTAAAAGTGACTTTGATTTTTGAAATCGAACTTGGAGTTGACCTTAAAACTTGGATCTGCAATTGAACCTTGAAAAGGTACTTGAATTTGTCTTGGAAAGTTTGAATTAAACTTCAAAATCATCTTGACTTGATTGGGGTTTGAAAACCATCTTGATTTAGACTTACGATTTAAAAAAATGTTGAAGTTTCTTAACTTAGGGTTAGAGTTCAACTAGGGCTTAGGTATCGTAGGGTTTAAATAACCTAGGTTTAAACATGCAAATAAAATAAACAGGTTTAATTAAAACTTGAAAAGTTTGATTTTAGAAAAGTTTTGAATTAGGAGAGTCTCAAATTAGAAAAATTCTATTTTAGGAAAGTTTCCATTTTAGGAAAAACTTGATTTTGGAAATATTTGATTTATGAAATGTTTGAAATAAGAAAGGTTTGAATTAGGAAGTGTTTGAATTTTAAATTTGAAAAGTTAAAATTTGGAAAGATTTGATTTAAGAAAAGTTGAATTTAGAGAATTGAGTTAGAAAAGGTTTGACCTAGGTTTGAGATAGCTTGGGATTTAACCAATCCTAGGACATAGGGTTTATACAATGCATTTGAATCGAAAAGATTGGATTTCAATTGAAAATGAAAAGTTTTTTTTTGGAAAGTCTGCAAAGGGAAAGTTTTGAAATTAGGAAAGATTGGCATTAGGAAAAATTAGAATTATGAAAGGTTTGATTTCTATTTTCTAAAACAATAGATTAGATTTTATTTCTAGAAATAGGATATTTTATTTGGTTTTCTATTTGAACAAGATTTGATTTGACTTGAAATTGGAAAGCTTTAGTTTTGAAATTTTATCATTTTATGTGATTTCAAATTAGGAAATCAGTGATTTCATGTAGAAAATAATTTTAGAAATCTATTGTTTGATGCAAATAGAAAGCTATGATTTTATGTGAAAAACCTAAGGTTTCCTAAATATGGACTCTAGAGTTTTGACTTGGACTTCAAGACTCAAAATTTTTGAAAAGTAAATCTTTGAGAAGAATTTTTAGGAAGTGAATTTGCAAAACTATTTTAGAAAGGTTTGAATATAAACTTTTGAAAGTCTCTTAAATATCTCACTTTTCTAAAACGATTTTAATAATGAGAAAATTAGAACCATTGTAGAGTTGTGATTTTGAAAACAACTAGGATTTGAAACCCCAATATGGACCTTGATGGTCTTATTGAATATAACACTTTCTTAAAACAACCCTAACTATGAAATGGTTAGAATCATCTTAGGATTGTGGTTTTGAAAACAACTAGGATTTGACACCCTAATATGGATCTTGATGGTCTCATTGAATTTAACACTTTCCTAAAACAACCCTAACCATGGAATAGTTAGAATCATCTTAAGAATGTGGTTTTGAAAACAATTTTGAAAATAACTTTTCTAAATGCAAGTTTTAAAGAAAACTTTTGAATGCGATATTGAATGCAATGCATGAACATAACAACCATAATGCAATAGGGCCATGAACATACAAGGTTAGGTTTCACCACATAATCAAGGGGGCAAGACCCATACTGTCTTAAGTCAAACTTAAAAAAAATTCTCAACACGGTGACTTCCTCCAAGGCCATCCTAGGCATGAACCGGGAGGTTCCTTGTTTTAAGCATACAAGAAGAGAGGGTAGAAGATGGGGATTAAAACAGAGAATAGTTGAAGTGGACTAGGAAGGAGAAGAGAAAGAGGGGGATTACATAAAAGTAAATAGAACCCTATCTTATCTTCTTATTAGGTTGAATGCTTCAATGAAGGGACTACTCGAGCTTTAAGAACTTTGAATATGCAGCACTTGATTTTTAATGGTGATGGGAGGCAAGTGTATAAGTGTTTAGAGTGTATGGAGGCTAGGGGTTTGGAAAAAGGCTTGAAAGAATTAGGGTTTTAGGGAAACTCGGAGGCTATTTTCAGAGAGAAATAGTTTTTGGAACTATTTTTCAGGCCCTGAATACAAAGTTGGGTGGCCTGTATTTATAAGCAGCCAAAATTAGTCCTGGCACCTATACTAATGGAGTCACCTCCTTTGGAAAATTGTTAAGTCGGCGAGAAACAGATCTTTGACCCTTTGGACACAATGCAGAAGATTTGGGCGCCTATCCTAGTGACTGCCGTGTAATTTTTAGCCTGGCTTCACTAAGAGTGACTTTGGAAGGTTCTGAGTAGAAAGACTCAGCCGGGAATGGACAAGAACCCTTGAAAGAGTGTCCCGAAGTTAACTGGCTTGGTAACCAGAGCCGGAGTAGCTGAAAAGGGTAACCAACCCACTAAGGGCAAAACGGTCATCTAATCTGGGAAACTTTGGGATTGATCCAGAGTTGACAGTGAGAAGACTCGAAGGTTAAAAACACTATTAAGAGTGCTCCGAGGGATTGCCAGTTTGATACCTAGAGCCGTTGTGGTTGAAAAAGACAACCGGATCATTGTGGGCAAAACGGTCATTTTGCATCGAATTTACCGGAATGGACTTAGAATGGTTCGAAAAGGTACTGGAAGGTTGGGAATATTGTTAAAAGCATCCTTGGAAGGTAACTAGTTTGATACCCAGAGGCAATTGGATGCCTAAGGACAAAATGGTTATTTTGATTAGATGTTCTCGAAATTGATCTGAAAATGACTAGAAGACACTATAACGTGCTAGATTGTCTTTAGGACAATCCTGAAAGGGTTTACTCATCACTCTGAGGTCTTAGGTACTTTATCAAGAAGTGTGCCAGTGGGGTCTGCAGGGGCATTTTTGTCATTTTTCACCAAAATGGGGTAGCAAGTATTGGTGTTGACCTGGGTTTTGAGTGTTTTCGTTACTCTGATGGTGTGTGACGAGTTAGTTTCCAAAGGAATTCGAAAATGATTGGAAGGCACTAGAACGTGCTAGACAGTCTTTAGGACAATTCTAGAAAGGTAGACTTACCGTTCTAAGGTCTTAGGTACTTTCTTGAGAAGCATGTCGATAAGGCTCGTAGAGACATTTTGGTTATTTTTCACTAGAATGGGGTAGCAGGCACTGATGTTAACCTAGATTTTGAGTATTTTCATCATTCTAATGGTGTGTGACGAGTTGGTTTCCATAGGTATCCCGTCCTCTGGTAAACGTGCCACGGCCAAGAGACCTATTCAGTCCCGTGACATAGGGGGTTAATTGGCATTCTCGATGTCAACCTGTTTGTGAGTGTTTTCGTCACTTTGACGGTTGCGATGTTTGTGAGTGTTTTCGTCACTCTGATGGTGTGTGTTAATTCCAGAGACTGCCTGATCTCGAGAAGTTGCTAGTTGGTCTTATTGCCTTGGGGCCTTAGGTACTTTCCAGATCGATTAATGTACAGTGCCTCAACACATCATACACAACAATGCTCAATATTTTGTCTTCCAAACCTCCAATCTCCTCATAAAAATACCACCAATGCAACATTCAAAATGTGCCAACCAAGCCTCCAATCTCCATAATATATATACCACCAATTAGCAATTAAACACAATCCCTAATTCTCCACTAAGAATCCTCTAATCCAATTATTAATGCAATTCAAATTTTACACTAAGCAAACAAAATATTCCTAAAATAAAGAGAAAAAGAAAGAATCAAAATCTAACATACTATGCACATAAAAAGGCAAAACGAAGTTACCCATGGCTTAAGACGTAGACTTCTTCATCGTGGTGGACAAATTGAGATCCAATCTGCCAATTGGTTTGCAACCCAAGGTTCGTTAGTGCCCGCCTCGTGCCTTTGGTCCCAGCAACGGCGCCAAAACTTGAATTGCTTCTTAAGATGTTTATATTTTAAGTTTCCCATAAGAGAACAGGTGTCGTGATTGAAGTATAAATCTGATGAGTATCTGAGTCGATTTCCTCCAGTACTAAGCCAAATATAGGCTACCAACACTTAGAGAATACTAAACTAACTTGAATTGAAGAACAATTAAGTAAATTGAATTTAAGTAAAAGAAAACCAAAAACTTTATTGCTGGGAGAGATTGAGTTAACTAAACTAATGCAAGGCAATTAACAACTAATGAAAGCAATTAAAACTATATTTATATACAATTAAAGAGGTTTTGATACAATTGATTCAATCTACTAATTCTTACAAGAAATTCAATAGAACATTGTATAACTCAAATAAAGGATCACTCCGTAGATTCTTGATTCGGAAGATTTAGACTATAAAGCCTTGAATTCATACTTAATTGAGTATAGATTTGTGTTCATTTCAAAGAATCAAAGAAGCAAACCATCAATTGTGCAATTCCTATACCAATTTGAGAATTGCTTATAGAAATTACCAATAATGATTATGAATCTAAGTTTTGTATAGATCTACAACCCAATTAAGATGAATTTAGAGAAATCATAGGATGAATCATTGTATTCTAGATACCTCTTTTGAAACCCTTGAATTCCTTGGTAGATCTTCACAATTCCATCCAAGTAAAAGATTAGTTACTTGATTCCATGATAATATATTTTAAGAAATGTAGATTTAAATTTGATTGAAAAAAATTGAAGTGTTTGGTTAAAAAACAAGTAAAGGAAAGTACATGAAAGTAAAGGAAAATTACAAGTTCTATCTCTACACTACTCCTACAACTCTCTAAAAACTCTAAAAGTATGCAAAAATTGAAGAAAGACCCAAATGTTGGCCAAAAACGACTTTAAATAGGCTAAAAAAACAAAGTTGTCGTCTACCATGCGCACAATACTATTCACCATATACACGGTTAGACTACCATTTAATTTACGCCAAAATAGGCTCTATAGATCTTCGAAACCCTGTAGGACTGTGCGCACAGTTAGCTTATGGTCTACGACCGTGCGCACGCTTTAGAGACTGTGCGTAAAGCATGTGCACGCTTCATCGAACGTGCTCACAATTGACCAAAATGGTTAGATATCGAAAAATTATATAAAATCAATATATTATGGACCCCGCTAAGACTTCTAGTTTGAGAGATATGACACTCCAAAGTTTCAACTCTTTGTGTTTTAATGACTTGTATCACCACTTCAGCAACTTGTACTCTTGTAGCTTCTCCTTAGAAACTCATTCTCTTTTTCCATCCGAAGCCATCCAATTTAAGGTCAAAACCTATATAAAAGAAAACAAAGTTAGTTAACACTAAAATCTAACCACTTTTGAAGTGCAATCAACTAACCACTTTTAGTGATAAACTCATTTTGTCACAATATGCCTACAATTGTTTTCACATAATTTTATTATATTTTCAAATATTTATTATTGGGTACTTGTGTGAGCATTTATACGTAACATTCATAAATTTTATTCTTCAAATTTCAGACGAGATATCATTAAATAAAGAAAATATGCACACGTGCTAAGTAGCAAAACCATTCATATTAAATTAAAATCATTCTAGCAAATGTTTCAACTGTTGTCATAAATTAAAACAAAGTATCAATCTTCACTTACTAAACTAATTAAAATGTAGTCAACATAAAAAGGGAAATTATATATCTACCATTTCACGAAAATATAAGACATTAAAAGTGTCATAAGAAAGCTAGAAGGAAGATCAACTTTATTTTTAACTTCGCTAATGTTGGATTGGAATGTGAGAGTATCAAACCAGAGGCTAGACCTATTTGCAAAAAAAATTAAAACTAAAATTGACTGTAAAACAAGACAATTGTAGGAAAATGATAATTAACTATTTGAAAAGTAATTAGTAATACTAACACAATAATTTTTAGGAAGCACACAAAGATATTAGGGTAAGACTATTTCCAACAACGGTAATTTTTAAAGAGAATACAAACATAAAAAATCTAACCAAACCAAGGTCACTAAGTTACGCCATAGCTCCATGGTCTCGCTCACACCGAATTAATTCTATTCACCTCTACCTTCTCCCCTGTTTTTTGAACCAACTTCTGCAAAAAAAAAAAAATTTATTCTTTCTTTCTTTCTTCTTTTCTTCTCTTTTTCTCCACTCTCTTCCCTTTTCTTTCCTTGCTTCCTTCTCTCCTCTCTTGCTTTTCTTTTCTCCTTCTTCGTGGTTGCTCACCAGCAACCTTTACTACTGCAATTAGCAGCAATTGCAGCTGCTCCTCCCTTGCTACACTAGTACCCAAAAACAGTAACGCTTACCCACACTTCATACATTCACTCTCTAAAACTTTCTCTTCTTTTTCCTCACCAAAATAAACCCAAAACAAATAACAAAATTACAGAACGCTACTGCCACAAAGCAGCAGCCCCATAATCTGCTCACCCAAACCCCCTATTTCCCCAATTTCGAGTCCTTCTCTCACATTACTTGCAACACCAAACCACCACACTTTTTAACCACACAAGGCAGCCCCGTCAAACACCTCTCAACTGTTGCCACAACACCTAGCACACATACCACACGGCCAACCATTTCAGTTTTCAAACAAAGAGGACAGATTCAGACAAAGTAGCAAAAGACCGTTTGAACGGTCCAACGAGAGTTCAAGCAGTACGGGGTAGCATTCGAACAGTGCATCAAATGGACCCTGTCATAATCAGGTTTGAAGCTCGTTCAAGAGATTCAGAGAGCATAAAAAGCAACAAAAGTCCATTTGAAGCCCGTTTGAATGGGCATTTGAAAGGTGGCCCCAAGCATTCGAACGCTTCGCGAGTTTTTCTAATTTCCTTTCTCTATAAAAGCTAGGATTTTACATTGTTTAGGGGAGTTCTTTTTAGTAGTTAGTTTTACAAAGTTTTAGAGTTTCTTTGAGAGCTTTAGAAGCAAATTAAAATAGAACTTTATAAAGTTTTCATAATTTTTCAATTCATTTAATAAGATTCAACAGCTTTTTATAGTTTTCAATCCCTACAATCAGATTCTCACTCTTTCAATAGATTGACATATATATTTGTGTATTTATTATGTCTCGAAGTAGTTAAATCCCATCTTGGGATCAACTATGAAGATTGATTGAAGATCTCAGAAGAACAATAGAGGTAATTAGAGTTTCAATATTTTTATCTTCTTCTTCTTAATTCTATGGGATCAAACCCTAGATATTTACAAAAATTTAGATATTTGATTATGCTTGGTAATATTTATGCACAAACCTTAGTTCGGTATATTTACTACACAAGTCGATGGTATGCATCTATGATTTTAAACCTAATTTATTCTAGGTTTGATTGTTAAAGAATAACTGTTTTTATTGTTAAATCTTTCGAATCAAAGACTCACGACGCAGTCAATAATTTGAGTTATCAAAAAACCTCTATTGGAATTTCGGGTTAAACAACTGATTGGAACAATTGATGTCGATATTTTACTTTATTAGTGTCATTCCGTTTTCATAGTTTAGATTAGATAAATCAACCTCTTCAAAACTATTTTCTTTTTATTTTATTAGAGCATTTCTCTGAGACTTCTGAACCAAGGTGAGTTTTTCTATATACGATAACCCTTTTCCTTGTGGATCAACCTCGGACTTCACCAGGCAATTGTTTCTATATCGTGGCCATATACTAGCGGTTATTTATCGTACGTTTTTGAAGTGACCAGTTTTTAGCATTGTTGTCGGGGAAACTTTAACGATTGGGGGTGGAGTATGAACCTTGGAGATTTAATTCTAATAGACTCACTTCACTATCATTTTATGATCACGAGGAGACTAAATAGTTCATTTGGGTAACTTCGTTCCATCTTTTATTTTTGAGCAATTATTTTTGTTTTTATTATTATTTTTTTATTTTAGTTGGGTTGGAGTGGTGTCATTTGTTAATTGGTGGTTTGTTGCATCGAAACTTGGAGGTTGAATTAGGTTTATTTATGAATAATTATATGAGCCTGCATGGTATGAGAGATGAGTCTGTAACTCCTCGTGTATCACTTCGAGACTACATAAATACTGCTAATTCTAACAACCCTTATCCACCTACCTACAACCTGGGTTGGCACTGTCAAGCTCCACGTACCCCAATACTATGAACCGCCAACACAATATTACTAAACATTACCTCTTCTTTCACCCTACACACCTCTAGTAGATAGCCAAGAGGACATACTTCCACAATTTGTGTAATATCAAACAAGTGTGTGCTCCAAGTTCAATGAACCTCTAAATCAATTAACCACTGAGATGAGAGAGGTTACTAATAGGGTGGATAGGCAAGAATAGAAACTCGACCAATATACTAGGTTGTTAGCAAACATTCACAAGCAAGTGTCTATCATCACACAACAAGTATTGGAGAGATTTTTAGCCCAACCACAACCCAACCTTGAATATCATGAATAAGAGGCCAAGACTAGCTTAAAACCTTCTCACCCTAATGATCACGACCTATCCATCATCAT
Organism: Euryodendron excelsum; assembly: GCA_033060915.1. Classification (NCBI taxonomy): domain Eukaryota; kingdom Viridiplantae; phylum Streptophyta; class Magnoliopsida; order Ericales; family Pentaphylacaceae; genus Euryodendron; species Euryodendron excelsum. The sequence continues at coordinate 51,918,150 of CM065377.1, read as the reverse complement.
CCCTAGGGATGAGACAATCCTAGAGGAAACCCTCCTTCCCAAGGTGTTTGAACTAAGGGAACAAGTTCCTAGGGTGAATAAGGATGTGAATAAAGAAGAGGAAACATCCTTCCCAAGGTCTTTGAACTGAGGACGAAGTTCCTAGGGTGAATGAGTATGAGGATGAAGATAAAAAAGAGATACTTATCTTTTCCAAGGTGTTTGAACTAAGAGAAGTAATGCCTAAAGAAAAGGTGAGGGACGAATGGACAGAAGAGAGTGAGAAAAAGGCACTTGAGAGAAAGGAGCCCACGATTGAGGTCTCTAAGAGAGAGAGAGAGAGAGAGAGAGAGAGGAGTCCACGATTGAGGTCTCTAAGCAAGAAGAGAGAGAGGAGGATGAAGGAGAGAAAATAAAGAATTTTAAGGATAGTGACCTATTTGTTGTGGATACAATTCCTCTTGTGAATGTTTTCAATGTTGATAAACAAATAGGGAACATTAAAGGAATTCATAACATGGGCTTATTTGGCATTTTTGTGCATAGTCAATTTACTTTATCTAAATTCTATGATCCTTTTCATCCTTGTGTGCTTAATTGTTATATTCTTGAGTTCAACGTGAATGAAGCACTTGTTTATTATGGTTGTTTGAACTATTTTCATGTTTCACGAGTGGATGTGTGGGATGATAGCAAATTTTCTCTATGTAGTATTGGGTGATCTCCGCTCAAATTTCAGAACTAGTAGAAGTAGTTAGTAGATTTTTTAGGTTTTTTGTTTTATAGATTTTTTTCCTAGTTGGGTGGAGTGTTCTTTGGCATCTCGTTTTGTTTCTCACTCCCATTCCTTGTTTATTTTGTATTTTTTACATACATTGAGAACATTGCATAATTTTAGGTTTAGTTTTTTTTTTTTGGGGGGGGGGGGGGGGGGGGGGGGGGGGAAGAGAATTAGTGGTAGTTCGTATGTTTTTTTTTTTTCGTTTTGGTCTCTTAAAATTTCTTTTTTTATTATTATATATCTTGTTATATACATCAAATCTTATTATGCTTTATTGATCAGTCTCAAGTATTGATTCATATTGACTACCTTTTCACCACTTGAGTTCTTCGATAAAAGTTTAAATGTCATATGGTTTGGGTATTATGGTTTGTACCTTTGACACATTTTTTCATATATTTTATTATTAGTTATTATTGAATATATTGAGGATTATTTTGTGAGAACCATAGCAATATTCATGTCAATGTAATCTTAGATTTGAGTAGTGGTGCCTGGCCAAAAAATGGCCTGACGCCACTCCTAGTGGCCCCCCTTCCTCTAATTGTTTGCCTATAAATACAGTTTATCCCCCAGTGTATTCCAAGTCCGAAAAATTGCAAAGAAATGTTGCATCTCTCAAGACAGCCTCCGAAATCCTCCAAAAACCTTAATTCTCTCAAGGCTCTCTCAAGCCCTAACTCCCTCTAGCCTTAAACACTAAAACCCTAGCTTCCTAATTCCATTGAAGATCAACTCTAGCCTTTTGAAGCTCTCGAAGGCCATCTCAAAGTTCAAGCAAGTCCTCCATTGAAGCATTCAAGCTAACAAGAAGACAATATAAGGTTCTATTTACTTTTTTGCAATCCCCCTCCTTCTCTTCTCCCTCTTAGTCCACTTGGACTATTCTTTCTTTTAATCCCCATCTTTAACCCTTCTCTTCTTGCATGTTTGAAATAAGAGGACCTTAGGTCTATGCCTAGGGGAAGCTTTGGAAAGATCACCATGTCAAGGGTCTTCCTTTAGCCAAACTAATCATGGTTTGGTATTAAGGCCCCTTACAATGTTGTGAAACCTTCAACCTTGTATGTTCACGACCCCTATGCATTATATTTGTCATGTTCATGTATCGTTCTTATTTTCAAACTCACAACCCTAAGATGATTCAAAGTGGCCATCAAGGTTTATATTAGGGCTTCAAAACTCTAACTTGTTCTTCCAAATCACAACCCTAAAGTAATTCTAATATTTTCATGGCTAGAGTTATTTTAGGATAGTGGTATATTTAGTGAGACTCTCAAATTCCATATTAGGGTTTCAAGCCCTGAAAACACCTCTTTCAAAACTTAGCTTTTAAATCTCTTTAAATAGCACCTTCAAAGATTTTCCAAAAATCGGTCCAAGAGTTATTGTCCTGAAGCCCCGAAGTCCATGTCTTAGGAAAGCCTAACTTTGTCCCCTAAGCTCCATTCTAGCTTTCATTGCATTCAAGTCACATTAAAATAGTTTTCAAAATCTTTGTTTTTAAAAAGTGCATAACTCTCTTGTGTTGTTTTCAAAAATCGTCAAATAAAATCATAAATTTCTCAAACCCTCCATTTTAGAAACAAAATCAAAATTTTCTATTTTAGAAATAAAATCAAATCTTTCTATTTTAGAAACAAAATCAAATCTTTCCTTTTTGGAAACCAAGTCAAATCTTCCCATTTTGGAAACCAAACCCAATCTCTTTTGGAAACCAAATCAAATCTCTCTATTTTTAGAAACAACATCTAATCTTCTATTTTTGAAAATAATTCAAATCTTTCCAAAAGTCAAACATTTCATTTCTCAACAAGATTTCAAAATCAAATATTTCTTAAAATAAAACTTTCCTCTCTCAAAACTTTCCTAAAATAAAGCTATCCTTTTTAAAACTAAAAATCATACATTTCCACATTGCATCAAATCAATTCTTTTTCATCTCCAAGCATCCTTCATGGTTACATACATCATATGTCACTTCCAACTCGAGGCTGCTTGAATCCCAAGTCATTTCCAAACCCTAGGTTGCCTAAAACCTGGGAGGTCTAACCCTAGGTAGATCCAACCTTAGGTTAACCCAACTGTGGTCGGTCAACCAAACCCTAGGTGGCCCAAACCTAGGTCAACCTAACCCTGGATTACCTTAACCATAGTTTGCCTAACCAAGGTAATTAGGTGGCTTCAAGATTCTAACTCTAGGACCAACTCCAACTCAAACCCAAAATGATTTCTTCAAAAATGTTTCCAAAAGCTCTCTAAAACTTGTCTCAATCCAAACAGTATAGACACTTAACCATTTTTCAAAAAATTACTTTCGAAAATGATTTCAAAAACTCACAATCCTAAAGTAATCCTAACCCTTTCATGGTTAGGATTTCCTAAGGAAAGTGATACATCAAATGAAACCTATAAGGTTCATATTAGAGTTCCAAAACCTAGATGTTTTGCAAAAACTATTTGTAAACATCACATTCTTGAAACAACTCTAGGTTTTCTATGGTTAGGGCTATCCAAGATTAAGTGAGATATTCAAACAAGGGAAGTTTCTAGCCCATTTTTCTAAAAATGTTTTCCAAAGCCCATAGCCTTGAAGGAGTTTAGTTCCGATATAGCTAACCTCTCAAAGGTAATGAAATGTCAACATACTTATCATAAGGTACATAAAAACTATTTTCAAAAATCTTTTCAAGACAAGTTCACAAGAGGCTTTTCAAATCCAAGTCCCACTTTCAGATCCTTAATCAGGTTTTCAAAACTCTCTTGAGTTATGTTAAAAACCATTTCAAAACTCTCCAAAATTATATTTCAAAAGCACTTTCAAAAATCTTCAAGTTCTATTATAAAAACACTCCAACATCCAAGTTCAAATCAAAACTCTCTCGAGTCATTTCAAGATTTTAAGTAAAAAACCCTCAAGTTCTCTTTTTCAAAACAAGACCACCAATATGTCTTCAAAACTTTTCAAAGGCCCCAATGTACCTATTTTCAATCGGATCTTGAATCCGAACTATAACTAACCTGATTTTCATCAAAACGAGATACGTAGGCAACCTTCATAGGTGTGGTCATACCCTTTTTCAAACTCAAAACCCCCTTTCAAAACTTCCTATTCAATTTCAAATTTCAAACTCTTTCTATTTCATTCAAAAATTCTTTTTAACCGGCATCATACGTCATTCATCCCAAAAGTGGTGACAAAATTCTTTTTTAAAATCTTTTTAAGTAGACATAAACTGAATAACTAGGAACTGAAAATTCGAGTGAGTGAATATAGTGTGAATAGACATGTAGATACCGACCGCAAGGGTGGGGTAGAGTGGTGATCTTAAGATATCCTTCCTATATGTAACCAACACCTGGACCACAAATTTTTGTATCAAAGCCAAAATCGGTGTCACATTTTCAAAAGCGCTACAAACATTTTCAAAGGTTACCAAACAAGCTATTTTTCCAAAACACCTCGTAAGAGAACATTTTAAACCATTTTCAAAAACCTAAGTTTGATCCTCGTATTACACTTAGTTTTAGATAACCTAACACACCTTTAACCATGTTAGGTGGTGACTCCAAACTTTTTTCAAAAAAGCTCTTAATTAAATTAATTTCAAGTTCAAAGCTCGTCACACTCTTTCTCTTAGGAAGGTGAGTTCTAACAGACAGAGTATCAGGTTTCGCTCGAGTCAAGACCCAAACTCGAGGTCGAAAACTGGGGCGCAACACTTAAAAAGCAAAGCAATGAAAAAAGAAAAGAAAATAGCAACATCAAATGAAAAAATTAGAAGTGTGTTTTTATTAATCATTATATGTCTTGATCGCATATGTTTTGAGCATTTTATCTTCCATTCTCCCTACCTTATACCTCTTGGCCAAACTATAACCTCAAAAAGGCCTTAGTTGATTCGACAGTATACATGAGTTGAAAATTCTTTTGAGTATAAGTCATTTATGTTAATTATTTGATCAGAACTTGAACTGTGAATATTCTTTCGTGAAGCTATGCCAAGTCGTATACACTTACATTTTTACGATTTTTATTATTGGATTGCTCTTGTTATGTATTATATACATTTACTCTTATGATGAGCTTTGCATGGAGAGCCCAGTGTAATCAATGTTCTTATGAGTGTATATGTCTAGTAAGACTTGGATCGAAGCACAAATGATGTAGGTGTTGGCCCAAGTGTGCAACCTAAAAGGAGGTGAATTGGGTTTCAAAAATAATCATAAGTAATTTTAACTAAAAACTTATTAAGCAATCTGATTAAATAATCTAATAACAAAATCAAAGTGTGTGTGCAATGTGTTTAAGAAATCTCAAATAAGAAATGAAAAACAGAGTACAAAATGAACACAATGACTTACCGAGGTTCAGCCACAACTCGTGACCTACGTCCTCCCCTTTAAAACCCCATTGAAAGTTCTTCTACTATGCAATAAACAATTATAAAGTAGGTGCTAGTTGATCCAGTGCCTAGCTCACTTCTCACAAAATCTCTTCACATGCTCTCAAATTTCTCCAAGTGATTTTGTCCAAGCTTCACTCAAACTTACAAGTGTTTTTAACAAGAATACTCAAACTCACAGGTCTATAAACTCACCAAAATAGAATAAATTAAGCTTTACATAAAGTATCTCTCTCAATGAGTGGATGGAATCAGTGGAAGACCAGTAAATCCCCAATATCTCAGCAAAGCAACAGTAACAACTAGAGTTTATGTCTTCAAATTCGATTGTTTCAGTTGTATGGATGTCCTCTCTTGGTATATATGCTGTGAGGATCTTATATATATGCCTTACCTTCGATTCTAGTCGTTGGAGGTAGTTGAGGTTATATTAAATGCAAGAACACAGTTGTAGAATATTTAAAAATATTACCGTTTCAATGGCATGGATCAACCCTTAGGCTGCAAGTGTTGACACCTTCCTGTTCTGAACACTGTTCTTCAAGCAATCTGTCTCCATGTGTCGGCTCTTGAGAATCAAGTGTCAACTCCTTTAAGTTCTAGCATGTATCTCTAAGGCATTGTCTCGATGTGTCGACTCTTCTAGGCTCATTTGTCAACTCCTTTAAGGATTTTTTAAAATCACACACTCTGTCTCCATGTGTCGACTCCTGTAACCTCATGTGTCGACTCCTTTAAGGATTTTTCAAAGTCATGCAATCTGTCTCCATGTGTCAACTCTTGATGGTCTAAGTGTCAACACCTGATAAGCTAAGTGTTGACTTCTGGAATGAATGTGTCAACTCTTGCCAATTCAAATGCTTAGGTTCAAGTCACTGTCTTTATATGTCGACTCCTGGAGTGGATGTGTCGACTCTTGCCGATTCAGATGCTCAGGTTCAAATCGTTTTCTTCATATGTCGACTCCTAGAGTGGATGTGTCAATCTTTGCAAATTTCATAGGCTTTATTTTGTAGGACTTCTTCAACCTTCTTCCAATTCTTCAAGTACTTTAATAATGTTCTAGATTAGGCTTCTAAGATTTGAAATGTCTCATTCCATACATGTTGTTCTTCAAAAACTTCTTCAATCAATTCATGGCTTCTCTTGATTTGTTAAGACTTCATTAAATCTTCCAAAAGATCTTCCAAAACTTGTGATATTCACTTTACTTGGCCTTTACCACCTTCAATCTCTTCAAAATAAAATCATTTGAATTAGATTGCATTTAGGACTTCTTCAATCCATATAGCTTCTTCCATTATTTTCACACTCTTTAATTCTTCTTGACATGCGTCATAAATTCTTCAATATATTCAATCTTCAAGTCATAGTCTAATTAATGCATGATATAATCTGCACACTAAGTCAAGTAATTAAACATTAAATAAAGTTTTGTTATCATCAAAATCAACGCATGGAGTCGACAATCTCCCCATTTTGGTGCTTTTGAGTCTTTCTAGTGCAAGCTACAATCTTATACTTCTCTCCCCCTCTTGTAAGGAGTTCAAGCAGTTGATGCTTTATATCAAGCAACTGGTGCTTTGTATCAAGCACCAATAGCACCAAGCACCAATAATACTTGTTCAAGCAACAAAAATAGTGTTATTTTTCTCCCTTTTTTTTACAATCAATCAAAAAGAGCTAGAAATACAAGTAAAAGACATGTACAATAGCAAAATCTTAAAACAATGTTATTGTTAAGAAGTGAGCAATCATATCAAATCAATCAACCAACCAATCAGGAATTTTGCAAACAACCACATTGAAGATGTGATACAATAGATATATATTAGGCATCAATAGATGTTAAAACATCCAAACATCTATCATATTACATATCAAATGTTTTGAGGATGACATACCATCCTTTTAAGCTAATATAATTCAAAAAATAAAGATGTTAAAGTGAAAAATGCAAGTGAGAATGCAAATGAGAATGCAAGTATGAGGTTGCTTTAGGTTTCCTTGAGAGAGTATGAAGGTGATGGTGTGAGTTCAACTGGGTTGTCTGGAGTGTTGGAGAATCTCTTCTCAGGTCTGGGTCTCAACCCATGTCTGTGATAAGTTCTGGTTGGAGCAGGGGATTTAGGGACTGGAGAGGCTTCAACTGTCTTGCCTTTCTCAGTTACTTCATTCTCCTATTCTCTAGAATCTGGTTCTTGTTCCTCTAGTTCCTCGCCTCCTTCTTCTTCTCCTTCTTCTTCCTCTTTTTCTACTTCTTTTTCTCCTTCACTTTCCTCTTCTTCGTCACTAACCTCTTATTCTGCAAATTCTATTGTTATAGAGATAAGAGGTTGGTAATCTATGCCAATTACTTTCTTGATATACTTTCCCAAATGTTTAGTGGACCGATCAATGTCTTGCAACAAATCTGACTTCATTTTCTAACCATTATTGACAAATCTCTCACTTTTGTCTCTAAAACCTTTAACCTCATAGCTCCATTGTCAACTTTTGCATATATTTTGGCAAATATTTTCTCATTATATGTCTGCATTCCTTTCAATATTGCCAGCAATAAAGACATATCCACAGACCTATTAAATGGAGTAAGGCCCATGGAAAAAAGTTGCCTTGTGACATCCTCTGTTTCAGCATAAGATGGCTCATTTTCTTCTACTTGTTTGCCATTTGCAGGTGTAAAGCCTTCACCATTTTCCTTCCTAGGGAACCAAATCTTGTTTACTTTATGATAACCCATTCTCTTGTGGGTTTTCTCATTATACTAATCACTCAAAGGTTGAGGGGTCTTTTTCTTCTCTCTTGTCAAGTCAACCTTAAAATGCCTAAACACTTTGTTTAGAAGCATCCCATAAGGCATACTCATTTTTCTTTGGAGGGCTTTCAAAATGTGATCCTTAGTAAATATGCCCAAGTCAATTTTGGTGTTGCTAATGTAAGCCCAAAGAAAGGACAATTCCTTTTCAGAAATGAACTCAAACTTCCCAGTTTTAGGAATTAAAGTCCTACAAATGAAATGGGGTACAAGTCCAAGGTGTAAAGGTAGGTCATTGGCTAAGGGTTGAATGCTTACAGTAGTTTCTTCTCCATAGAGAGCAGATAATTGAGTTTTTTTGTCTACCTCCTTTCTTTGAACTTCACTACCGCTACCAATTCCAAGAATATGGCAAATTACATCTTTGGTGATGGTGAATAATACTGCTTTCACCCAACTATCAATGTCTTGGGTGCCAAACCCTCTGTTAGCATGGGCATAAAATTGCCTAACATATTCGGGATATACATCTTCCTTGATTTGTGTCATTAATTTCCAACCAAGTGCATTTAATCTAGCCTCAAATTCAAAGTTCTCCTCAGTAAAAAATTGGAAATTTATCGATCTACCATTCCAAATAGGTTTCAAAGAAAATATAGAGTGATACTTAGCTTCGGCTTCATTGCTTGAGAAATAGGTCTTGTTTCTTTCAATCTTCCCTTCATCATGAGTAGTTCCCTTCGATTTCCTTTTCTTCCCGTGCCCCATAGAGTATTCCCGATAATCCTTTCTCTTTTTGCTTCCAGCCACCTTGAGTGTTAACACTTCTAAGATTTTCTTCCCTTTCTTCAACTTGTTAGATTTTGTTCCCGTAAGAGATGGATTAATAGATTAATAGAGGCTGGGGTTGAGTTTGGAGAGATCGAAATGGATATATAATGGGAGTCAAGAGTGATTTTTGGAAAGGTTTAATAGTTCTTGGCAGTTGAGAAAACTATTTGTAGAGAAATAAGGAAATCTGATTTTGCCGAATAAACAAGGGTATTTAAAGTTACTGAGCAACCACACAAAAGGGTCAACTCTTAGCTTCAAGAGGTCAACTCTTTTTCTTACAGAATTCCTTCTGAGCTCTCTGTTAAAATGGGTCGACTTTTAGTGTTATAGGGGTTGACTCTTTTCAACAAAAACTAGCATAAGCTATTCTCAAGAAACAGGGGTCGACACCTTGAGTTAGGGGTCGACACTTCCTTTATGAAATGCAGAATATGACTTATGAAAGGCATGTAATGCATCAAATAAGTATTCCATCAATTATAAAGATTCAATAGCATTATTGAACATAAAGAACATATAAATCAAACAAGATATTGGTTTACTCATTCCTAATTCTCTCCTAATCATACAAAATCTATCTTTACTTAATAGTCTTGTAAATTTTATCAGCAAGTTGGTTCTCAGTGCTTACAAAGTCAAGTTTAATATCACCTTTTTGCACATAATCACGTATAAAATGATATCTAATTTTAATATGTTTTGTACGAGAGTGCTTAATGGGGTTCTTGGTCAAATTGATAACACTAGTGTTATCATATCTAATGGGAATGTGTTCAAAAGTTAGCTTTCTCATCTTTGTCAAACTGTGTTGAAGTATTCATGGGAGTGTTCAATAGCCTTGCATCCTCCATATCAATTTTTTTGAGTAATTCTTTGATATACTTAGCTTAGTTTATAAAAATGTCTTCCTTTAATTGTTTGATATGAAGTCCAAAGAAAAAGTTGAGTTCTCCTATCATGCACATTTCAAATTCACTCTACATACACTTAGCAAATTCCTTGCAAAACTTCTCATTAGTAGAATCAAATATGATGTCATCTGTATAAATTTCCACAATAAGCATATCATAGTCTCTAATCTCTATGAAAAGTGTGGTATCAACCTTTCCTCTTGTGAAACCATTTTCAATAAAAAAAATTTGTTCAACCTTCATACCAAGCCCTTGGGGCCTGTTTTAAACCATAAAGTACTTTTGTAAGTTTGAAAACATGATTTGAAAATTTTAAAATTTCAAAACCAAGAGTTTGTTCAACATAAACCTATTCAAAAATACACTGTTTACATCCATTTGGTAAAACTTGAAATTTTTGAAACATGAAAATGCAAGCAACATTCTAATAGCCTCTACTCTGGCTACAGGTGTATAGGTCTTATCAAAATCAATTCTTTCTTCTTAACTATAGCCTTGAGCTACAAGTCTGGCCTTATTTCTCACAACAGTTCCAAATTCATCTATTTTGCTTCTAAACACCCATTTAGTTCCAATTACAAGATGATCTTCAAGCCTAGGAATAAGGTTCCAAAGCTGATTCCTTTCAAATTGATTTAATTCATCTTGCATAACCATGATCCAGAATTCATCATTTTTAGTATCTTGAAAATATTTTAGTTCAATTTGAAATAGAAAAGCAAGATGGTTACATACATTTCTAAGAGATTATCTTGTTTTTACCCCTTATAATGGATTACCTGATATTTGCTCTATTGGATAGTTGTGAACAAACTTTCATTCATTTGGCATCCCTTCATTCACATCTTATCGATTTGATGAAATGTCTTGATTTTTTTCTCTTGTAGTGGAGCTTCACTTTGAGTTGGATTGATGTTCAACTCATCCAAGCTTTGTTCCACATCATCTATATCATCATTCACAATATTCTCTGACAAAGAATTTAGTTCATCAAAGATAACATACACTGATTCTTCAATAACTAAAATTCTTTTATTGAAAATTCTATAGGCTTTGCCATAAGTAGAGTAGCCAAGGAAGACACCCTCATCTGATTTTGCATCAAACTTACCAAGGTTATCCTTATTGTTATTCAACACAAAGCATCCAGAAGCTCTAACGTATGAAACATTTGGTTTCTTGTCTTTCTTAATCTTATATGGGATTTTGTTTGAAATTTTTCTCACCAAAACGTTGTTTAAAACATAGCAAACTGTGTTAACAACTTCAACCCAAAAATATTTTGGTAAATTATTTTCACAAAGTATTATTCTCCCCATTTCTTCCAAAGTTCTATTTTTCCTCTCAACGACTCCATTTTGTTGAGGAGTTTTAGGTGCTAAAAAATTGTGTTTAAAACCATTTTCATCACAATACATTTCAAAAGGTTTGCAATCAAACCCACTACCATGGTTAGTCCTAATTGCTATGATTATAAATCCTTTTCATTTTGAACCTTTTTGCAAAACTTGGTGCAGAAAACAATTGTTTCATCCTTGTGAGCTAAAAAGAACGTATCTTGTGTAATCATTAACAATAGTAAGGGCATATTGCTTACCTCCTAGACTTAAGGTTCTAATTGATCCAAACAAATCCATATGCAAAAATGGTAGTGGCTTAGAGGTAGAGAGTATATTAGTATATTTGAAACAAATTCTAGTTTGATTCTCAATTTGACATGCATCACAAAGTTTTTCTTTTTCAAATTTGAGTTTGGAAAGACCATTCACTAGTTCATTTTTTGAAATTTTTGAAAGAATGCTCATTCTAATATGAAAAGCCTTTTATGCCACAACCAACTATATTCACTGTTCATAGCAGAAAGACATTTTATTTTGCAAGAACATAAATTATTTAGGTTAAAAATATAATATTGTCTTGTCTATGTCCAGTCAATATGATCTTGCTGTCATTTATGTTTGCTACAATGCACTTAGAAGATTCATATACTACCTTTCAACCTTTGTCACATAATTGACTTATGCTCAACAGGTTGTACTCAAGGCCTTTAACAAGTAAAACATTTTCAATTGAAGTAGAAGAGTTCTTATCAATACTACCTATACCAATGATCTTGCCTTTACTATTATCTCCAAAAGTGACCAAGCCTCCATCTCTTGGTGTGAGAGATGTTAATTGAGATTCATCTCCAGTCATATGTCTTGAACAACCACTATCTAAGTACCAATGGTTCTTTTTGGATTTTGCTTGAAGACAAACCTACAAGAATATCAGCTCAATCCTTTACCTTTGGTACTTAAATTATTTTGGGTCCATGGGAGTTAGTCTTCAATGATCCTTTTGGAATCCAAGCATTCTTAAGAATATGGGATTTTTGTATAATGTGACATTGCTAGCTGGATGGCCTTTCTTTTGACAATAAAAGCATGTAATTTTTATTTTTAAAAGGATTGTAGCATATTTCAGCTTTGTCAAAAGAACACTTTTGTTTACCAAGCATGGCATCAAGCTTTTCTTTCTCATCCACACATTCTGCAAGAGTTTTTTCTAAATCATTTACTTTTTCTTTCCAAACAGAATTATGTTTATTCAAACTTTCATTTTCATTTTGTAAATCTTCACTCTCCTTAGTGAGTATGGAAACCATCTTTTTGAGAAGATTATTTTCTATGCTCGTCTTTTTTAGTTCAACAAGTAAATCATCAAAAGTATTTTGCACCTCATCAAATGAAAAACTAAATTGTTTAGTGTGTACTACCTCAGATTTCTTCTCACGGCCCATGAGACATAGGTTTGTAATTTCTTGAGGTTCAGCTTCCTCATTAGAGCTAGATTCCTCATCTTCACTCCACGTGGAATCTCTGGCCCTTCTTCCTTTGCCTTTCTTTTCTTTCTTCTTTAGTATAGAACACTCGACTTTAATGTGTCCTTGCTTCTTACATTCATAGCATATAATGGTTGAATTATTGTTGTTGAATTCACACTTTGCTTCAGGCTTCTTTCCTCATTTTTCACCTTCTTTTCGTGAATCTTTTGAACTTCCTTGTAAGGAGGGCAAGGTCTTCCTCATCATCATTTTCACTTCTAGATTCATTTTTTGATATGGTGGACTTGAATACAATGGATTTCTTTTTCTTGTCTTCCTCTTCTTAAGCATTTTACTTTGGGTCAACTCATAGGTTATGAGAGATCCAAGAAGCTCCTCAAATGGCAATGTATTGAGGTCTTTAACTTCTTGTATAACAGTCACATTAGCTTCCTATGTCTTTGACAATAATCTTAGAATCTTTCTCACATGTTCACAGTTAGAATACACTCTTCCAAGAGACTTTAAACCTTTAACAATGTCAGTGAATCTAGTGAACATTTCAATTATAAACTCATTAGATTTCATTCTAAATAATTCATAATTATGCACAAGAATGTTAATCTTGGACTCCTTAACATGATTGGTCCCTTCATGAGTCACTTCAAATCTATCTTAAATTTCCTTAACAGATTCATAAGTAGAGATCCTATTGAACTCATTTGGATTTAATGCATAATATAAAATGTTCATAGCTTTAGCATTAGATTGCATAAGCTTCAAGTAATTCTCATCCCATTCATTTTCAGGTTTAGGGATAACTTCCCTTTCAATGAACTTAGTGGGAATCTTAGTACCATTAACAATGATCCTCCATAACTCATATTGGTAGATTGACCCTCACCTAGAGAGTTTCCAAATGTGATTGCCATAGATTGACTCTAAGGATGTTAAGCCTTTAAATGTGGAGTACTAGCTCTGATACTAATTGTTGGCCCAAGTGTGCAACCCAAGAGGGGAGTGAATTGGATTTCAAAAATAATCACAAGTAACTTTAACTAAAAACTTATTAAGTAATCTAATTAAACAATCTAATAGCAAAATCAAAGTGTGTGTGCAATGTGTTCAAGAAATCTCAAATAAGAAATGAAAAACGGAGCACAAAATATATACAATGATTTACCGAGGTTTAGCCACAACTCGTAACCTACGTCCTCACCCTCAAGACCCCTTGTAAGCACACCCTATTTTTTACCTCTCGGCAGTCTACACTCCTTCCAGACTTGTGTTCAAGTCGTTGTGGGCATATTCCAATCAAAACCAACTTCTAAGTCCAAATCTTGTCTGTCCATCGCTTCGCGAGCCCGCCATGCCCAAATAGAGGCAAAATGACCAAAATGCCCTTAGGGGCATTGTTCTTTCCAATTCCAACTCCAACCCCTCTCTCGAGACAGTTAATTCCTCGAGACGATAAATCTATTCCAAATCAGGCTCGTCTTTCCGAAGACGGTAAGTCCCCTTCCCAATTCCTTTCTCGAGATAGTTTATTCCTCAAGACGGTTCTAAATCAGGCACGTCTTTTCGAAGACGATAAGACCCCTTTCCAATCCCTCTCTCGAGATAGTTTATTCCTCGAGACGGTTCCAAATCAGGCACGTCTTTCCGAAGACGGTAAGTCCCCTTTCCAATCCCTCTCTCGAGACAGTTTATTCCTCGAGACGGTTCCAAATCAGGCACGTCTTTCCAAAGACGGTAAGTCCCATTTCCAATCCCTCCCTCGAGACAGTCCCAAATCAAGCACGTCTTTCGGAGATGGTAAGTCCCCTTTTCAATCCCTCTCTCGAGACAGTTTATTCCTCGAGACGATCTGAGTAGCGAAAATACTTGCAAACATCACAACCGTTCGAGTAGTTGAAATACTCATAAACAGGTCAATATAGGGAATTGCCAACAAACCCCTGTGTCATGACGACCGCCGTCAGAGTGGCAGAAACACTCAAAACCCAGGTCAACACTAGTGCCGGCTAGCCCATTTCGGTGAAAAATGATCAAACTGCCCCTTGGACCTTTTCTGAGACTTTCCAGTCAAGATGACCATTTTGCCCCTAGGCATCCGAACGCCCCAAGAACCACACCGGCTCTGGGTATCAAACCGGTAACCTTCTGAGATTACTTCTTATAGTATTCTCAACCTTGCTCTACCTTTCCGGATCATTCCGAGTCAGTTCCGGCAAACCCGGTACAAAATGACCGTTTTGCCCCTGGTGGGCCGCTCTCCTTTTCCAACCACATCAGCTCTGGGTATCAAACCAGTAACCTCCTGAGAATGCTTTTTATAGTGTTCCCAACCTTTCTTTATCCTTTCGGATCATTCTGAGTCAGTTCCGATAAACCCGATGCAAAATGACCATTTTGCCCCTGGTGGGCCGGTCACCTTTTCTGACCACATCGGCTCTGGATATCAAACCGGCAACCTTTGGGAACATTCTGAATAATGTTTCAAAATCTTAATTCTTCCTCCGGGACAGTCCAAGTCCGTCTTGGCAACTTCTCGATCCGATTGACCGTTTCACCCCTAATGGCCCAGTCATCCCTTTCGACACATCCTGTCCTCATTTTCCAAGTCAAATACCTTCGAAACGCTATTCTAAGTGTTCCTGCTCTTTTCTAGCCTTCTGGGCCATTCCTGGTTCCTTAAATCGTTCCCGGACTTGCCGGAGTCACTCCTAGTGAAGCAAGGCTAAAAATTGCATGGTAGTCACTAGTATAGGCACCCAAATCTAGTAAAAAATACGTTGTTTGCCAACCTTAAACATTTCCTAAATGGTTGGCGCCACTAGTAGTGGCGTCACTGCCAAGCCAGAAAATGGCCTGGCGCCACTCCTAGTGGCGCTAGTATAATTTTTGGCCTGGCGCCACTGCAACAGGCGCCAGTGCATTCCTCCCTCTATAAATACAGAGCCTCTTCCAGCGTGAAAGAGGTCTGAAAACTCAGTCTAAAAACCCAAAAATTCAATATACAGAGCTTGAACACTCCTTAAACCCTAGCTTCCTTAGGTTTTCCAAACCCTAGCCACCATATACTAAACCCTAGCCACCATACACTAAACTCTAGCCTCCTATACACTCATATACACCTTCATACACTCATACACTAGCCTTCAACCCTCCTTTGAAGACTTGAAGAGCTATAATCTGAAGTTTGAAGATTGAAGACAACTCTCGAAGATTGAAGACGAAGATCAAGACGAAGATCGAAGACAAGCAAGGCGCACAAAATAAACAAGACATACGGTAGGCTCTCTATTTAAATTTCTGCACTTCCCCCTCTCTCTTCTCTCTCCTAACCCACTTGGGTTTTCTCTATTTTAATCCCCTATCTCTTTCCCCCCTTTCTTTGCATGCTTGAAACAAGGGGACTCCCGGTCCATGTGTAGAAATAGACTATCAGAGGGTCACCGTATCGGGGGCTTTCCTTTAGGCTAATCGGAGACCACGTGGGTTCGGCCCCCTTGATTATGTGGTGAAGCCTTAACCTTGTATGTTCACGACCCCAAATTTGCATTGTGCATATCATGATCTTGCATCATCCAAAAACCGTTTTCAAACTCGTTTTCAAAGCTTGTATTAAAACTTGTTTTCAAAATTGCATCAAAATCTCCTTTTCAAAACATGTTTTCAAAATCAAAATCCTAGGGTGATTCTAGCATTTCCATGGTTAGAGTTGCTTTAGGAACGTGTTACATTCAAAGTGACCAATATGGTCCATATTTTCAAATCTTGTTGTTTTCAAAACCGCTTTCCTAAAGTGGTTCTAGCTCTCTTATGGTTAGAATTACTTTAGGAAAGTGAGATGTTTTTATACTTTTCAAAAAAACTCTATTTTCGAAAATCTCTTTTCCTAAAAATCTCTTTTCAACATATTTTCCAAAATTTTTTTGAAAAACTCCCTCCAAAAATCTATTTTCCAAAACTTCTCTTTTTAAACCCCGTTCTAAAAACGCTCTCTTCAAGGTCCACTTTCCAAAAATGTTCCCTAGGTTTCCTTCTTAGAAAAACCTCTTCCTAAATCTCTTTCTTAAAAATCTCTTTCTAAAAAATTCCTCACTAGGATCTCCTTCCAAAAACTCTTTCTCCTCAAAATTCACTTTCTAAAAACACTTCCTAAATTCACTTTTCTAAAAACTCTCTCATTTTAAAAATCTTTCTAAAAAACTCTCTTTCCAAAATCTTCCCTCTAGAAACTCCTCTCTAGGATTTTCTTCCAAAAACTTGTTTCCAAAAAACACACTCTCCAAAAAATCCTTTTTCTTAATGCCCAAGTCAAGCCCTAGAACCCACAATTAGGAAACCCTAATTTTCTTTCCAAAAACATGGTTTTCAAACTTGTCCTAAAACCTAAGTTTGCAAAACCTCTTATTTTCACATCAAAACTATACATATTTTCAAAACCTCCTATTTTCTACGTCAAAACTATAGCCTTCCAAATCTAGGGTTTCTAAAACCTCCCTTTCCAAATCCTTGTCAATTCCAATCCCCCCTTTAGGAAACCAAATCTCATATTTCCTTTAGGAAACCAAATCCAATCTCCCCGTTTAGGAAACTAGATCCAATCCTTCGTTTTTAGAAACAAAATCAAATCTTCCCTTTCAGAAACAAAATCCAATCCCTTTCTAATCTAACTCTTTCAACTCCTTCTTAATCCTCCACTTTCCTAAATCTTAAGTTTTCAAAACTTGAATATAAAAATCTTTCCTAAATTTTAAAACTCAACTTTCAAATCTTTCCTAATTTAACCCTTTCCTAATTCTACCCCTTTCCAAATCTTAACTTTCCAAATCCAAGTTTTCAAATCTTTCCTAAACTCAACATTTCCTAATCTCAAGGTTTTCTAAAACTCAAACTTATATACTTTCTAAATCCTAAACTTTCTAAATTCGAAACTTTCAAACTCTAAAATTTTCTAAGTTCTAAACTTTCCTAAACTTCAAATCTTTCAAAGTATAAACCTTTCCTCATTCCAACCTTTCTTAATTCCACATCCTTTCCAAACTTTAACTCCCAAATCTAGATTTTCAAATCTTTCTAAAACTCAAAATTTTGAATCTTCCAAAAATTCTAAAAGCTTTCTAAATTCAAATCTTTCCTAATTTAAAATCTTTCTAAAATTCAAAACTTTCCTAATTCAAAACTTTCCTAAGTTGAAACTTTCTTAATTCAAAACTTTCCTATTTTGACACTTTCCTAATTTGAACACTTTCCTAAATTGAAACTTTCCTAAAATGGAACCTTTTTAAAATGACGTTTTCCTAAATCGGACCTTTCCTAATTCAAGTCTTTCCTAAATCCAACATTTTCTAAATCTTCCAAATCCAACATTCGAGTCAAATCTTTCTAAATCTCAAATCTTTCCTAAATCCTATCTTCCTAAGTCTAGGATTTCTATCTTTTCAAATCAAAATCCAATCTCTTCAATTCCAAAATTCTAAATTTCAATTTTCAATCTTCTATTCTAAGTTCAATCTCTCAATCTACCAATCCAATTTCCAATTCAATCTGTTTCTTCCAAATCAACTCTTCTATTCTCAATCGGACTCTTGTCCGAACTACGACTGACCTGATTCCTCCAAAAGGATACGTAGGCAACCCTCATGGGTGCGGTCACAACTTCTTTCAAATTTCAAATTCCTCCATATTTTTCAAATTTCAAATTTCAAAATCTTTCCAAATCTCCAATCTATTTTCAAATTTCTAATTCTAAAAATCTATTTTCAATTTCCAAAACTTTTCAATTTCAAATCTATCCATTTCAAATCTTTTCTAAAATCAAATCAATTTCTTTCAAAATATATTTTTCAATATTCTTTTCTAGCACTTGCATATCATGCATCATGGCTTTTTCAAACATTCTTTTTCAAAGTGAATAGGGTTGAACATTAGTTAGTTAAAGACTCTCATAGGTGAATATAGGATAGATTAGCATGTAGGTACTGAAAGGGCGGGGTAGGGTGATGGCTTACTGCGTCTTCTCTACACGTAACCAACCTCCGAACCTAGATCACTGATTTCAAAGACCAAAAACGGAGTTATTTTTTAAAAAGGGCTAAATATTTTTCAAAGGTTGCCAAATAACCAGTTTTTCTTAAAAACCCTCTCTTTAGGAGATATTTTCAAAACTTTTTTCAAAAACCCTAAGTGTAGTCTTCGGATTATGCTTAATTTTTAGGTGACCTAACTCACCTTAATCAAGTTAGGTGGCGACTCTGAATCTTTTTCAAAAGCCCTTTATTCAAATCTATTTTCAATTCAAACCTAGTCGCACTCATTCTTTTAGGAGGGTGAATTCTAACGAGAGAGTATAACATTTTTCCCGCTTGTGTGAGTATTCCTCGAGTGCGAAAAATCTGGGCACGACACCCCTTGAAAGCTGTTCCACTATGTAATGAACAATTACAAAGTAGGTGCTAGTTGATCCAGTGCCTAGCTCATTTTTCACAAAAGCTCTTCCCAAACTCTCAAATTTTATCAAGTGATTTTGTCCAAACTTTACTTAAACTTACAAGTGATTTTGTCCAAGCTTCACTCAAATTTACAAGTATTTTTAACAAGAACACTCAAACTCACAAATTTACAAACCCACCCAAATATAATAAATGAGGTTTATACAAAGTATCTCTCTCAAATAGTGGATGAAATCAATGTACGATCAGTAAATTCCCAATATCTCAGCAAAGCAATAGTAATAACTAGGGTTTATGACTTCAAATTCGATTTTTTCGGTTGTATGGATGTCCTCTCTTAGTATATATGCTGTGGGGATCTTGTATATATGTCTTAGCTTTGATTCTAACCGTTGGAGGTAGTTGAGGATGCATTAAATGTAAGAACATAGTTGTAAAACATTTAAAAATATTACCGTTACAGTGGCATGGGTCGACCCTTAGGCTGCAAGTGTCGACACCTTCCTGTTTTGAACACTGTTATTCAAGCAATCTTCTTCTATGTGTTGACTCTTAAGGAATCAAGTGTGTTTTAGCATGTATCTATAAGGCACTGTCTCGATGTGTCCACTTTTCTAGGCTCATATGTTGATGATCGCTCCTGAATAGTGCAATTTATATCTGTCAGTGTGCGGTTGCGATGCAGTAATAATATCTCGGTAAGTCCGAGGTCGAACCACATGGAAATTAAAGAACAAGCTCTATGAGTAAGGTCCGTAATTAGGAGAAAATAATTACCAGCTCAGAATCAATTAAACTTGCAGGAAAGCTTCCGAAAAGAAAATAAAAATCAATTGTTGGAGATAATTGATCTAAATTATTAGACAATAAAATTAAACTAATTTTAGGGATGTATTCAGACAATATAAAAAGGTCTTGGTAGGGTTTGATCCAGTAATAGGCCTACAGATAGGTTCCCAAGATAGTTTTGATTAAAGAAACCCAAGATTCGATTACCCTTTTAGAGTCGATATTCAGTTATTTATTAGTGTTCATACCAGGGTCCCATTCATACTTGTCCCAGTTTATAAATCTATCTACAAGGTATGTTTGAAGTTTAATCAAGAAAAGTAGATTTCTAAAGTACTCTTATTAAGAATATGTACGCAATTATAATCAATATTCTTATCAAAAATTCTAGGTATACATATCCCTACTTACAAATCAGTCTATATATACATGCTAGATATGATCAAGAATATTGTTTTCGAAGATATTCATGAGCAAGAAAATGAGTCTTGACGCAAGATCTTGAAATCTTATAAAATAAATAACTATCTTGAATCTCTACCTGTAACCTAGCTACTTTCTCAACTTATACTAAGAACGGATTTAACTACAAAAAAATGATAAAGATTGCAAAAATGATAATAATAATTAAAGAATAAAAATACTACATTAAAAAAATATAATCTTGAATTCACAATAAGAATAAGAAAGAAAAACTAAAGATTAAAAATGCTCTCTTAAAAGATAAAAAGATTCGTAACCTCCAAATGTTGGATAATTCCTCCTTCCAAAACCCTAGAAAACCCCTAAAATTCTTCTCTTCCTTCAAAACATAAAACTCTTAAGTCTATTCTACTACCTAGTAATCTATCTACAACTAAAAAGTTCAATTAATCTATAAATCCCGTCATCAGTCGTACGGATGGTTCCCACCAAGTGCTCAGATGGGCTGAGTTTCCTCACGAAAGTTGTAGGTCTCAAAAAGTTATATGAAATCAACATATTATAAGCCTGAATAGCCTTTCTGGTTCGCTAGATATGGGCTTCCAAAGTTTTAGCTCTGCGTGCTTTAGCAGCTTGTACCACAGTTTTAATAGCTTGTACCTTGGCAGCAACCTCTTGAAACCTATGATTAAATTGCATTCGAAATCATTCCATTTAAGCTCAAAACTTACATAAAGCATTATAACCTTAATTAATATCAAAACATAACCAAAAAGACATATATAATCATAAACTAATGCTAATAAAGTACTAATTAAGACCTTATAATTGCACTTTTAAAGCGCAATCAGTTGACTCCTTTAAGAATTTTTCAAAGTTATACACTCTATCTCCATGTGTCGAGTCTTGTAGCCTCATGTGTTGACTCCTTTAAGGATTATTCAAAGTCATGCAATTTATCTCCATGTGTCGACTTCTAATGGTCTAAGTGTCGACATCTGATGACCTAAGTGTCAACTTCTGAAATGAATGTGTCGACTCCTGGAGTGGATGTGTCGACCCTTGCCAATTTCATAGGCTTCATTTTACAGGATTTCTTCAACCTTCTTTCAATTCTTCAAGTACTTCAATGATGTTCCAGAT
This sequence comes from Euryodendron excelsum, assembly GCA_033060915.1. Lineage (NCBI taxonomy): Eukaryota > Viridiplantae > Streptophyta > Magnoliopsida > Ericales > Pentaphylacaceae > Euryodendron > Euryodendron excelsum. Next base: position 51,896,859 of record CM065377.1, on the reverse strand, counting down.
TAGGCTTCTAAGACTTGAAATGTCTCATTCCATGTATGCATCGAATAAATACAGGCCCAAAATGGTTGGGCAGGTCCATATCTATCGACATTGCTAAGCTGGGCCTGGGGCAGCCCATGGTCGAACCTCGTGCCACCGGCCCGGGTCAGTTTGTCCGCCCAAATTAGAGCCTCCTCTAGCCCAGCTTAGGGGTGTAATCATACAAGGTGACAGAGTATTAAATGGATAATAGACCCGCATTGAATGCAGAGGAGGCGTTGCACAGAATCGATGACGATCACATCCGATCAATCAAGCTCTAGCAAAGCAATACAGGAGAAATGGTGTTCGATCAGCTGGCTCTAGCCAGCATAAAGCAAGGAGTCATAAGTGTTGGGTAGGCTTTACAGAGAGCACCACAGTATAAATACCAGAGGTAAAAGAGAGCAAAGTATGATCATTTCGACTTAGCCATATTCACTTGCAAATTCCATCCCAATCTAAAAGACAACAGCTAATTTGACCCTCAGAGTGTGATCGGTCCTAAGCGAGTCGACCCATTCTAATTCTTCTGTTTCTCTACAGCAGGTTAGTGGCTCATTAATAGTGGTTCGAGTGATCAGGCAGGCTTTCCCAAAAATTCCACTTGCACCATGCATATTATTATTCAAGAACTTCTTTAATCAATTCATGACTTCTCTTAGATTGTTGAGACTTCATCAAATCTTCCAAAAGATCTTCCATAACTTGTGATATTCATTTGGTCTTTACCACCTTTAATCTCTTCAAGATAAAATCATTTGAATTAGATTACATCTAGGACTTCTTCAATCCATATAGTTTCTTCCATCATTTTCACTCTCTTCAATTCTTCTTAACACGCTTCATAAATTCTTCAATATATTCAAGCTTCAAGTCATAGTTCAATTGATGCATGATATAATCTGCACACTAAGTAAAATAATTAGACATTAAATAAAGTTTTGTTATTATCAAAATCAAGGCATAGAGTCAACAGTGGGTGCATGAGTTTGAGACATTCGAGTTATATTACATTGATAGTACATTCTAATGTGAATCTTTCTTATGAGTTGTTATGCCTTAACCTTGCATGATTCATGAAATAGGGTGAATTGAGGATTATCTTGAGCAAGTTATTGCTTGCATCAATTACCTTTTTATCTTTGATTGTTTGATATGAATAGATGTTTGGGTACTATCATCGGAAACTCTCACGAGATACCACTCGTCCACTAAAGGTTTAAAGGCTTGATGCATATGCTAAATGCACTTGTGACTTCTACAAAAGTGAAGATTATCCTTTGTTTTTAGTATTTTGCTAGAAACTAGCAAAAAACTAGTTAGGGGATGTGATTGTGCTCTAGAAGTGCAATTCTTATGTCTTAATTAGTTATCTGTTAAACCTAGATTAGGATTATATTTGTATTTTTATCTTTATTTTGTTACTAACTTAATTTATTTCATTATAAACAGGAATCCCATATAAAAGAGGACAAATTTGGACGAAGTAGCAAAAGACCGTTCGAATAATCCAACAGATGTTTGAACGGCATACCTAGAGTTCAAACGATATGTAGTAGCCTTCGAACCGTGGGTCAAATGGATCCCATCAAAATCAGGTCTGAAACTCATTCAAGAGATTCAAAGAGCTTAAAAAGCGTCATAAGTCCATACGAAGCCCATTCAAATGGGCATTTGAACGGTGGCCCCAAGCATTCAAATGCTTTTCTAATTTCCTTTATCTATAAAAGCGTCAGGAGTTCTATTTCCTAATCCACTACAGTAGTATGCGTAGACGGTAGTGCATGGACTCTCTTAGAGTGACCAGGTGCCATGATCAACAAACCTATAATAAACAGTGTAGTTTCATTCACATAACATCAAAATTGAATTAGCATGTGTGCAAGAAAATGTATTGTAACAAATTAAACTTTAATGCTCACCTTAAGATCTTTAACATATTATTTAGATTTGATGAGACTCCACCACTAACAGAAATATTTTACCTATATTCCTATAGCATGAGACTCCACCACTGACAAGCACAGTTTTCCGTACCTGGAATTTCAAATCATTCCAAGCTATTGCCTTCTTGGACAATGGCAAGGAGAAAAAGGAAGCTGACTCTATAAAATATTTTGATTTTTGGGCTAATCATGATCAATTCATTCTCATAATCTAAAGTTCTTGGAACCAAGAGGTAAAAGTCACTCCTATGTTTTATTTGTGCAAAAAGTTGAAGAGGTTAAAAGGAAGCTAAGCTTACTAAATAAAAGGGACCAGAGATATCTCAGGAATGGTTAAAACTAATAAAAATCTGAACTAAAAGGAATTCAAGTGCAGATTGATTAACACCCTGGTGTTGGGACTCTGCTCCAGTAGAAAAGAGAGGTAATAATCCACCTTAAACAGGGATAGCCCCATTATTTCACTGTTAGATAGATCAGCCTCGTTCTCTGGAGGCTCCACCACAAAGTAAACTCAGCAGAACAGTAATAAGGCATTAGTCTTTCTCCTCCAATACAAATCAATAGTGCCAGAGTCCTATAAACACTTGCACGCAGAACATATGAAAGAAGAGCATGGCATATCCCTTTATATTTTATCTCATAGCAGAATGTGTTAGTGAATCCACTATAGGAAAAGCCAGGTTCATACAAACCTAAAATACAGAAGATAGCTCCGGAGTGATATATGAAATGATATTTTCCATTGCTTGAATTTACAATTCGAACAAAGGAAAAAAAACCAGCACCACTTTCCTAAATCTAACACTACCAAAGAAAAGGTTTGAGGAAACATTGACTAGGCACATAAGAAATAAGAGCAATAAATTGAACCATCATTTCCTTCTATAAGCTAACAATGTGAAATAATGAACGTTCCGAAAAAAAAAAGTCCTTGATTTCACCCCCAAATAAAAAAAAATCAATTACACATAAAGCAAAAAAAAAAAGAAGCAAGTCAATGTACTGCAAAATTTACTCAATTGAATCAGGTACTCAAAGAAATTAGTAGATAACACACCAACAATGGCTACTTAGTTTAGTCTGCATAGGGTAGTTGAAAAAAGAAGTTATGAAGCTAGACTTTATGGTTCTCCTATGCGCGGAAGTCCACCACAATTTACTAACATATTTGACGTGCTTCTCCATAAATTGTACTGATTGTCACATAGCCACGAATAACATTTCGTACTAAAAGATTTGAATGTTGAGTGACTTTAGCAGAAGAGCACCAATGCATAAGTGGTCTACTCAGAGCATGCCCAGAATACTGAAGAGAATGGAGGATACTAGCCATGCGAACAGATCAGTCATGGCCTTACAGCTCCCCCTTACGGACTGTCTTCGTTGTTTGTATTAATTCAAGCCGGAAGGTTTGATCAATAAGGACAGCACCAATTGTTAAAAAAAAATAAAATAAAATTATTCCATCAAAGAAGAAATAGAGCAATTCATACGACTCCAAAACTATTACGGGTACGGTGAGATGAAATCCATGGAAACCCAAATAAAACTAACCAGTTTATTAGACATATTCCACTAAAGGAGGAAGAACATACCAGTAAAGAAAGTGATTGAAACAAGTGGTGATTGTTGGGAATCAACTTACCTCTAAACCTTAATAGTTAAAATCTTTCAAACTTCTTATCTCACTACGCCACAGATTTAACGAATGATAAATTTCATTTAAACTCACAATTTTATTTTACATTAAAAAAAATTAACAAAATAAGAACGTGAATTTGAATCGAATAACAACATTGTGAATTTAAATTGAGTAACAATATTATCCGTTAAATTTAAGTAATTAACACATAACGTAGTAAAATAAAGAGTCTAAAAAATTCTAAATATTAAGATATGAAGAGGAATTGAACCTTGATTGTTGTGACTGAAACAAGAGTCGTTACAGCATTGGAAACAAGCGTTTTGACGGCAGGGTAGTGCGTCGGTGGCACGTGATTTGCTCGGCTGCAGCAGAGAGAGAATAACGAACAAATTTGTGGTGAAAGAGGTAGGGCTCAATTGGGTGGGAAATTTTTGGAAACTTCAGAATCAAAGTTAACTATTATCGTGTGGGAGGGAATGAAAATTTGGGAAAACTGAAATTTCCCGCAAGACGTTCTGGCAATGTAGAATGATTAAAATTATTAAGGAATTTATATTATTTTATTATTTTGTATTCTTTTAGCAATAGTTCTCCTTAACCAAACATGTAAAAAGTGAATAATACAAATGAAAATAGAAGAAATTTAAAGAAATATAATTTGATTATTTAATTTCCTTTAGTCATTGATTCAATATACTTCTTTATTATAAAACGGTAGAAGCTTAAGAGGTTATACATTATCGTAACAATAATTATAATAACTTTGTCAGTAAAATTATATTTTTGTTCTTGATATTTCATAGTTAAACAAAAAAAAAAACCAAACTTTTGAGTACCTAAAAAAATTTAGAATTAAGTATTCTTTTATCTAATGACCTTTTCTACCTACTTTTCCATCAAATTTCATTTTCATGTCTAATTTATTAATCAAAAGCCAATATATTATGATTTGCCTTTTCATTAATTGCCAACTTTTTTATTTATTTTTTCTTTCTATCATAATTTTCTTAATTACCAATAGAAAACAATGTTTGAAATATAGAATATATGGCTTGAGTATATATAAGTTTTAGCTATATTCAATATGAGTTAAAAATTATGCTACAACTGGTTGATGCTAGAGAACAAAGATTAGAACCGATTAAGGGAAAATGGTAAAAAATGATCTCAAGTTGGAGGGATGAGCAAAGTTTTTTACCTTCCATACATTTCACTTACTAAATGGTATCATTAGTCAAGAATTGTTTAAATTGTTCGAGTAGTTTTAGTTATCACCATCATAATGTACAAAACATAGGGAATAACATGTACATTATAACTAACAAAATAACTATGAGAATATGCATATTTGTGAGACCCTACTTTGCTAAACATCACATTTAGCTTAAATGCATATATTGTAATGCATAACTACTTTAATCAAGGAGCTTGAATAACATGTTTTAATGATAGCTTGTCATGGGAGGATTAAAGTATTTTTTTAATATGATTAATTAGCTTAATTAACCTCCATACTTAGCTTAACGTTAATGATGATTAATTATCATAAGCATACTCAATCATGCTATCAATGTAGATTAGTGGTATGTGATAAAGCAAAAAGGTGTTAGGTGTACTTATGTGTGAAAGTCACCTAAGGTGTGTGCATAAGGTGTGTGTTTCATTACATCTTATGTGTGTGTGTGAGAGAGTGTGGCATGTGAAGAAATAGATATAAGGTTGTATCTATAGTTTGTGTCAAGACAAGGGAGGAGAGAAGAAAGAGGTGCTTGTGTAGAGAATTGTATTTGCCAAGAAAGAAAGTGAGAGAAATGAGGAAAAAATGAAAGAAAGGAAGAGAAGAAGAAGGGATTGAAAGGAGAAGTTGTGCATCCATTGTTTGATATGAGAAATCTCAAAATTATGCTTGTTTTCATGTGTTGTGTTAATTGCTGCATGTAAAAGACCTTTCACGCCTAAGAATTATGGAATTGAATCCCAAGAGTCTGAGGTTTCAAGTTAAAGACTTGGAATCCTTGTCATGTGCATATGTTGAAGTCTTGCTTAAGACTTTTGAATACCATTCTAAGCTTTAGAAAACTTGGGGATGGGTTAGGATGACCAAAAGATGCCATGGCGCAGTAGGGGCACCTACTAGCACAGTCCTCTGGATGAGACATGATTGTGCTCCAAAAGTGCAATTATAAGACCTTAATTTGTGCTTTGTTACCCTTAGTTTAGGATTTTATATGCATTTTTAGTTATATTTTAGTATTAATTAAGTTTATTTTGTTTTGTGTAGGTTTTGAACTTAAATTGGAAGACTTCAGATGTAATTCAAACATAGGTTTCAAGAGGACGCCATCAAAGTACAAGCTATTGAAGCTGTTGTACTAGCTGCTGAAACACGAAAAGTTAAAACTTTGAAAGGTTATATCGCTCAAATCATAAATGCTACCACAGTCCATAATATATCAATTTTATGTAACTTTTCGAGAACGATTCAGATATGCCATCAAAAGTATTGTTCAAACGCTTTTTGAGTCCATTCAAATGGCCATCTAATAGTCTTAAGCGTTAGAACGCCTTTCTAACGATCCTGATTGTTTGAACGGTCTTCCAAGGGTTCGAACACTTTCCTCCCTGTTTGAAATTTCAAAGGCTATTTTGTCCATTCAAATTAGGTCAAAAACCGTTGAACACCCATTTGAACGGTAGGCCAAGCATTCAAACGGTTTAGTAGAAATTATGACTTTCTACAACCTATTTAGAGGCATATGTGGGTCTAGTTCAAGAGAGCTTTTTCTTTTACTAGTTTTAGGGTTCCTTTGAGAGCTTCAAGAGTAGATTAGAGTAGAAATTTATATAGTTTTCATAGTTCTTCAATTCTTGTAATCATATTCAACAGTTTTTCATAATTTTTTCAATCCTTGTAATCAGATTCTCAGTCTTTCAATAAATTTTCGTATATATTTGCGTATTTATCATGGCTTTGAGTAGCTAAATTTCATCTTGAGATCAATTGTGAAGATCGATTGAAGATCTCAGATGAACAATAGAGGAATTAGGTTTTCAATATTTTTATCTTATTCTTATTACTGCTTTGGGATCAGACCCTAGATATTTACGAAAATTTAGATGTTTGATTATGCTTGGTAATATTTATGCATGAACCCTAGTTCAATATATTTACTGCACAAGTTGATGGTATGCATCTATGATTCTAAACCTAATTTATTCTAGGTTTGATTGTTAAAGAATAATTGTTTTTATCGCTAAATCTTCTTAATCAAAAACTCACGACATAGTCAATGATTTGAGTTATCAAAAACCTCCATTATAGTTTCGAGTGAAGCAACTAATTAGAATAATTAATCTCGAGACTTTCTTTTATTAGTTTCAAACTGTTTTCATAGTTTAGATTAGATTAATCAACCTCTTCAAAACTATTTTCTTTTTTTTTTATTGCAGTGTTTCTCTGAGACTTCTAAACCAAAGGGAGTTTTTCTATATGCGCTTAAGCTCTTCCCTGTAGATTGACCTCGAACTTTACCAAGTAATTATTACTACATCGAGGTCGTAGATTGATGGCCATTTATTGCACTTTTTTTCAGCGATCAGTTTTTAGAGCCGTTGTCGGGGAAGCTTTGGCAATCGGTGTTAGAGGACGAATCTTGGAGACTTAATTTTGACAGAAGTACTTCACCATCATTTTACAATCACAAGCAGACTCAATCACTCGCTTGGGTAACTTCGTTCTATCTTTTATTTTTGAGCATTTATTTTTTATTTTTTATTTTTAGTTGGGTTGAAAGTGCTATTTGCTAATTTGTAGTATATTTTGTGGAGACTTGCAGGTTGAATTAGGTTTATTTATGGATAATTATATGAGTATGTATGGTATGAGGGATGCACCTGCAATCCTTCATATATCAATGAGAGACTGGATAAATGTTGCTAATTCCAACAACCCTTATTCACCTGCCTACAAACTGGGGTGGCGCTATCAAGCTTCATCCCAATACTATAAACCACCACTATAAGATTACCAAACACCACCTTCTCCTTCACACTACACACCCTACACACCTCCTCCTTCACCGTACAATTACACACCCTACCAACCTTATGTGGAGAACCAAGAGGACATACTTCCCCAATTTGTATAACATCAAACAAGTGTGTGCTCTAGGTTCGCTAAATCTTTAGATTAATTAACTACTGAGATGTGAGGTTTCTAATAGGGTGGATAGGTGGGAGCAAAAGCTTGACCAAGACACTAGGATAATGGTGGACATACAAAAGCAATCGACTCTTATAACACAAGCTCTAACTCAACCAATACTTGAGAATGATGAGTTTTTGGCCCAACCACAACCCAACCTTGATTATAACGAACAAAAGGTTAAAACTACCTTAACCACTCCTGACCACAATAACCAAGACCAATTCATCACCAACTCTAGGAGTTAGACAATTTTAGACGAAACCATCATTCCCAAAGTGTCTGAACTAAGGGAAGAAATTCTTAAGGTGGATGAAAATGAGGATGAGAGTGAGCCTAAAAAAGAGGTGGCTGAGGAAGAAATAGTGGAGAGTGAGAGAGAGGAAGAGAACATTGACATGTTAAAAGATAGTAATCAGGCATTGTTATCCTATACTCCTCTCTATCATAGATTGAGCCTTACCATCACTATCATGTCTGATACTTCTTTCATTCTTTATCCTTTTAAACCTTACATGATTGTTTTGTATGATTTTGAGTTCAATAATATTCTTACATATGCATATTTATTGATGTTGAACTCATTACTAATGGTGAATTGTAGGCAACCCTATGTAAGGAAGCATCCACGATGGGGTGTAGGGTAATCTCTACCCAACTATGTATTTTGTATATTAGTGTATGTTATTTGTATAGTATTAGCTTTTTCTTTTTGGTTGTTTTAACCCTTCCTTTTTTTTTTTTTTTTTTTTTGCAAGTTTCTCAGTTTTTGAGGATTTTTTTTCTTTTAGGACAACTTCTTTACCTAACTTTCTTGCACTTTATTGTTATTTTTGTCACATTTAGGACAATGTTTCATTTAAGTTGGAGGTGTAAGATTGTCATTTAAGGTTAGTTTTTTTATTTTGGAAAAAAAATTTAAAAAATTTATTTTGTATTATACTTCAAACATTGTTATGCTTTATTGATTAGTTTCAGGTGTTGCTTCATGTTGATTATCTTTTAAACACTTGAGTTATTTGGTACAGGTTTTAGTATCATGTGGTTTGGGTATCATAGTTGGTATCTTTGGCATATTTTTTCATATTTCCATTGATTTCTATTATTGATGATGGATGTGTTGGAGAGAATTTTGTGAGAAGCATATCTATATTCATGTCAATACAATCTTTGATTTGAGAATAATTGGAGCCATGCATTGTATTAGACTTGAGCTTAATTTTTGATTCACCTTGCTATTATGATGTATTGCAAGTTTTTGTAATAAAATCATTACAAGAGGGAGATTAAATCATTGTGCACTATCATGCTATATGACATCTTTTGTTAATTATTTGTGCATGCATATCTTTAAAGGCAAGAGATTTGCCTTGTAACCTTTAGAGCCAAGTTATCTTCTTTTGAAGTGGATATACATTACTCAAAGATAATTTAGTGATCTTTCATTCTTTCAATAGTTTCATTATACTTGATTTTGATTCATATGTTGTGTAATAGTTTGAGATATTGACACTTATACTCTCTTAAATTTCAAATTCAATGTATTTCGGATATCATGTTAGGCCATCTTGTTCTCTTTGAGCCATTCATGCGCAATTTCTTTCTCTTGATCCTCATATAAGTGAACTTTGAAAACGCATATCATTGTTCAAATACTTCCCATAGTAAGAACCTTGATATTGTTGCTTATGAGAGCTTGAAAAAGTAAAAAGTTGTATAAAGTTGAAAACGAGAAGAAAGAAAAGGAAAAATATATATTTGTGGAGAAAATGCAAAAAAAAAAAGGAAGTTTGCAATTGAAATGAAAAAAATAAAAAAATAAAAAAGTGGAAGAAGAAGAAGAAAAGTAATTCTGTGGAAAAAAATTGAGAAATTAAAAGTATATGCTTATTGATCATCGCATCTAGTGTATATGCATGTTTTGAGTCTCTTACCCCTTTCTTTCTCCCTAATCATGGTTCTTCTTTCATATAACCTTAACTTATTTGGAATATACATGGTTGAGAACTATTTTGAGAATAGGTCATTATGTGTCAATTTTCTCATTAGCACTTTAACTGAGAATATTCTTTCATGTAGCTATGTCAAGTTGATATACTTACATCTTTTAGGTTTTTGTTATTGGATTGCTTTACCTTGTGTTTCATGTATTTATGAGTGTACAACTAATGAGGTTTGGATCAAAGTATAAAAGATATAATTGCATGAATTTGAGGCATTCGAGTTTTATGTCATTGCTAGTACATTCTTATTTGAATCATTCTTATATGTTTTTATGCCTTAACCTTGCATGATTCATTATATAAGGTAACTTGAGAATTACCTTTAGTAAGTTGATGTATGCCTCAATTATTTCTCATATCTTCGATTACATGACATGAATGGATGTTTATAGGTACCATCACTGCAAACCCTCACGAGACACCACTCGTCCACTAGAGTTAACCTAGAGTTAAAGGTTTGGTGCATAGGTTAAATCTATCTGTGACTTCTACGAAAGTAGAGATTATCTTTTTGGTTATTATTATTTTGCTTGGGACTAGCAAAAAGCTAGTTGTGGGGTGTGATTGCGCTCTAAAAATGAAATTATAAGACCTTAACTTGTGCTTTGTTACCCATAGTTTAGAATTTTATATGTCGTTTTAGTTATATTTTAGTATTAATTAAGTTTATTTTGTTTTGTATAGGTTTTGAGTTTAAATTGGAGGACTTCGGATGTAATTCGAACATAAGTTTCAAGAGGATGTAATCTAAGTACAAGTTACTGAAGTACGTAGAGCTGAAATTTTAGAAGGCCATATCTCTTAAACCAGAAGTATTATCAAGGTCCATAATATATCGATTTCATATAACGTTTTGAGGGCTATTCAGATGTGCCATCAAAAGTACCAGTCAAACACTTTTTGAGGCCATTCGAATGGCCATCTAACGGTCCTAAGCATTCAAACCGCCTTTTAACGATCCTAACCATTTGAATGCTCTTCCAAGTGTTCGTACACCCATTCAAACGCTTTCCTCCCCCTTTGAAATTTCAAAGGTTGTTTTGTCTGTTCGAATTAGGTTAGAAGACCATTTGAACGCCAACTCAAACGGTTCAAATGGTAGGCTAAGTGTTTGAACGGTTTGACAGAAATTTTGACTTTCTGTAGCCTATTTAAGGGTAGATTTGGGCCTAGTTCGAGAGGAATTTTTCTTTTACTAGTTTTAGGATTGCTTTGATAGCTTTAGGAGTATATTAGAGTAAAACTTTACATAGTTCTTCAATTCCTGTAATTAGATTCAACAGTTTTTCATAGTTTTTTCAATCCTTGTAATTAGATTCTCAGTCGTTCAATAAACTTACATATATATTTGTGTATCTATCATGGCTTTGAGTAGCTAAATTACATCTTGGAATTAATTGTGAAGATCGATTAAAAATCTCGGATGAACAATAGAGGTAATTAGGTTTTTAATGTTGTTATCTTCTTCTTATTAATTTTTTGGGATCAAACCCTAGATATTTACGAAAACATAGATGTTTGATTATGCTTAATAATATTTATGCACAAACCCTAGTTCGGTATATTTATTGCACAAGTCGATTATATGCATTTTTTATTCTAAACCTGATTTATTCTATGCTTGATTGTTAAAGAATAACTGTTTTTATTGTTAAATCTTTCGAATCAAAGATTCACAACACAGTCAATGATTTGAGTTATCAGAAAACTTCATTAGAATTTCGGGTGAAGTAACTAATTGGAACAATTGATCTCGAAACTTTATTTTATTAGTTTCAAACCATTTTCATAGTTTAGATTAGATAAATCAACCTCTTCAAAACTATTTTCTTTTTATTTTATCGGAGTGTTTCTCTAGGACTTTTGAACAAAGGTGAGTTTTTTTATATGCGCTAACCCTCTTCCCTATGGATTGACCTTGGAATTCAACGAGTAATTATTACCACATCGAGGCCATACACTGGTGGTTATTTATCACACATTTTTAGAGCAATCAAGATGCTCCAGTAGGGCACCAGGGGGCGCCTAGAAGTGCAAGGCTCTGAGAGATGGGTGGGGGGCGCAACTCCAGGGCGTGCCTGAGGGCACACTGATGTGACCCCAAGCTTCCTGGCCTAGCAAGCCTCAAGGGCGCACTGGTGTAGCCCTGAGTTTTTGGCTGGTTTTCTCTTGTATTTGCATTGTGGCTTCTACACTCCCATTGGATGGTTTAACATTTATGTTTAAGAGTTGACCCTTGGTGTTTTTGGGGAAGTTCATCTATGTTTATGGGGTCATCTCCTTATTATGGTGTTAGCTCATTCTCATTGAGTTCTAATATATATCATTGTAGTATCATTCCTTACATTGATAAGTTATAAGCTATGTGTCTACATAGATTGTGAACATTTACATATAATATTGATGTGATGGTGTGTGATAGGTTCGAAAGCAACCAAAAACACTCCCATTCCACCTAAGGAGTGACGTCACTTTTGCCTACACTACAGAACGAGGTGGGGATTTATAATATTCTTACTCTTATTAAATTGAATGTCTTATTATCAATGTTGATATTGGTTATTGGATTATAAAATGATATTGCATACAACATACGTAGAGTGCATATCGTGCATTGCACTAGTGAAGGTTAAGTTGATGTGCAACTAACCTAAAAAATGTCACAAGAGACATTCTCAAATAACTTGCTTTATCAATCTTGGAAAAATTATCAAAAGGTATGCCTATGTAGTGATGTGCCTATGTGGTGAACCAATGTAGTGATATCAAACATTACATCACAAGAGGTATTGCATTTCATAAGAAATTTCTCATTGATAATTATGGACTATCTATTGATGAGTAATTCAGTGTTTATCTAGCATTCATTCTTTATGAGCTTGACTATCTTAGTGAGCACGTTGATGTATAGCTCATACCCACACAGATTATTTTGCAGGTAAGATGGAAAAGGTCCAGTCTACTGCTATTGGTGTCGAGTTTAAGACCTTTAAGGAGCTTTACTGGTTGATTCATAGTTTCTGTTTATGTTGTATTTAATGGGAGATCTCTAGAAACTATTTATGATTTGGTCTTGTAATTATTGTGAGTTTAGTTTAGTAGTTTTCTTTATGTATATATGGTGATTGTGAGATGGTTATATTTATAATGATGCTGTTTATTCCTTATATGATTCTTATCTTTAGGATTGTTATGAAATATTGTTCGCAGGTAGGTAACTTATGTGATCACACTCACCCTAAGATGATGTTAATGACACCTGATTAGGAGTAAGCGTGACAATATTAATTTGTCACGATGCATTATAGGTGACTAGTGGCTACAGGTCAAGCCTCAACAAGGTCATAATAAAATTTTTGGTGGCCTGAGTTCATACTAGCTTGAACTGGGACTAAAATCTTAATTCCAATTTGAATTAAGAATAAATATGAGGCCCAAGCCCATTCTCTCTAGCTCGCATAGTACATTTCAAATAAAAAAATACAAATAATTATAAAAAAAATCAATTAGAAAACCCAATTGGTATTAATGCATCTTTCAAACGGATAGGTTTCAAGTTCAAGCTATGTCACTTGCGTAAATGACAATAGTAATTGCTAATTTCTAATGTTTTGTTAAACCACTTAGAAAACCCAATTGGCAATTTCTAATGTTTCACTTAAAATTTAATGTTACGAATATGTAGTGTTAGTTTCTAATGTTCAACCAAACCTTTGAGACAAAATATTTTGTCATAAATAACAAAACCTATAGTGACCAAATATTTTGTCACTATTTCTATGAATTAAACCCTTTTCGTGACAAAACAATTTGTAGCAATTAGTGTTAGTTATTGTGACGAAAATGTTTGTCACTAGATGTTAACCAACTTTCTTGTGACAATCAGTGTTGTCATATTAAACAAAACTTATGGTGACATAGTGATCTTGTCACTATTCCTACAAACTAGAACTTTTTTTGCGGCAAAACAGTTTGTAACAATAAGTGCTACTTATTGTGAACAAAAAGTTAGTCACTATATGTAAAAATAAATCTTTGTTGTGATGAAGTTATTGTGACCAAATATTTTCATAATAAATGTTTGTTCCCGCTAGAAGGAAAACTTCCTGCCATGTTAGTTGTGACAAAATTTATTTTGTCACGCTTTTGGATTTATTGTGACAAACTATGATGACAATATTTTGGTTTATCACAATCTTACATCTTTGTATCACTAATTGCGACAAGCTAAAACTTCGTCACTGAATGTGCATTTTTTGTGACAAATTTCAATTCATCACTATACATTTTGTAACAACAGCTAATATTTGTTGTAGTATACTCTTTTCAATTTCCATTCCTTCGAAAATTGGAGAGCAAACAAATCGACAATAAGTACATATTTTGGCTCTCCTTTTTGTGTTTTTTTTTTTTTTTGAACGTCAAATTTATCGTTGGATATAAGAAATCAATCACATTTGATAATGTAACTAGCCACAGATAGGCTTATTGGCTGCCAAGAAATTGCAGATGCTACTGATTGGCTACCACTAAGATTTAGATGGGATACAAATCATACAATGAATTGGCAATGCAGGTGGTCCTTTTAAAAGGGTAGGTGATTGTTTCGAAATGAATGAAAGAGAATTTAAAGTAGTGTGAAGTCAAACCAGTTTTGGGTATATATTTCATGACTTATATACATTTGTAGCCTTCTCTCTCTCTCTATATATATATATATGCAACTCAAAAACAATCCTTTCAGTCGCAGTCTTGGATCTATTATTGAAGATCTTAATTCAAGCAAAATGAATTTGAGCAGTTGTAATTATGCAATGACTAACAATGTTTCAATTCTTGCCCATTCAAATGGATCATTGACATGAAGTGTATTTGCACTGGTCAGAACTTTGTTTCTAGAATTTTGTGAAATTTTGCTACGATGGAAGTCAACCTTCACCATTTTTCATGCTATGAGAAATTGGTGATCAAATTAGAATCGACTTGAAAAGAATATCTTTGTAACATGAAAAGGGAGGACGGGGTGTTTGGGTTGTTGTTTTTCAAAGGAACTTTAGAGCCATCACAAATACAGACAAAGTTCCCTTTATGGCTGTGTTAGTGGGGGAGGAAAATAATTATCTGTACATCAATTTAATACATATCCCACACTCACCATATATGTGGTTTACTATGAAATTTTTTTACTGTTACAGAATTTTTATACAGAAAATTCTGCCAGAATGATGTGATAGTAATTTTTTTTTTAACTATAAGCAACAAAAAAAAAAAAATAACGTTTTGACTTATAAATGAAATAACAACAAATTGCAAATTTTTGAATTTTTGGTAAAATTGCAATTTTTTTTTACTTAACCTCCCCCCACCCCACCCCACCCCACCCAAAAAAAAAAAACTTAAACTTGCGAAATTATCGATTATCTTGAAGCAAGCAAACACATAAATTTCCTGGGCTTGTAAGGGCTGAGGGATCTACCTCAAATCAGTTTTAGAATAACACAATTGAAATTTTGTGCTTATACTTCACCTTTGAGTATGTTTTATGAATCAACCAAAAGTTGATGTCTGTGGTTTTTTCTAATAGTTAGATACAATCAATAAATTTAGTGAAAAATTAGTTTTTGGGTATTTGTGCATGAATCAATGGACTCAAACCGATTAACCATTGTTATTATTTTACTCCATGTTTTCCTGTATCAAACACTAAACACCATGTACAAAATTCTTTGAAACTAAAAGATATGGTGCTTGAATTGTGTACTAGCTTTTAATTTTCCTACTAGCCAAACAAGCTGAGAAACATGGAAAAAGAAACGTATCCACATGTTTGTCGCCCAAGAGGATGACAAACTTATGTTGAATTTTCTTCCACACCATCATATATCCATTTTGCAAGTTTAGGATAGAAATATGTATCTGCCCACCATTTCCATTTTAAGTGGGTCAAAGTCTATGTTGTCTATTTTATTAGACAAAGAATTAATTAATGAAAGGCAACCTTAATTATTCCGCCCCGATTTTGCAAAATTTTGATGATTTAATAATTTGTTCTACTAAAAATATATAGTCTTACATGTAACTTCATGTGATGCAGCAAATTCTTTGGCTTTTTTATTTTATTTTTTGGGTAATGCTATACAAACAAAAAAATTCAAACAAAATTTATCACTAGAATGATGTGATTGGATAAAAGTACTCATTTATTCAAAAACAAAACATCCATCGTGATGACTCTTAATTATAAAAATTTCATTGCCGCATCATTCTGGTAAAATTTTCTCTATAGATTTAGTAGGAGAATAACACTTTTCTTATTTTTTATAATGCTAATAGCTTATTCGGCCTCTTAGAACACCTGACTAACATTAATATACATACAACTGATCTTATCTAAGGCTCCTAAAATGTGAAGATATCCAATTCTTGCTCGTCTAAGGCTATATTTATAACTCACTATGCAGAGGCCACATTCTATATATATGACTGTAGCTATGCATGCATGCTCTTATTTTTCAGAGTCATATCATAAAAATGCAGGCATTGAATCCAAATGAGGATATTTAACTCTAATGGCTGCTAATGTTTGATCAAAGATAAGTGGGAGTGCTAAACATGATCGTGTCAAAATATGATCTAACGGTGGTTAACTTTTGTTATAAATTTGGAAAATAGCCACACGAAAAACGGTAAAAAAAGGATTCCACGTACACAGTCGAAGTTGGAATCGGTCATAAAATTTCCTATAATCAAGTAAAATTCAACAAAATTACTTGAAAGTGTGAATTAAGTCATTTGAAGTTGCTACCCGTAAAAAGGTTTCGATTCCATTTTTCTGTTGCCGAAATCACATTTGGTAAACAAGTTCGGAAATTTGTTTTCGCTGAAACTGCATTTGGTAAATTAATTCCGAAACTTATATTTGAAAAACATTCCAATTTTAAGAAGTAAAAAAAAAAATTCTAAGTTTCTGGAATCATTCCAATTTCGAAAACTGTTTTTGTCAAAATCGCGTTTAGTAAGCCCATTCTAAAACTTGTTTTCGAAAAATCTTTTAAAAAACACCCTAGTTTTAAGACCCACTAAAAAATAATTTTTGAGCTTCCAGAACCATTTTCACTTGAAAATAAAAGCTATAGTATTTTCGATGATCCCATTTTTATTGATTAGAGTAAGAAGAACTAAATCTTCTTAAATTTTTTGTTTCCTAGAATACGAAAAAAGAAACCAAACCATAAACAAATGAAAATGATCAGCAAAGATAAATTCTGAAATCTGTGTTTCTAGATATCATGAGATAAAACCCATAAATATGAGGGTGACAGCAGATTTATCCAGAAAAAAAAAAGAATAGAATTATATAACGTCTTTGAAGGATTAAACACTTCCACCGCCTAGAGAGTCAAAATATTCAAAGCCTTTTACTCTTTTACGTCCTGTTTGTCAAAACAAATACCGAGTAATTTTCTTGGGTCCAATCAAATCACGTGAAATGTAGAATTCTTTTCCCTTGAAAAATTAAATAGAGTTCAATCATCAATCAAATCATCTCAAACTATAAATACCCACTTACCCAAGTACAATAAACAACATATGCAAGAAAAAAATTACATAAAACAAAAACAATTTTAGTATTAAGAAAAAAAGGTTATTAACCTTCTTCAAGGGGCCATGCAACGTTCATCACCAGCAAATAATGTGTGCCGGCAAATTCTCCGTTGCCGGAAAAGTAAACCGCAACGCTGCGACGTCTTCATCAACCATAGAAGGATTGATACAAATAAAAATGTTGCAGGGCTGATATATGATCATTTAGCTAGGCTACAGGTGCGGCCATTTTTGGACACCAAGACCATGAAGCCAGGGGACAAGTTGTTTGAGAAGATAGATACAGCGATACATAATTGTAAGGTAGGGATCGCCGTGTTTTCGCCACATTATTGCCAGTCATATTTTTGTCTGCATGAGTTGTCTATGATCATGGAGTGTAGGAAGAAGATTATACCAATTTTTGTTGACGTAAAACCGTCCGAGCTTCGGTTTTTCGACAATGCGAGCTGGCCAGCCAAGGAACTGGTTAGGTTTAGTTGGGCTCTTGAGGAGGCCAAGAACACAGTTGGATTAACATTCGACTCATCAACTGGGTGAGCACGGACTTCTCTTTTTAGCTTTGTTGCACTAAACTGTTTGGTTGTGGTTTCAGTTTTTGTATTTTGAAATTCTAACGGAATTGCGTTTGGCAATTAGTTTAAAAAATTGCTTCCATTGAAATTGCATTTAGTAAGCCAATTTCAAAATCTGTTTTCAAAAAAAATTTCAAAAACACCCAAGTTTTAGAAACTACTAAAAATGAATTTTGAGTTTTCAGAATCATTTTCATTCAAAATAAAAACTATAGTGCTTTCTATGGTCTTATTTTTTTTTTCAAGAACAAGAACGAGACGTTCTCGAATTTTTTTAGTTCCCAGAACACAAAAACAAAAACCGAAACCACAACCAAACGGTTTAGATTATCTTGTTTTTGTTTTTCGTGTTCTCGAAAACAAAAGAAAAATTGGAAGCTTCTCATTTTTCATGTTCTCCCAAAAAAAAAAAGGGATATCAAAAACACCATTGGTTTCATATCGTTTTCTTTTTTATATGAAGACGGTTTCAAAAACGTAAAAATACTTTTTTAATAGTTCTCAAACTATGGTGATTTTAAAAAAAAAAATTCAAAAACAAGTTCTAGAACTAGTTTACCAAACGCGGTTTTAATGGAAATAGTTTTTAGAATCAATTTGCCAAACGCGTTTTCAACAAAAACAAAATTTCAAAAAACAAAAACTGAAAATACGAACTGAAACTATAAGCAAATTTATTTATTATATGTATATGTTTTTGCTTTTAAGTCTTGAACACCTCTGATCTAGTGTTGTTTATTTATGGTGAGTATGCAGGGATTGGTCTGATCTCTTAAGGAATGCTTCGGACGCGGTCATGAAGAACTTGCTAGAGGTTTGAAGGAGAGTGATTAGTTCAGAAGCAGAAGTACTACTCTAAAGGATCAATGGCAGTAGTTAAAGAGGGATGAAATATCTTATACTTATCAATTTTTAGGGCAAAAATCAAGAGGGCTCTTTGCTAACTCATGTTGGTCCTTTTTCATAGGATCTGGGCCTCTATCAAAATAGTAAAACTTCATTCTATTTTTCTTTCTTGTGATCCGTAAAATGTGCTGTTGATTCAATAAGCTCTCTCTCTCTCTCTCTCTCTCTCTCTCTCTCAACACCTTCTCATGCATGATCATTGATCAACATTGCATGGGAACATAAAAGGGCTTATGGGTGCCCTATTGAAAACCTAAACTCCAATGCATGTTGATTCATTCAAGCTAATGGGTGGCTAAAATGTCATGCTACCATTCTTTTCTCACTTGAAGTACATGAGATTCAATTCCTCACTATTGATTGGGGGACTGAAGCACGGTAGGTTTTGCAAGATCAATGACAAGGTAAAAGAAAGCTCAAGTTGAACAAGATAAACCAATAGACTGGGAAATATTAGCTAGCATCATGAACTAATTCCACTCTAAAAGTTTAATATTTGTTCCTTAATTAGTTGTTTGTTAGCCTCTATATGGATATTAGAATAGGTTTTTAGTAATAAATTGATCTAAAGTGGTTTTCTGTGTGTATTATAAGTTTTTGGTGATAAAATAGCAAAAATGGGCTTAAAGTGAAGAAGTAAATCCGAACGGTCCGTTCGGACAGATAAAAAAGCGTTCGGATGGCAAAAGGCGTTCGAACGGACGAAATAGCGTCTGAACGCTACAACGGAAAGCGGAGTTCCAGAATCGAGTTTTCCCGTTCAAAACTATCACAGAATCGATTTTTCCCGTTCGAAGCTATCGCAGAGTCATGTTTTTCCATTCGAAGAAATACAGAGTTGAGATTTCACGTCTAAAGACCTCCCGAACAGTGAAATAATCGTCTGAACGGTTACTCCACCGTCCGGACTATGCGTCCGGATGCTTATCAGACAGCCTTAGGATGCACTTCGAATGGTGAGTGCAGATTTGCCGTACAACCCAGCAGTCGAAGAAAAGGAGGGTGATGTTCTGTTTTAGGGTTTCCAATCTCAGGAATAGGAGGGGAAATAGGGAAAAAGTTGTATTTTGCTTAGATTTACTTTTTCTTGTTATGTTTAGGACTTTGGGAAGGGTTTAGTTAGATTTCTAGTGCTATTCTGTTGTAATCCTTTACATTCATTCTAGTTCAATATATATATATCCTTTTAATTTAAAGTTGAAATGGTATCTCTACACTTTGGTAAGTTTTTAACCATGGAATCAATAAGCTAACTTTATTATTTGGGGACAAATGTGAAGATCTACCAAGGAAAGTATAGAAAATGAAAGGGGAGTCCTCAATCTTGTTCAATATCTATTTTGTAACTTTTCTCTAATTATTTTGGAATTAATTGTTATAGAAATCTTAGATCTATAATCATAGTTAGTAACATGTGATTTATTTCTAAAGAACCCATGAATGATGATAAAATTTAATTCCAAAATAATTAGAAATCTTTAAATTTTCAAAGCTAAACTTTCCAAATCAAGGGCCTTTGGACAGTTATTGATTTGAGTTAACCCAAACTCCCCGTTTCAAATTCCGTGCTAGAATTGATAGATTGAAACATTTGAACCCAAACCCCCTTTTTAATCAAAGTTAAATCTCTACTTGTTTCCATTGGAATTTCAGTTAGATCAAAATTAATTTAGTTATAACTGTTGTTATTGTAATAGAATTCTCATATTCATCAAATTGCCTTAGCTAGAGTCAAGTTGATGGACTTAATTTCATTTCAATTGTTTGCCTAGTTATTAGCAAAACAAATCTTCAAACACCAAAAGATTTTCGGTCAATTCTAGTCACCATAGCCATCAATTCCGTCATTGGCTTGCGATTTCATTTTGCATAGTTTTCTAAACTTTGCTCGTTTCTATTGCTAGATTGGCATAAGTCTTATAAGAGAACATGATAGTGGGGATACCCTCACTTAAACTACAAGCATTTCTGAAGCGGTGAGCGAGGAAAGTGAACTCAAGTTTTGGCGCTATTGCCAGGGACTTGAAGGAATGAGTAAATTGCAAAAACGAAAAAAAAATTGCAAATCATAAAAATAAGGTGGGAATTGATCACCTACCTACGAGGAAAGCATCTACAGCTTCGGGACTAGGTAATTTCTTCAAACTCAATGTGGATACCATGTTAGAATTTTTATTTATTTCTTTTCAATAGTTTTTTTTATTTGATTAATTAGTATCATTGCATATTGCTAGGAGCATTAGAGGAGTTAGGATAGTGTGCTCTTTATTTGCTAATTGATGGTATTTGAGCACGTGGAGTGAGAGATTGGAGTTGAAAAGCCGTTGTCTTGTAAAGAGAAAAAGTTGTTGTCCGACATATATTGTTTGTGTATAATGTGTTGACTAGGATTGAGGCATACTATTTGAGCATTTCATTTGCATGTCCCATTGGACACGAATTGACAATAGATGCCTTTTGCAAATCGACCCACCATCACCAGTTAACACACCTTCTCTCGGAATTTCATTAGTAATCGACCTAGGTACAACTCCTGTGGAAGAAATAAACAATGAAGGTAGGCTACCTAATGTTGTTCCACACAATCCAAATGTTTTGCAAACCCACCGATGGGTGGATTGCCACAACAACCTCCTTTATATCCGGCACATGGTTTAGGGGGTGAGAACATGGGAAATGCGAGCAACCATGGGGACATGGGGGCTCCCCAATTCCGAATGAGAGATTTCTTAAACCCACCGCGGCAAACACTGAGTTCTTGCCTTGTTATTCCACTCCACTATGCCACCTTGAACATAAGGCCGGGCATGATGCAAATGCTTCCTCAGTTCCACGGAGTTGATTCGAAAAGGCCTTACACCTTCATCAAGGAATTTGAGGATGCATGCTCCTTAGTGATGGACAACTTGTGTCCACGAAAAATCTTTTTTCTTAAACTCTTTCCATTTTGTTTAAAGGATACCACCAAGACGTGGTTCAATTATTTGAGACCACTCTCTATCCACTCTTGGCAAACTCTTCAAGGAGAGTTTTTGAAAACAAAAATTCCAAAAAATAGAACGGAGGCGCTTAGACGCCAAATCTCATAATTTTCTCCAATGTTGGGAGAATCATTTTTTCAGTGTTGGAAGCGGTTTAAAGAGCTTTTAGTTTCTTGCCCACACCATGGCTTTGCTGAATGGCCCATCAATCAACATCTTTTACTCTTCTTTAACGCCCCAACTCAAACAATTCGTTAAGACTATGTGCGCGGGAACTTTTATAGATAAGCAACCTCACGAAGCTTATTCATACTTTGACTACCTCATTAATTTGGCTCGCTATTGGGCGACCACCGAGACCCAAAATCCCGAAGGTAGACCAAACACGCAAGGAGTGAAATATCAATTGAAAGAGTTTGATGATATAAATGTTAGGCTTGCCACTATGGCGAGAAAATTAGAGGCTCTAGAGTTTAAGAACGTAAGTTCGATGGGGAGTGAAGAGCCTAAGGAAATGTGTTGCGCGGTTTGTGAGACTAAAGAGCATGACACCACGTCGTGCCCAGTTATCCCGGGGATTGAGGAAGCCTTGTATGGCCAAGCCAATGCAATTGAGCAATATAATCGAGGTGGGGAAAACCCCAACTCCAATACTTATAACCCGAGATTGAGGGATCATCCTAACTTTGAATGGCGTAATGAGGGGACTTCAAATCCCCAAGCTTATCAAGGAGGGTATCATAACCCTCAATCTTATCAAGCGCCTCCTCCACCATCACAACCACAACATTACCAACCTTCACTAGTCACATCATTTCCAACCCAACCAAAACCTTTCCCTCCACCTCAAGCTCAACCCAACTCATATCACCCCCCACATCGAAGGCCATTGGAGGATGCCCTCCAACAATTTATCCAAACCCAAGGGGAGGTAAATTCACGGGTTGATAAAACTTTAGATGACATCAAGAGTCAATTGACTCTTCTTACACAAGCTTTGACCCTTACTGAGAAGGGTAAGTTGTCTGCACAACCTCAACCAAATCCATCTAGACAAGTGCATTCCAACGAAACCTTGTCCCAACCATCAACTAGCCACGAGAATGTTTCAGCCATTACCACTTTGTGGAGTGATAAGGCTATTGACAAGACTAAGGGTGGGGAAAAAGTGTCTAAGGTAGATGAGGATTCGGGCGTTAATGAGGAAGAGCCTAGTAAAGAAAAAAAGGGTGAGAGAGTGCCAAGTGAGAAGGAGCATAGAAGTGAGAAAGAAAAAAATGAGAGAGAAAAGAAAGAGGAAAGGAATTGTAAGAAGAAAGAAAAGAGTGGGTCCATGCCTAATGGTGAGGAAGTTTTGAGAGAGGAACGTGAGATCTTGGCTCACGCCCCATTTCCTCACCGATTAGTTAAACTCAAGAATCAATTAAGTTCTGAGATTTATGAGACTTTCAAGCAAG
Source organism: Euryodendron excelsum (assembly GCA_033060915.1). Classification (NCBI taxonomy): domain Eukaryota; kingdom Viridiplantae; phylum Streptophyta; class Magnoliopsida; order Ericales; family Pentaphylacaceae; genus Euryodendron; species Euryodendron excelsum. The sequence continues at coordinate 51,873,513 of CM065377.1, read as the reverse complement.
TCAAAATAAATCTATCTCTACTAGAAGCCATTAAACAAGTGCCCTTTTATGCTAAATTCCTTAAGGATTTATGCACTGTTAAGAGGAGATTAAATGTGAGGGAGAACGCCTTTCTTGCTAAGGATGTCCATTCCGTAGTCCAAGTCAAAACCCCACCAAGGTACAAAGATCCTGATTATCCTACCTTGACATGTGTCATAGGAGACCATAGGATAGAGGGGTGCCTTCTAGACTTGGGGTTAAGTGTGAATCTATTGACGTACTCTATGTACGAGCAATTGGGACTAAGTGAGTTGAAACCTACTAGGATCACACTCCAGTTAGCGGACTGATCGATCAAAGCCCCTAGGGGAATAGTTTAGGATGTCTTAGTGAAAGTTGATAAGTTTTATTACCCGACCGATTTTATGGTCTTAGATACCCAACTGGTTGTAGATCCCCATGCCCGGAACCACATTCCTATCATTTTGGGCCGACCCTTTCTAGCCACATGTGATGCCATCATCCATCTGCGAGGGGGTCTCTTGAAGTTGTCTTTTGGGAACATGTTCATTGAACTTAACATGTTTAACGCAGGAAAACAACTGGGGGATTTAGAGGGCGTCCAAGAGGTGAATCTTATTGACTCAATAGTGCAAGAGCACTTTGAGAGGCAAATAGTAGAAGACCCTTTGGTTAGAATGTTGACATTTAGTGAGGGTCTAGATTGCTTGGGAGATGAGGAAGAGGGGGATATTCTTAATGAGGGTAGTGGCCTAAAGGTTTGTTCTTTCATGGCGATGGGTCAATGGACCCCCACTTTTGAGCCTTTGACTCCTAACCCTCTCAAGCCCCAACCATCAGAACTTGAGGCTCCTACGCCCGATAGGAAGCCTTTGCCTTCTACCCTTAAATATGTATTTTTGGATAAGGGTGAATCTTATCCAGTAGTGATATCTTCATCACCAATGGAGGCTAAAGAAAGGAGCTTGTTGGAGGTGCTCAAGAAGCACCGGAAAGCCATAGGTTGGACAATCACCGATTTGCACGGCATTAGTCCTCTTGTATGCACTCATTGCATATATTTTAAGGAAGGGGCTTAGCCGGTGCGCCAAATGCAACGCTGATTGAACCAACTATGAAAGAAGTTATGAGGGGTAAGGTACTAAAACTTCTTAATGTGAGTATTATATACCCAATTGCCGACTCTAAATGGGTGAGTCCCACCCAAGTTGTCCCCAAAAAGTCCGAGGTGACTGTAGTTAAAAATGAGAATAATGAATTGATACCTACCCAAATCCAAACCGGATGGCGTATGTGTATTGACTACCATCGCCTGAATGTCGTAACTACTAAGGATCATTTTTCCCTTCCTTTCCTTGACCAAGTCTTGGAGCTGGTAGCAGGACGAGTTTATTATTGTTTCCTTGATGGTTATTCCGGATATAATCAATTGGAAATCGCCATGGAAGACCAAGATAAAACCACATTTACATACCCCTTTGGCACATTTGCTTACAAGCGAATGCCCTTTGGGTTATGCAATGCTCCCGCCACTTTTCAAAGATGCATGATAAGTATTTTTAGTGATATGGTGGAGCAAATCTTGGAGGTCTTTATAGATGATTTTTTCATATATGGGGACACCTTTGCTCAATGTCTTCAAAACTTAGAGTTGGTACTAAAATGATGTGAAGAGAGTAATCTTGTGTTGAATTGGGAGAAGTGTCACTTCATGGTGACACATGGTATAGTTCTAGGCCACATCATTTCCGGGAGGGGCATTGAGGTAGATCCCGCCAAGGTTGAGCTTATTCAAAAGCTACCCGCCCCTAAAAATGTGAGAGATGTGAGATCTTTTCTTAGGCATGCTGGATTTTACCGTCGCTTCCTTCAATCATTTAGTTCCATTACTAGACCTTTATATGCCCTCTTGGCAAAAAACGCTCCATTCAAGTGGACTCCATTTTGTCAGCTAGCTTTCGATAAGTTGAAAAATCATTTAACTACGGTCCCTATAATCCGACCTCCGGATTGAAGCCTACCTTTTGAATTAATGTGTAATGCTTGTGACTTTACTGTGGGGGCGGTTTTAGGTACACGAAATGGGAAGAAACCTCATGTGCTCCATTATACGAGCAAAACATTGAATGAGGCCCAAATAAATTATACCACCACCGAGAAAGAACTGTTGGCTATTGTTTTTGCTTTGGACAAGTTTCGCTCATATTTAGTGGGGTTTTATGTGATAGTTTTCATCGACCACGCTGCACTTAAATACCTCTCGTCCAAACAAGATGTAAAGCCTCAATTAATTAGGTGGATTCTCCTTCTTCAAGAGTTTGATCTTGAAATTAAGGATAAAAAAGGGGTGGAAAATGTTGTCGCGGATCATTTATCTCACCTCCCTTTTGAGCACCCTACCAAAGATGACTCTCCTATTTGTGAGACCTTCCACGATGAGCAACTCATGTCTTGCAACGCCTTGAATCAAGCCTTAACTCCGTGGTACGCTGATGTGGCCAACTATTTGGCCACAAAAGTCATTCCTTCTCATTAGTCCACATTGGACAAGAGGCAATTCTTTAGGCTAGTAAGGCAATTCTTTTGGGACGAGCCTTATTTGTTCAAATATTGTTCAGATCAAGTTGTATGGCGATGTGTGCCAGATGATAAATTTGAAAGTGTAATGAAATTTTGTCATTCTCATGCATGTGGGGGTCATTTCTCGTCGAAAAAAACCATGGCCAAAATTTTAGAAAGTGGACTCTATTGACCGACTATGTTTAAAGATGTGCATTCATTTTGTGTGGCGTGTGATAGATGTCAAAGGCTAGGGAGCCTTACTAGGAAACACATGATGCCCCTTAACCCGATCCTTGTTTTTTATTGTTAGGGCATAGACTTCATAGGTCTATTTTCTAGTTCTTTTGGATATCTATACATCTTAGTGGCCATTGATTATGTTTCCAAATGGGTAGAGGCTATACTGGCATGAACCAATGACCACCAGATTGTGGTCAAATTTTTGAAAGAATATACTTTTTCCCGGTTCGGTATGCCTCGTGCCATCATAAGTGATGGTGGCTCCCATTTCTGTAATAAGCCATTAGGAATACTCATGAGAAAGTACGGCATTATTCATAAGGTCAGTTTGCCATACCATCCTCAAACACAAGGTCAAGTCGAATTACCTAATCGTGAAATCAAGATAATCTTGGAAAAGACGGTTAATCCATCTCGAAAGGATTGGTCTTTGCGCTTAATTGATGCATTGTGGGCCTATCAAACGGCTTACAAAACCATTCTCAGTGCCTCCCCATACCGTCTTATGTATGGAAAAGCATGTCACCTCCCGATTAAGGTAGAACATAAGGCATATTGGGCTATTCGACAATATAATGAGGGGTTGTGTGAAACCGGCAACCACTGGAAGCTACAATTGAATGAGCCAGATGAAATACGAAATGATGCATATGAAAATACGAAAGTTTCAAAGGCTAAAATGAAAGTCCATCATGACCAACACATTCATCGCAAATCTTTTCATGTTGGTCAAAAAGTTCTTCTCTATAATTCCCGGTTACATCTCTTTTCGGGAAAGTTGAGGAGTAAATGGTCCGACCCCTGCCAAATTAGAGAAATCTTTCCCTATGGTGCTATTGAGGTGCAAAATCTTAAGAATGGCACACCTTTCAAGGTCAACGGGCAAAGGTTAAAGCCCTATTTTGAGCCTTTTTGACGCGAGGCAGATTGTGTGGATCTCATTGATCCAACCATCTTGACTTGATGATTGTCCCTTATGATCTCCAGCCCTCCCGTTGTTGTTGTCCCCAGTCGATTTCATGTTTTTGTTGCTTTGAGGACAATGCAACCTCTTAAGTGGGGGGGTGGGGCGAGCTTGTTTTGAGCTCTTCTTTTGTGTAAATTTCTTTATTTTGGTAGGTTCTCTTATGTTTATGTGTAGTCTTGGAAGTACAAGTTAGATTTTGTGTTTTGTTTTGAGTTTTCTGGGTTTTCCAAAGGTTATTCGAAATTTTTTGAGAATTAGCATTCGAACAGTGCATCCGAAGGCATTTTTACCGTTCGGACTATGAATTCAGACGGTGCGCCCAGCAATTATTTTTCGTTAGGACGTTGTCCAGACGTGCGTCGAACAAACCATTCGAATGCATTTTTTAGTGTCCAAACACAGTTTTGACGCGTCCAAACGTATTTTCACAGTCCGAACGGTGCGTCTGGACGTACTTCAGACACGCGTCGGACGCTTGGCAAGGTCTATAAATAGGTGCATCTGAATTGAGTTTAGACTCAATACAAACGCTATACGGAGAGATTTTGAGAGTTTTGAGAGCTTCTAATCGATAACGGAGCCCTACCGAAGCCCAAGCACGTGTCTTTGACTCATCCACCCTTGGTTTCACGCTTTCCTAGGTATTCCTGAGCCACTCCTTAGTTATTTTATTGTTTGCCTAGAGTTTACTTTTAGAGTGTTTAATGATTATGGCAGACAGAGGGGCCCCAGGTGCCCTTTCGGCTGGCCCAGCTGAGGTTGAGGCTGAGCCAGCCCCAAACTTGGATGACGACACATATTTTGTGTCGAAGGATGCCTTTGAGGCATTCTCCCAGACTTGGATGAGGAGAGGCATAGTATTTGAGCGCCAAATGGACCTAGAGCAATTTAGGGACCTCGGGTTTTTGTGGGCTAGTATCTTTAAGGACTAGGGTTGGGTCCCTCTCACTACCTTCACGGGGGAGGCCATGTTTACTTTACTCGTCGAGTTTATGGTGAATGTGTCCGTCTGTTGTTTTACTCTAGGACACAAGCAGATTGTATCCTAGGTCAGGGGGCATGAAATTGGGATCACCCCAAGCACTTTTGCTGAGATCTATGGATTGCCTAGGGTGGCAAACCCTCAGTATAGTTTCTCATCTAGGGGAGCTCCGAATGACTTCAGGGTCATTTTCGATGAGGTCTGTCTCCCAGGCACTGATTGGGGTATTAGTCGACAGCTGCCGGTTAGCACATTGCTTCCGATCTACACTCCCTTGTACATCTTTTACTGTGAGTCCGTATACCCCATTGCTAAAAATTCTGAGGTTAAGAGGGGTAGGGCGAGTCTATTCTGGCTATTAGGACGGGTAGGACCATAGATCTCCCATTATTTCAGTTTAGAGTCCTAACGGAGGAGTGCTTACACCCACGTGACACAGGTGATCGAGGCTGCATTTGAGGCCCCTATTGTTGGTTTTTCTCATCTCCAGCCATCTAGGGAGGCCATCGGTAGGTCCACCATCCAGCGTGGATTGAGATCTCACAGATTGCAACAACAGCAGCAGCAGTTCCAGCCGCAGCCATAGATGCCTACTCAGCAGCAGTAGGAGCAGTACCAGTAGTAGGCACTGATTCCTAAGCAGGAGTAATCGAACCTTACTGACCCGGACCAATACGACCCAGATATTCATCAGTAGCAGCAGCAGCATTTTCAACCACCGCAGATGCCCGACCTGTCATTACAGATGCTTGAGCAGATGCGACAGACATTAGATGTTTTAGCTGTAACATCAGCACAGCATTCTGTCGATATTGCTAGACTGGAGGCTGTGGGAGCGGCCCAGTATGGAGAGATTAGGGCTAGTCAGGCTGCTCACGCAGTTCATGTTGCTACACTTGATGGCCTGATCCGAGTCCAGTCTGAGCAAATTACCGCACTCCAAGGTTTGACCCGAGGCCAGACCAGGATCATTGAGGAGTTATTTGTTGAGGTCCGGGCTCTTAGTACAGTTGTTGCACCACCTCTAGATGATTGATTAGAGTATAGGGTTTTGATGCTTTTTGTACACACATAGCATATCATTGCATCATGTTTTATATCTTGTTTTGATATAGTGGATTATGTTTTGAGCTTTCTTTACTGTACTTCATTTATCTTTATATAAACTTTTTATCTATCTTGTATTTTTGGATTGTTTAGCTACAAGTGTGCTCAGATTTTGGTATATATTACTCACATGTACTGTTTTGATGGGGAATTTGGTATTGTATAGTATCAGTATCAGTCTTCATTTCGCTCACGCATTTATTTACGTCTCTTATTGTGTATGCTCTGTCAGTTTTTGTGATGGATGTGTTGACCCTTTATTTTTTATGCACTACACCACTATTTTTGACAATATGACCCAACTTAGATTGAGATGGACTCATTTTCTTGCTTGTGACTCTATGAAAAGTGCTTGATTCATGCATTAGTAGAAATTTATACACTTTTAATACGAGTAATGTTGTGTAACATATTTTTGTTACTCTACTTTGCATCTTCGTCCATACTTAGTGGAGATTATCACCTTGTAAGCTTTAGAGCGTTTACCGTCTTTTCAAGAGTCTACATTTACTCAAGGATTAATCTTTCACCCTCATTTCTCTTGAATAACTTCTTTATGCTTGCTTGTGGTTCATAAGATAAGTTTTGATCTTGACATTGACATTTTTACTCTATGGAATATTATAATTTGGTATCTTTATGTAACTCTATGCCCATATCTTTCTTTATAGCCATTATCCTTTTATTTTACCATATGACCCATTTATCATTTCATTTGTCACCAACTTCTTCCTCGTAAGATTTCACTGAAATTTTTGGTACTTCATAACCCTATTCTATACTATGTTAGGGAAACAAAGATATAGATATTGAAAAAAAAAAAAAAAAAAGAAGAAGAAGAAGAATAAGAATAAGAATAAGAGAAAAGAAAAAGAAGTGGGTATATGATGGAGTTGAAAAAAAAATGAGAATCATGTAAAGTGGTAACGAAATCAAAGAGAAGGAGTTGTAAAATTGAAAATGTTTATTGTTCGAATCTTTGGGTACATGAAAAGGGAGGAGTGGAAATGATATCTTTTCATCATCTCATAGACACGTGATGTGTTTTGTACTTACTTTTTATCATTCCTACCTTATCTCTTCGCCGTTCAAATCACTTAATTGATCCAAAGATGCTTTATTATAATTTTCATTAGAGTAAAAGTTATATATTGTAAATTCTTTGAATCATTGCTCATCTATGAACATTCCTTCATGAAGTTATGTCAAAGGCGATACACATACAATTTGTTCGGTTCTTTGTTTTGAATATGTTCACTTGTTTTACCTTGTACAATTACTTCATTGTTGAACATATCATTGTGTAAACCATATGAGTCTTTCATTTCGAGTGTATGCCCGGTGAGGATTGAATTAAAACTTTAACGTTCGGAAGTGCATAATTGAGTTCCTTATACGTTGCTTAGCATTGGCTTATCATGCATATGCGCACAAACTTCTCTAGTGTATAAATTTTTGCATAACTCCTACATGTGTTTGAAGTTTGAGATGTGTCCATTGAGATCTTGAGTGGGTTATGCATTTTCTCTTTAATCGTCTTTGCATATCTCTTTTCTATTATATATTTTTGTTAGGGACTAGCAAAAGTTAAGTTGGGGGGTGTTGATTCCACTCTAAAAGTGTAATTTTTGTTCCCTAATTAGTTATTTGTTAGCCTCTATATGGGTATTAGAACAAGTTTTTAGTAATAAATTGATCGCAAGTGGTTTTCTATGTGTATTATAGGTTTTTGGTGATAAAATGACGAAAATGGGCTTAAAGTGCAGACGTCCAAACGGACAGTCCGTTCGGACAGATAAAAAAGCGTTCGGACGGTTAGTTAGGACAGTACGTTCGGACAATGAATTCAGACGGCAAAAGGTGTTCAGAGGGATGAAATAGCGTCAGAACACTACAACGGAAAGCAGAGTTCCAAAGTCAAGTTTTCCCGTTCGAAGCTATCACAGAATCGATTTTTCCCATTTGAAGCTATCACAAAGTCATATTTTTCCGTTTGGAGAAATACAGAGCCGAGATTTCACGTCCGAAGACCGTCCGAACGGTGAAATAACTGTCCGAACAGTTACTCCACCATCCGGACGGTGCATACGAACGCTTATCAGACGGCCTTAGGATGCACTTCGGATAGTAAGCGCAGATTTGCCCTACAATCCAGCAGTCGAAGAAAAGGAGGCTGATGTTTTTTTTTAGGGTTTCCAACCACGGGAATAGGAGGGGAAATAGGGGAAAATTTTTATTTTGCTTATATTTACTTTTTCTTGTTGTATTTAGGACTTTGGGAAGGGCTTAGTTAGATTTCTAGTGCTATTCTGTTGTAATCCTTTACATTCACTCTAGTTCAATGTATATATATATATATATCCTTTTGATTTAAAGTTGAAATGGTATTTCTACACTTTGGCAAGCTTTTGACCATGGAATCAATAAGCTAACTTCATTGTTTGGGGACAAATGTAAAGATCTACCAAGGAAAGCATAGGAAATGAAAGGAGAGTCCTCAATCTTGTTGAATATCTATTTTGTATCTTTTCTCTAATTATTTTGGAATTAATTGTTGAAAAAATCTTAGATCTATAATCATAGTTAGTAATATGTGATTTATTTCTAAAGAATCCATGAATGATGATAAAATTTAATTTCAAAATAATTAGAGATCTCTAAATTTTCAAAGCTAAACTTTCCAAATCAAGGGCCTTTGGACAGTTCTTGATTTGAGTTAACCCAAACTCTCTTTTTTAAATTCCGTGCTAGAATTGGTAGATTGGAACATTTGAACTCAAACCCCCTTTTTAATCAAGTTAAATCCTTACTTGTTTTCATTGGAATTTCGATTAGATCAAATTTAATTTAGTTATAACTGTTGTTATTGTAATAGAATTCTCATATTCGTCAAATTGCCTTAGCTAGAGTCAAGTTGGTCGACTTAATTTCATTTCAATTGTTTGCCATCTTTAAACACCAAAAAATTTTTGATCAATTCTAGTCACCATAGCCATCAATTCCGTCCTTGGCTTGCGATTTCAATTTGCATAGTTTTCTAAACTTTGCTCGTTTCTATTGCTAGATTGGCACAAATCTCATAGGAGAACATGATAGTGGGGATACCCTCACTTAAACTACAAGCACTTCCGAAGCGGTGAGAGAGGAAAGTAAAGTCATGAACCGCTTTCAAAGATGTTTGAAATTGAGCCCCCGCAGATGTTTGAAATTGAGCCCCCACAAGAGAACAAGTATCGCGATTGAAATATAAAATCCGGTAAGTATCGGAGTCGATTTCCTCAAGAACCAAGCCAAATATAGGCCACCAACAGTTAGAGAACACTAACCTAACTTGAATTGAATTGCAGCTGAATTGAATTGCAACTAAGTAAATTGAATATAAGTAAAAGATATCAAAAATATGATTGATGTTGGAAGAGAGGTTGTTTAACTACTATTGCAAAGCAATTGAAAACAATTAACAACTAATGAGAGTAATTGAAATCTAGATTCAGAGACAGTTAAAAGGGGCTTAGATACAATTGATCCAATCAAACAAGTCCAACAAGAGTTTCAATAGAGGATTTTACAACTCAAATAAAAAATCACTCTATGGATCTTTGATTCGGAGGATTTAGATCATAAAACCTTGGATTCATACTTAAGTGACAGTAGAATTGTTATCCATTGATGGAATCATAAAAACAAATCTTGGATTTGTGCAATTCCTATACCAATTGAAAAATTATGCATAAGAGTTACGAAATTGTGTTATGAATCTAGGTTTTCTTATAGATCTAAACTCAATTAAGAAAAATTAGAGAAAGCATAAGATAGATCATTGAATTCTAGTTACCTCTATTGAAATCTTTGAAGATCCTTGGTGTATCTTCATAATTACATCCAAGTAGATGATTAGCTACCTGATTCTACGATAATATACTTGAAGAAACATAGATCTAACATTGATTAAAGGAAATTGAAGTGTTAGATTACAAGAAAAATGAAGAAAAGCTAAGAAAAATGAAAGAAAATAAAGTTTTTATCTCTACACTACTCTTAAAATCAAAGAAATCTAAGTTAGAAACTAAAAAAAAATGAGAGATATCAAAAACGCTCTCCTCAAAAACGTCCAAAACAACCTTTTATAGTTTATGCAAAAACAAGAATTAGTTAGGCGAGCGTTGGGCAATTGCTTGGCCGAGCGCTTGGTAACGCTCCTGATTCACTCGGTGAAATCAACTCTTTGAAGTTAGCACTCTTGTTTCAAACGGCTAAATTGGTTTGCAAAATCTAGCAATCGGTGCATTTTTTTGACATCTGAGAGCTAGGCGATCACTCGGCCAAGCACTCAGTGATGTACTTTTTGGTCCCTTCTTCTAAATTAAAGTGCATTCCATGCAATTAGATCAAAAAGGCATGTTTAGGATAGGAAAAAATACTAATCTAATACCTACATTAGAGCTAACAATCCACTAATTAGGGGATTAAGATTACACTTTTGGAGTATATTCACACCCTAACTTAGCTTTTTGCTAATCCCTAACAAAATCTAAAAGGTTTATCTCAACATCATCTAGAACCATTCAAGGAATATTTCAATACAAATAAGTCAAAAATGATAAGTATTTATTTAAAAAGAAAGCACCACAAATAGTCACATTCTTCTGTTTAGAAATTCTATACAAAAATTTTATTTATATAGCATTATCAGTTGAAAATCTTCATTAAGTTAGTCCAATATGCTTTTGCATTATAGTAATCAAAAACTAAGTGCCCAAATTAAATATCACTATGTATAGATGCAATAAAGTTTACTCAAATGCATCAATATATAATTGCCTATGCACAGACTGTGACTCTGATCCTTAATCATCTTTTCTTTGGGTTGACATTCAAACAATTAAACCCACAGTGTACTGATTTTCTACAAAGAATCATGACATACATCTCCAGTCAGAAGAGAGAGAGACAGAGAGAGAGATTTCTATCCAATGGTGCAAATCTTTCTCAGCTTTGGTTTCATAACTCGAGGATGGTTTTTTTGAGAAAAATGGTACATATAATTCTATCTCTCAATCCATTTTTCACTCCTAAAAGCAAAATGTTTGTCTCACACTGAATACATTAAACTATGTCCTACAATCTTATTTGTAAGAATAAAAAAAGAATTGAGAAATGGATTATTTACAACATTACCGTTCTTTTGTCATATAAACGAAAGAACTTAAAGCCAAAGGACAATTTTGATTTCCTCATTGATTAATTATTTTTACTTGAAATGAACCTTTTCCTATCTTGATGAGGGTTTAACTCTTTAAAAGACTGGTCTCTCCAAATACGTTACATGTGAAAAAGCATGAAGTGAAAGGATCATGCATAAATAGAAAATAAGAGAGAATCTAGAACTTGCATATTATATTTGACTGAGCAGATGCTCCGAGTTAGCAATAGTGACTGACTAAAAGTAAAAATTACAATATGTATATATAATTGACTTGAAAGATTACTACCTACCGACAACAAATTATAAAAAAAATTATTTTTATTCTGTTTGGCTGAGAGAAGAAAAGTTCAGTTGACAATTATTGACTTGGGAATTGGTTTTTCATGGCGGTCTCCAGCTGACAATACTATAATCCATTTTTTTTGTCAAAGAATAGTGGGAAATTTACGTTTGTCTCACTATGTCTCAAATTCCTTTTCCTGAAATGGAATGAAGCGCTAATTTCTAATACAAATGGTGGGTTTTCTGATTTGTGTTTTTAAACAAATGGTTGAATAGGTATTAGGGTTTCAAAATGTTTTTGACTTCTTATAATATTACGCATTACAGTCGCCATAAAGCTAACAAGTGAATGGATCTCCCTTTTTTGGCGAGTGTTCTGAAGTTTTCTCTTCTTGTGGTTGATAAACTATCCAATATCTTATCATTTAATTTTGTGATAGCTTTCTTTCAATACATGTTGTGCAGAAAATTATATACGATGCAATAAAACAAGAGTAAATAAGCACAGAATACAAGAATTTAACGAAATTCAATAGTTAGTGTGACTACCTATGTCTTTAGCGGCAGGGGAATTCTCTTTTATTACTTTTGAAAAAAAGTATACAATTAATTAGAGTTACACAAATTTAAATAAAATCCTAACTCTGAATACAATAACAAAATTCTCAAAATACCTGTACCAGACCGTAGCTCCCAACCTATTATTCTAACCCAAGTGGACAAAACCGAATTAGTCATCATAGGCTACACTCCACTCGATGCTCTCATGCTCCTCTCACTCCATTCTTTCCATGAGCCACATTATTTCCGAACTTAGTATCAACAATATAAGCCACTAACTCCAACACATATAATGAATCATAACCAAAAACCAAACTTAAATTCCAATAATATATGGGTTTAATTTTTTGTTTACTGATAGTGTAAATTTTTGTTACATAATTGGGCACCAAAATGAAATTCTTTATGTTGTACTTAAATGGTACTTTGGTACCCTGCTTGTATAAAAAAAAAAATTGTAAACTCAATGCATTAACCCTAAACTCTTCCCATATATAATACCGAATAGGACCCGAGTAGGAAAATATTTGGAGTTGATCTTGTATTTGTATTTATATTTTAAATTTATTATTTCCCATTGTACCACAAAGATTGCAAGGCTTCGATGAACAAGAAGAAAAGGGATAGTCATATTCACAAAACCTTGTAGATAAAATCCTTTGCCTCCCTGAAGATTACCCTTACAAAACCTTGTTGGATATTCTTGTTGAAAGGACTCCAATGGCCCTGGAGGAAGTCAGAAGAAATTTTCCAGAAAACGGTAAGTCTAATAGGGTAACATCAAGATTTTAAAATTTAGTGAGAATAAATCAGTGGCTGACCAAATTAAGGTCTCTCTCTATATGAGATTGAGGTCATTTTGGGCGTCATCTCTCTCAGAAGTTTAGCCGAAAGACAAGGAAGGTCAGAAGGAAATTTTTTGTGAAGCTTGACTTAAATGGTTTTGAAATTGCTGGAAACTATAGGGCTCACATCTAATCACTTACGAAAAAATGAAAATATAGGAAAAGTTTTTGAAAATATAAGCAATAAATGATCACACATTCTTCAACCGAGTGGTTATTGGTCAGCTGATCCTCACACTAATTATGAAGTCTTTCAAGTTTAATTTCTCCTCACGCTCCTTTATGACCAGTTATCATTTACATAATGTATAAAGTTTATATGACTCATATAAACAGTGGCAAAGGTCACATGCTATAGTAAATACAAAATGAAATACTCCTCTCAAGATTATGCTAGGGTAGGCACTTTTGGCAAAAGACAAAATAAGTGGTCTTCCGATTAGCGGTCTAAATTGGCCAGCTGGCCCGCCTAGCATGGCCCTATCTTTTGTGGGCTTGGGATAAGTGTTAGCCCGTATGGCCTCTTTAAGCCAAAATCTAAGGCTCGATCAATCGTTCAGGCCGAGCTTGGAATAAACACATAAGCTGGCCCACGGGTACATGTAGTTATATATTTCGTCAAAATAAGTTTGTTTATTAAAAATATATATATCATCTTCTAGAAAGTAGGGAAGTGTAGTAGGAATTGAACCATTCATCTCTTGTTGAAATTATAATTGCATGCCACCAAATTATTGTAATAATTGCGTAAATTTTTATTATGTAAATTATTTATTTTAAAATAAAATAAATTTTTATTATGCATGCCACCTCTACTTGCAAATTGCAATGCACATTCTGACAGACCCAGAAGTCGCAAGGTAGAAGTACATTAAGCCTAAAAAAGATGAAAGCTCAATCCTTTACCAAGTTTTAAGGTTGGGCTGGGTGGATCCATGAGGTTAAATTCAATAGGGGAATTATCCCTGAAGTGCAGCCCAATCAATATTGGGAAAGAAAAAAATAATAATAACCTTCCATGTAAGGATCTTACATATCAGAGGCATTGAAGACTTGCCACACATTATTAGTCGATGATCATGAACTTAATTCTTTGGAATTCATGCACACCACTATTCAGAACATTGGTGTCCAAAACTATGAAATTCAATGATGTGATTAAACAATGGAGAGAGAGAGAGTAATAAGTGGCGGACCGAGAAATTTCATAGAGGGGAGGCCAACATAGGAAAATTCTTTTAGTAGTATGGACCAATCAGATTTAAACTTTACAATAATTGACTCGTTAAACACACAAAAAAATAAAAATCATGATAAAGTAGTATATAATCATAACAAGGAAAGTTATTTGCATTTCAGGGGTAAAATAACATTATTTGAATTTTAGGATGGACTACTGTTTCTTATTGTAAATTTTCAAAATGCATAGTACATTCATGGGATTTTTTGAACTTTAGAGGAGCAGTGGCCCCGCCCGCCACCATGTCCGTCCGATAGTGCAAGCAATGTCGGTTCAAAATCGAGCACCATAAGTCCCTGGCACATCCCAAGATATGACACAAAAGGGCTTTTGTTACCACTTGTTCTACTTAAAGAAGTGAGTCCTCAAACAGCCCAACATGTATGCCTGCCACAACCTAAATGATTCATGCCTCTCCCTCTCTCTCTCTCTCTCTCTCTCTCTCTGATGATGATTTTATATATATATATATATATGTTACATATACAAGCGATTCAATATCTTTTACCTGACAGTATAATGTAAGTCGAGGAAAAGAAAAATAAAAAGACTAGGAAATCATATTGTATACGTAGTTGTTAGAAAAAATGAGATGACCAACTAGACTTTCAGAACCAAATTCTCAGAATCCTTAAATGCTACAGAACTGCCTCTTCCAATTGCACAGATAGTCTCCGTGGAACGGTTGGTTGTCCATACTTAGTAGTTTTCTTGGTTATGTTATATATTTTGTATCCTTTTGTTTCTCGTAATTGACTAAAAGGTGAACGGTGAAATAACATAAAAAAAAATTAAAAATTTAGAATCTTTCATTTTCTTCTCTTTTCTTTTTTTTTTTTTTTTCCTTTCTTTTCTCTTACTAAATATGAATTCCAAACACAGCATTAAAGGTTTTTTTTTTTTTTTTTGGAAGATTTCAGTCAAGGAGCACATTTGGGTTGTGGCTTAACCTGTTTAATTAAATGGAATGATGAAGAACTTTAGCTGCAAACTTCTCACTCAAGCAATTTCATTCAGATTCTACCACTTCTCGTGTGAACACGGAACTCTCACCCTCACGATTAATTCAACTTCGTTGGGAAACAATTGAGGCGTGCTTGATCCAAAATGGACCGAATGAATGAATTTATTTGACTTCTCATCACTAACCCCCTCACATCTTTTTCTTTTTAAACAAGTCAGCTCCATGGCCTTAAGAGTCTGGCAATTCTTCCTATCTTCTGATAACTACGTGAATCATCAAGAGTCATGACACGAGCCATCTATCTACATCCTCTATAGGAAAAATGGCAAGTGATTCAGCACCATATTTCTAAATTTAGATCAAAAGTACTCATTTCGATGAAAGCTACTTTAAATTTTCTACGTTTTGGAATGTTTAGCCATCGACACTATCTTGATAGCTATCGCTAACTTCTATTTTATTTCGGCAACCATATCATTCATCTTTACCTAGCTCCATGGTTAGAAAGTAATACCCATTGCTTTTGACTTAATGAGGAAAAGAGAAAAATGGTTGATCCATTGCAAGACTTTAGAATCGAATTGGTAAGAAAATTCAAGAGAAATGCATGCTTATTTAGCTCGTAGGAACGCACCAGCCGTGTGATGACAAGCTTGGCTCTTATGGTAGCAATACCACAAAAGGAAAACAAAATTAAATCTCAAACGGTATATCTTAGACTACCATGATGCTATGGTCCTTATCTTTACTTGACAGGCAAATGAATGGCTAGATTAGCTTAGAGGCACGCACTATGCCATTTCTAGCATGTGTGCTTATATATATATATATATATATATGAGAAATACACAATATCCCCTTGTAGTTAAGTGAAAACTAGATGACTCTTATAGCTCAAAACCGAACACATAGCCCTTCATGGTTAGAACTTATCGATAAAATAAATGAAATCATGACAAATTTGGTAAAATGACAAAAACGTCCTTGCAAAAGACAATCCTTTATTTTGATATAAAATAGCAAAATCATCTTTTTGAATAGATAAAATAACGAAAATATTCTTATGATAGAATTATCATCAATTCTAACAGTTTTCATCTATTTTACAGTTAAGCTCAAACCATAGAGTAGTTATGCGTTTACTTTTAAAACCATTTGATGGTCATGTAACTTTCGCTCATACCATAAAGGGGTAAAGTATAATTAGCTATCTACAAGTACATATGTGTGTGTATATATATATATGAGAGAAATACACAATATCCCCTTAGAGTTAAGCGAAAATTAGATGACTCTTGTGGCTCAAAATCGAACACATAACCCCTTATGATTTGAACTTGTCTGTTAAATAAATAAAATCATGACAGATTTGATAAAATAACAAAAATGCCCTTGCAAAGGACAATCCTTTATTTTGATATAAAAGAGCAAAATCGTCTACTAGAGATGAAATAACAAAAATATTCTTGTGATAGAATTGTCATCAATTCTAACAGTTTTCATCTATTTTACAGTTAAACTCAAATTATAAAGTGGTTATGTGTTCACTTTCAAAACTATTTGAGAGTCATGTAACTTTTGCTCATACCACAAAGGGATAAAGTGTAATTAGTCATGTATATCATATCTAAAGTACATATGCGTATTTTGTTATAAGATTATAAATATGAATCGAGTACTTGATTTCTTTAGTAAGATTAGGTATTAACCCATACCAATTGATTTTATTGGACTGATTCCGAAGTGGAAAACAGAAGATAAAGGTTGAAAACCTTATTTGATTATCTCTTCTCTCCCTTGTTCATATTGCATGAGCTAATAAGCTCTCACTTTGTTGGCTAAGAGTACAGCATATTAGGATTTGACACTATCATCACTAGCAAGAAGGCAACTTCATGTGATTACCAAAGCCAATTTGGATTTGGGATGTTTAACTCAAACCAAGAACAAAAGATGGTTATGTATTCATTCATTTATAACTTGTAATTGCAAGTAAAATAATAAGAACTTTATAGGAGACAATTAAAAATCTAAGCTTAACCAATGTTACCATAAGTTTATGGTAGTGACAACCATGGCGATGATAATGAAGGCGATGTACAATATTAATAACATCATGTGACATTTAATAACGTTTTCATCACAATCCTTATCATTATCTTAACCTTGGAGATATAAAGTTGCACGCGATACCTTAGTTTTGCAGCTAATCAACTTCTCGATTAATGCCAAGATACAGTGATTTGCAGCTTCTGGAACATGTGATGAAAAAATCATTTGTTACCGTCATAGTCAATCATATTATGAACTCCATAAGCTTTTAATTTAATTGCTAGCATGATATTACTCGCCGTTTTGTGTCTAACAAGCTTCAAAGTTAGGACAAAACCAAGTTTACATCATCAATAAGATCAACTGCCACGTGGACTGTTACTACAGAAAAAATAATAAGGTAGTATGTAGTTTTTCGATACTTATACCTACTATATATATATATATATATACACACTAAGTGTTAGATGTAAATACTTAAAACTCAATATTATTTGATGAAAAATGTTATTTTTTCAAAATTTTTATATAAAATTTTGAATTAGAATGATGTGACAGTGACAGTTTTGTAATTAAAATACATCTTGGTGGATTTTTTATTTTAAAGTGATAGACCAACAACTCAACTACATCATTCTTGTTATATTTTCTGGTTATATATTCTGGTTGTAGAACATACTCTTATTTGATTATTAGACTTTTTTTCACGCTACGTAAATCGATTTTAAGGTTGAACCAACTTGTACACAGTCATCTTAATGGAGTCAAGTTTGTATTTTTGCATCGTTTTGGGTTTTGTTGATTGTGATGTTTCATATAAAATACTGTCCTCCGAACGGTTAGGTAAAATTGACATTCTTTTAAAAGCTCTGATCGGTCAGACGGGGCTACAATGCATTCGGACGATTGAAGATCTTTGATTTTTTTGTTTTTTTTTGCTCTCTGATCGTGTGGAGGTGGCTGAAATGCATCCGGACAGTTGAAGATCTTTGATTTTTTATGCTCTCTGATCGTCCGGGCTGAAATTCGTCTGGACGGTTGCTCTTCTTTTTTACTTCCTTACACTTTCACAGCTCTAATTTTTCTCTTCAACTCCTGCAAAATGTGTAGAAGGCTTCATTAGAAGTAAAACTACACTAAATAAAGCTATTTATTTTTATTCTAAGGCTAAAAAAAACAAATATAAGGATTTGAATTACACTTTTAATGTGCAATCAATAAAGTACCGCAGTAGATAGAAAAATGAAGCTGTGCCATGCAAGTTTAAGGTCAACTGCAAGTTAGGTCATTTGCTCGTGGAATAACAACCCCACACGTGCTTTAATTTACGAATAAATTTGGACAAGATGATCATATAAGAGATTAAATACATGTCACTTGTGGAAAATTTGTACTGAACTAGGACACTGCCGAGTAAATTAAACCAGCTACAGGAATGAGAAAGAGACACTATGATTTAAAATTTTAAAGATGATGAGAGATAAGACCTATCTTCCTAGGTACTTTTAAAAGGTTCTATTCGATTCCAAAGCGAGTATACATACAGGCGTATAGCTATCATGAAATGTGTGAAAGCAAGGAAACCGAGTTTGTCTTGATGTAAAAAGAAAATGTCAACAACAACAACAACAACAGTTCTATATGTCCATGGTTTTTTTTTTTTTTTTAATGATAAAATGAGTTGATTTGCAAACGAATACTAAATATTAAATTATTTTCTAATTTTTTTAATTTCACAGAACCCAAACATCTGTTTATATAAGAAACGACTAAAACTCTACTGAGACTGTAATTGTACAAAAATTAAAAAATTACAGATAATTAAATTAGAAACTGCTAATTTAGAACACTAAAATTATGTCAGAACTAGCGCACTAAATTCTCACTTCTATAGAGAAAGATGTAAAATATCTAAATATTATGGCAAATGGCAAAATTCCTTATTTAAAGGCCTAGAAGATGCACAGCTACCCAATTTACTCTTAGATATTGATGTATGTAGTCCAATGCTATGCATACTACTGCATCAATCACAAGCAAGGAATACTTACATATTCTGAATGACAGAACAAAAGAAAATTGTTTAACCAATGATCTCCATTGCTTTGATTTATATCTCAGTGTGACTTATTCTCGGACTAGGTTTGAAAGAATCATCATTAGGAGGAAAAAGTCAAAAGGTAGTGAATATTGATCTAACCCTTCAGATGCTTTGATACCCAATTGAATTTGTTCATGTTCATGACATTGATGAGAAAGTTCCTGTCCACGGTCGTTTTAAGGCATCTCACTATTTATCATGTTTTTCAGGACAAGAATCTTATTAATTTATAGATAACCCATTAGATGGAGCAACTCTTCTGCAGATACACCCTTGATTATTTTTATTCTTACACTTGTTTAACAATGAAACAGAGGGCTAACATCCTCATTGAGTTTCTATTATTAGTTTATCTATCAAAGAATTGCCTATTCCCCTTATGGGTTGAAGTTATTATTGAAGTAATTATGTGCACTAGAAGTTGCTAACATCAGGACCTCAAAGTTGACTCAATCGACGGTTTTGCTTTTATGTAAAAAACTCGATAAGTTTTAAAAAAAATATGAAATCTTTCTAAAAGATTGTAAATAACTTAATTAAGCAAATTAAACAACATATTCAATCTAACATAGTTTATATTGTTTAAAAGTAATTTACTAGAAGTTCAAATAGTACTTCAATAAGGAAAACTTGGTAAAATCCGGAAATAATGATCCTCAGCATTGTCGTTAAATTAGCAACTCTCCATCTCGGTGCAAAATCATCGATACGGTGACATTTCGGTGTGATATTTTTTTTTGCCAAAAAACCCAATATAAGCTGAAATGGCCCGATTGCGATTACTAGCTGGATTAGCACTGTTAAGTTTCATTAACTCCATAGGACATGTAAAGCATCTAAATATGCGTTAGGCATGTTTATATACACTATGCAACAATGTATCTTCTAACCCCTTTAGCAATTTGTAGGGTCGCTATGACCCACTGTAAAAGTTAAAACTATGCAAACTAAATTGAAAGCCACACATACTGGTGCCTTCTAATACAATCTTGATGTGGATAGACCATGCATAGAATAACATTGCCGAAGAAATGCTTTATCTGGTTGCTAATTAATTGGGAAAAAAATTAAGCCCTCGTCAGAAATTATATCTTGATGTGTTAGTTGAGAGAGAGAGAGAGAGAGAGAGTTGAAGTACATAGAGACGTGCCTCATTTACTTCTTCCCATCGCAGCAAAAGATTGAAGGGAAGTTAGGTTAACTTATTTATATAATGAAGTGTATATATAGTAATTGATATACAACATAACCTCCATCAAGACGGGCAGAGCCACAGAGGGCTCAGAGGGGGCACTTGCCCCTCTTAATTTTTCAAAAATTTTAATTTTGCCTATAACTTTTAAAATTATATTTAATTTGCCCCCTTTAAAAATTTATAAATGCCCCTTATGTTTTTAAAAACTCTACTTTGAGCAACACTTTTGAAAATATCCTTCAATTTGTCCCCTTTAAAAATTAATGAATATTTCCCTTAAATACTAATTTGTTTCAAAGACCCCTATATACAATGTATAGTCATACGGAAGTCAAATATTCTATTTTTGCTTATAAAAAAAAATCTATTCTTACAATTTTTTTTATAAAAAAAACTCTATCAAAATGATGTGGCGAGCTGCTACTTCAAAATTATGAGCCAAAATAGGTATTGTTTTGGTCTGAAATAAAAACAGAATTTATGGGTTGTGAATAAATGTTGCCCCTCTAAGATAATTATTTTCTTGCTCTGCCACTTCATCGAGACCTTTTTAATTTCATTCGTAACGTTATTGCTCACGACAATCATTTATATAGTACTGCCTATAGTTGGAGTTCACTTTCTTTTGTATGTTTTACTTAGTCCAAATTAACAAAAAAAACATTATTTTAATTATTTCAATTGAAATAAAGGAAGAGAAATGAGTAGGCTTTAATGGTCGAGGCTCTTGCAACTCCCTCCTAAGGTACGAGATTCAAACCTTGGGCCCCATCCCCTTCTAACTACTTGCAAAAAGATCAACAAGTCCAATATCCTTCTATCACCATAAGACAAACTTGAATTCTTTTTTCTATATTATATATCAAATAATTCCTTGATAAAATTAAAGAATTTTTCAAACTTATATTAGTGCTCCCTTGAACCTATGATCATTAACTTCCTAGCAGCCACCAAACTATAAAGTTTGGTGGGTTTTTATATGGATAGGTAGCCAAACAACCAGATCACACCCAAAGAGTACTCTCTCTCTCTCTCTCTCTCTCTCTCTCTCTCTCTCTCTCTCTCCAAGCTCCAACTTGCTAATCCATAGAGGTTCATATACTAATCTTATGTAAATTTCTCGTATGACTGAACAAAAATATCAATCTTTTTCAGCTAATGATAGAAATATTTCTTAATTTGCCCAAAGACTGAGCGATTGAGCCCTACCTCACCTCTTCCCGATCGACATCCAAATTAATGAGCGTTATTAATGCATACTTAGAGAAATCCCAACTATTTCAACTTAAACAACTAATTAGTGAATTCATATATACATATATACGACATAATACTAATGCCAATGCATTACAATGGCTTCGGAGAGTTGAATGTCGGAAATTGTTTTAGTATTTTTAAAATGGATACTGTCCTTTGGAATCCTTGAAGCACCTTGTAGAAATATGCTTCAAAATTTATCTCAGTTATTGGTTGGGATCTTGTAGGTAGGATCCTCCATTTTAATTTTTGCAAGATACATGTACTTTTTATGTATATTGTAAATTTTCGTCTAGAGATGGAATTGGGTTTTGAAGTCTTCTTTGTTTTATACAGTGCAGAAGTGGTATGCCCTGTTTATATTAGATGCTATTGATTAAAATAACAACAATATTGTTCATATTGGAGGTTTTTAAAAAAACACTAGTCATAAAATCTTTGTAAACGATATAATGATATACAAGTAGAAAAATATATATATAGAATTGGTATATGAAATTGATGTCAGTGAATTAGAACACATTGTAATTATTTTTAATTATAAAAATGTCATTACTATATTATTTTATAAAGAAACTTTGTATAAAACTGTATAAGAATGAATTTTCATATTAAATTTCATCATGCTTTATAGTTCAATATGTAGACCCCAAATTGCAGTTCTCTCTCTCTCTGTACATATATATATATATATATATATATATGTATGTATGTATGTATGTATGTATGAAACCATGAATGATGAGGGGAAGAAAATTTGTTTTTTGGACTAAGGTGAGGGAGGGACTTGGAGGGTTTGGCGGTATTTGTCTGCTACATAAGAAAAGCATGACAGGTAGTTTCATTTTGTTGCCTAGCTCTAAGTGCATGGACGGTGGTCCCCACACCATCTTCCCAACCAGGTGTTGCCGAACCCCTAGTCAAAGAATTCCACGTGTCACCTGATCAACGGTGCCAATTCGGTACCCATGCTACACCCAATAGTCACCCCTCCTCAGTCCTCACCCTCCCCTCCTTGATATGTCGGTTTGTAATATCTTCCATCACCTAAAGTTCAACATTTATCATTGATCAATATATATCAAGTTAGCTACCTTAACTCCATATATAACAATAGAATTATAAATAAAAAATTTGGCAAAAAAATTTCAAGGCGTTTGGAGTCATGGAGAGTACCGATTCGTCGTCGGGTTCGCAGCATCTGCAGCTCCCGCCGGGATTCCGATTCCACCCCACCGACGAGGAGCTCGTCGTTCACTATCTCAAGAAAAAGGCCTCCTTGGTCCCCTTGCCCGTGACAATCATCGCCGAGGTTGATCTTTACAAGTTTGATCCATGGGAACTACCAAGTAACTATGTTTCTATATTCAATCTTATGATTTCAAGTTTTTCACAAGTAGTCAAAGTGCCAAATGATATGTATGTCTTGAATTTTGTGTTTTTATTGTTAGGTAAGGCGACGTTTGGAGAACAAGAATGGTATTTTTTCAGTCCTAGAGATAGGAAGTACCCAAATGGCGCTAGGCCAAATCGAGCCGCCACCTCCGGTTATTGGAAAGCTACCGGAACCGATAAGCCGATACTAACATCAAACGGAACTCAGAAGGTTGGAGTAAAGAAGGCACTTGTTTTCTATGGTGGAAAGCCCCCGAAAGGGATCAAAACCAATTGGATCATGCATGAATATCGCCTCGTCGACAATAATTCTAGCATCATCAAGCCTCCTAGAATCGACCCAGGAACCAAAAAAGGCTCTTTAAGGGTACGTAGATGATTCATGAACTTGCTTTCCAATTTAAGTTAGATTAGTCCTATCATATGTTTATGCAGATTATGTAGTAATTTGTTTTTGTGGGTGGTGGTGTATATATATTGTTATATATATATAGCTTGATGATTGGGTGTTATGCCGGATTTACAAGAAAAACAAGTCAAGTACTAGGCCGATGGAGAGGGACAGGGATGATTTGACGGAGGATCATATGATTTTATCAACTTCAACAATGGATGGAGATAGCAACCAAAAGTCAGCAGCTTCTTCGAAGGCTAGTAATTTCGGGGCATTGCTTGAACATGAAGAGAAGTTCTTCTTCGAAGGGATATTGAGTGGTGTTGGCATGCAAAACAGCTCAATCTCACATTTGGCCTCTTCGACGAGTCCCCCGGTGAAACGGGCGATCCCAACTCAGTTCTGGAACGATTCCGGGTCTCTCGGATCTTCATTTGCTAAGAGGTTTCATGGCGATAATCATTACGAAAGCGCGAGCAATGGGGCGGATGGAAATAGTTCTTCCTTTGTTTGTTTACTCAATCAGCTTCCCCAAGGTGGTGCTTCTGCTTTTCAGCCCAACTCACTTGGCGATGGAGGCTTGCGCCAACCTTTTCATCTCCCCAGCATGAATTGGAACTTGTAGTCCATGGTTTTTTTGGAGATGGGTATTGTGATCAGACATCTCATATATATATGGATGCATACGATGTATATATACATACGCATGCAATTCTTCAATCAGAAGTGTCAAAGTTGATCACTGGCCATGGACTGATTAAGAGAATTCCAGGTGAGGTGATACCTATATATATGTATATATGTGTGTTATAGATACATACAAAATCAGATACTAAAGATCTGAGTTGAGGAATTTGGTCATGGCTTGTTTATTTGTCGTTGTAAATTCGACAACACATTTTCAGTGAACACCAAAGCCACATGCTGAGGTTGCTAGCTTTGATGATAATATCACTGTGATACTGATTGATTCTCTCGTGTTTGCATCGATATTTAGCGTGTAAAACCCTATAAGGTAATTCTTGTTGTTGCTTTCCAATCTCTATCTCTCTCCTTTTATCGTAACTATGAGATCAAAGCAATTATCAGTTTAGACCAACATGATATAATCGTAGTTAAGGTCTGTTACTTTGATCATTTCAAATAGGGTTAACGGCAGGAATGTTCATATAAATTTTTTTAAGTTATATTTTTTCTCTGTTTCCAAACGCCCAACAGTTGCCAGATTAGATATATGTTTTTAAGCATATGACATGATCAAAAGGACCACTACTGCAAATTTTGTATTTGATTGTTATCTGTGAAGTCAAATTAGAAATAATTTTCCAACTCTTCCAGCAAACAGATACAAAGTTGGCAAAGCTATAGATACATATAATTTATTAAGAGAGGGAAGATAGAGCTAGCGAGGGCCAATTTTTTCCACTGATGATGTAAGATTATTCCATGTCGTAATCTTGTTTTTATTCGAAGCTAGAAAATGGCTTCACATGTCAACATGGCAAACATGGTTTTTTTAATTTCATCATGAAATTTTATCCCATGGTTTAGTCTCATTGGCTCATGATAAAGCACTCGACCTAATCGTCATATTTTCTTGATTGGTATTAGTTTACGCGTTTCTGTCTATTATTGGCGCTAAGGCAGAGTTAATCCCTCATTATATATATATATATATATATGTGTGTGTGTGTGTATCTTTGAATGTCATTTTCCTTCTTTTGTTTCTTTCTGGGATTTTCTCCTTTTCATTTCTCCCTATTCTTTAATTTCACACTAGAAAACTTCATTTTTCTTTCCTGTGGATTATCCTAACATGGTTTCTAACTAATATTCATTGCAATATCTATACATAATATGTATGTAAATGCATATAATATACCATTGAAATAATGTGTGGAGTGCTATTCCCCATTGGCACTTAAAGGATATGGATAGTGGAATGAAAGCTGTTGTGCTTTTGGTTACATTCCAAAGCTGCCTATAAACATTGTGTTTCATTAATTAAAGTGCAATTATGGTGACATTTCAACATCATTAATTATACAAAACCTTTGGTGTAAAAATGAAGATACTTATACAAACCATGAAAGAAGCCGCCCATATGCTATATCAATGATGCATTTTTAAAAAAATATCCTTTGACCTTTGGTAGGTTGTATATGTTTATTGTTTGTCTTCACTCACCACTGTCATTAATCCATTCAGATCCTCTCATTTTATTAACTGAAAATTTGACGTCACATTAAAATAAAAATAAATAGATGAGATGAGACCAACTCACTTAGGAGATCTACAACGCTTGAATGTTTGCTGTTACCTTTGAAAAATAATTTTATTATAAAATAATATAATTTTTTGCACACAACGGATTTGGTCTCATCTTGTCAATTAATTTTTAATTTTTAGCAATGCATCAACTTTCCATGGATAGAAAGGAGATTCCATGGAGAATTCAAATCCACCCTTAATGAGTTCTACCTCCAAATTGAGAGATGGTAATTTGGTGAGGGTATCACTTTCTTTTAAGGACTGACAAGACCTGAGAAAGGATATTAATTTATTCCATGATTATCTAATATTACATATAGTGCAAACTAGAGCTACCTTTAATTAAAATGGCTTTGCCTTTGTGAAAATGGGGGCCATCTCACCCACCAAAAGGAATCATATTTTAAAACCGCATTAATTCACCTCTCTAATAACTTCCCTTTATTAGGAAAGAAAACAAAAAAGCTTTTATGTATTCTTAGCATTTTGTGCTTAATTTTGGAATCTTAGATGTGAACACAATGAAAATCAGTTTGTGATCATCATCTCTATCAGAGAAGATCCTTTTCACTTCACCTATGAACCTCTCAAAATATCTAATGAGTTGTATGGCACCTACATAAACTCACATGCATACATGCAAATATGCATACAGACGTACCCAATTTATCGTAAACATGATATTTAATCAATATATATATATTTTAAAATACTTAACAAACATATCAATTGTTTACTAGATATCCAAGACCAATTCTAATAGATATTTCCGGTACGGACAGTGATAATTAAGTTGATATTTGCTCCATATTTACGATAAGTTCAAAATTAATATATACCTATATTTACTATTATAAAGGGAACCATTTTGGTGAAGCCTAGGCTATTTTTTTGTTGACAAAGATGACCCACAGCAGCAGGAAGTTTGTCCAGAGTACATTCAAGCACGTGCAAGGGATAATTATGTAATACCCACTAACAAACCACCCATTACTTCCTATTTTTTCTATCTTACTTGTACAAACTAATCACCCACGAAGTAGGGGCACCATTCTAGTGTATGTATATATATAGAGAGTATAGCAAACTCTTTTGGTGAAGCCTCCACTTTGATAAGACTATTTTTTTGTAGGCAAAAATGAGCCTATATTTTGGTCAGGCTATCTTTTTATTGACAAAAATGACCCACAGCAGCAAAAAGTTTGCCCAACATACATTTAAACACATGGAAGGGGGTAATTCTGTAATACCCACTACTTCCTATTTTTTTCTCTCACACTTCATAAACTGATCACCAACAAGACACCCTTCTAATATATATATATATATATAGTTGATGTGTAATAGAACTGAAAATAGAAAAATCAGCTTTCCTCACCCGAGTTCAAGTCTTCAATCTGGGCTAACCACAAAATTCAGATTTTCCTCACCCATTCTAAGTCAACCCATTGGATCTAGTTGCCTAATCCTGGCGTACAATAAAATTAGCAGCAATATTAGCCCCGGCCCGTAATATAGTCGACATACACAGAAAGCTTGTTTAGCCTTGGGCTGGATAAGCCTATGTGTTAATACCCAAGCCTATGCAATGGTCTGAATTTAAGGCCGAGCATATTGAAGTTCACTTCACCGGTGAAGTTAAATTGGAGTACAGCAAAGCCAGCCCTATTATGGATACCCTTCAATGCTTGTAAGTTGAAAGTCTACAATAATAACAATGAATGATATGGCAGTGATATTTTTAAAATTATGAGCTAAAATAGTAGGTATCTTAGTTTAAAATTAAAAGTTCACAAACAGCCATATCAATCTATAAGAAAGTTCTGTACAAAATTTTTGTTTGTATATGGGAAATGAGTTTGTGTAAGTAGGAGAGAGAGAGAAAAAATAGAAAGCAAATAGTAGGCAATTACAAAATTTAAATTAGTATTTTACTATTTTGTCTTTGTGTGTCACCATGAATTTAGATAAGTTGAGAGAAAATAAGAATGGTGTCACCAAAATAGAGGTTTTCACCAAAAGTGTTTGCTTTATAATAGCATAAATTACTCTAACAATAAAGATTGTTGGTGGCAGAAATTATAAATGCCCCCTCAAATTCAATTCTGATTTTTCCTTTTCTTTTTCTTCTCTTTTTTCTTGTTTTTAGCGTAGTTGTAAAAAAAACTGTTAAACCTCCAATGTTCCATTACTAAGCTCTATTTATGCAGGTCTATCCAGAGCAATTTTTGCCCCTTGGCAAACAAAACACTAGTGACACGACTCTCCCCGTGACTTTTTATTTAAGAAAATGCTTGATGAATTGAACTGTTCATTCAATTTTGTTAGTTGGCCAAAAGTAATCATAAAATTAAACAAGTTGAGCTCTTCTTTTTTCTCTAGGAAGTAAAGGCGAAAAATGATCATGCAGCCTAATGAGTTGCTTAATACTATTGTAGGTGTTCTTTACTGTAGTTTTCAGGAAATTCAATTTAAGTACGAAAACATGCTTTTCCAGAAGCATGCTTCCACATTGGTATGAAAATATTTTGAAAATTTTAAAAAAAATGTTATGAGAACTTTTGAGAGATAGTGTACGTATATACTTTACGATACTTTTCAGACACTGAAAGGAAACTCCAAAGAAACCAAAGAAAAATTGGTCGAAAACTATGTGAAAACTCAAAGTCTTCATTTTCAAACATTATTTTTCTTTAAATTCCAACTAAATATTCATCATACTTTATAAAAATATCAATCAAAGTATTCATATAAGTTTTCAACTAAGCTTTTTAAAGATTTTTTTTTTATTTTGCCATAGTTTCTAATTAATATTCTTATTATATATTTCTCATTTGACTCTTGATCCTTTTTTGGCTTCCTGTAGCTTCTATATTTTTCTATCGTATTCTTCCTTTGTTTTCCCTATTGTTTAATTTCCACTTCTGCTTCAGCCTCGTAACTATGCTCAAATGACTTTGGAATTCCATCACTATAAAGCTTAAGAAGGCATAAGTAAGACTCTCAGCTGTGTGTCCAAGTGAAATAGGCCATGCACCCATTAGAGAAGGTGTATGTTTTGTTATAGATTGTTAACCACCATTTCCTCTCCAAAAGTTTAAGCTGTTGGAGAAATAATTAATTTAATCATACCCTGTTTGGTTTTGTTACCATTTTCATTTTTGTGTTCTCGATAACAAAAAATTGGAGAACATTTTGTTTTTTTTTTTTCTTAAAAATAAAATAAAAAAATAAGACCATCGAAAATATCATAATTTTTATTTTTGAATGAAAACAGTTATGAAAACACCTTTGCTTTAATACCGTGCGGAATTATTAACAACTAATAACCAATTATTGGAAAGACAAGGTTCGATGACTTTGAAATTCTGAAAGACGAGGTTCAATGATTTTGGAATTCGGCTGAGCTTGAAAATAATGCTACCCCTCTCCTAAAGGATCCAGGTTCAATGATTTTGGAATTCGGCTGAGCTTGAAAATACTGCTACCCCTATCCTAAAGCATGGATTCGTACAATTTGGAGCACACTTCAAAATTTAAACCCGAGTGAGAGGGACTGCACAAATTTCTCATAAGCTGGCATGAAAGCATACACATACAATTACATCACCTTAGGTACGAAAAATGCACTCCGAGTTGACTCAGTCTCCATCAGTTTTCGGTCCTCTTTTGAATTGGAAACCTGCACTTGTGGCTCAAATTGAATTCGATGACTTGACAGGAAATAAAAACAGGCAATAGGGAATTCACAGCCAATAAAAGAAAATCATTGGTTCGGAATTCGGCGCCTACCACAATTACAATTTGTGTATGAAATAAGTTTTTGTCTATTGTTATGCTGCAATTTTCAAGCTTCTATCTGAGCCGTCCAATTAAAATGTGTCTCATCTGGTGAAGAAGGCAGAGATAGCGTGTCTTGGAAGGCAGGGGTCAATGGTCGTCGGGTAGTGGGCCCATTTGAGTGTGACATTTTTAGTCGGGATATGAAGAAGTTGAAAAGAGATTTCAACCATTAGATTATAGACAAAATGTATTTCAACTGTTGGATTCAATTGTGTGACATTTTAAAAAAACTGATGTGAAACGGGGGTTGGATAAGTTCAAGAGATGCTGGGGTCAGGACAGGGATTTGATATTTAATTCTCAATAACAGGTGTGAATGGATTCTCAATTAAAGTGCTCACATGGACTGTCCGAAATTTTGAAAAAGCTGGCAAAAGGAGGATGGTGAAACATCTAATAAGGGATAGATCATTAATTGATATGATTCTAGGACAGGAAACCGATTGATACGACTCTAATCGCATGTGCTGGCATGAAACATACACATATAATTACATCCCCTTAAGTACGAAAAATGCACTCCGAGTTGACTCAGTCTCCATCAGGTTTTGGTCCTCTTTTGAATTGGAAACCTGCACTCGTGGTTCAAATTGAATTCGATGACCTGATAAAAAAAAAAACAAAATTAAACAGGCAATACGGAAATCCTACATATTCACAACCAATAAAATAAAATCATTGGTTCAGAATTCGGCGCCTACCAAACTTATGCTAAGTTTGATACAAAAGAATGAAATGAAATGAAATGACTATTTTTATTTTTATTTTTATTTCATTGTTTAGTACCACTGTTTAAATGTGAAATGATCATTCTTATGAAATGATTATTTTTACATTTTGTTAGAATGACCATTTTCTATTTCAAAAATAGAAATAGTTATTTATTTCCCACCTGAAACAACATAAGACAAAACTTAGTAAGATTTTTATTGTCAATTTTTTTTAAAAAATATAAAACATGTTTGGTAATTATTTATTTAATTTTAAAAAATAAAAAATTTTAAAAATTTTTAAATTTTAAAATTTAAAAAGTTAAAAATTCTCACTATCACCTCCATTACTAACTACCACCACCGTCCACCATCAGCCACAATTATCCACCATCTACCGACATCACTACTTGTCACTGTCATCGCAGTCCCACCACCACTCACCCACCATTGGCCACCGCCACTGTCTCACCACCACTGCCGTCACTGTCACCAACCACCACCGCCGTCCTACCACCAATCGTTGTCACAGCCGCTGCTACCATTACAAATGCTTAATAATATTCAATAATTAAATAATATATATTATTAATATTTTGCATAGACATAATATTAAATTTTTATATTATACATAAATTTTATTTCATTTTATTCTAACATTGTTCATTAATTTTATTAAATAAAAAAATAAAAATAATTATTTCATTTCATTCTATTTTCATTCTTATTCTCCTTCCAATTGTTAGATTGAATTGTGTGACATTTTAAAAAAATCGATGTGAAACTGGGGTCGGATAAGTCCAAGAAAAAGAAAAAGAAGAGTGACGTTGGGGCTGGGACAGGAATTTGAGATTTAATTCTCAATAACAGGTGTGAATGAATACTCAATCACAGTGCACGCATGGAATGTCAGGAGATTTGAAAAAGCTGACAAAATGAAGATGGCTAAGCATGTAATAAGAGACAGATCATTAATTGATATGATTCTAGTACTGGAAGCCAATTGATATGATTCTAATCGCATGTGCTGGCATGAAACATACATATATAATAACATGGACAAATTACATCTTCATTCCTAGAAATTTTAAATTAATATAACTTACTTTTGAAATTTTAAAAATTACATCATTTCTCTTGAAGTTTGAGGTGAGTTGAATTTTTTCTCAGATATTAAATTATTTAACAGAATATATGTGATATCAGTAAAAAAAATAAATTTATTACTTAAATTACTACTACTGTATATGAAATGATATAAATAAGATTTTTTGTGCTTCTAAAATTAATTAGTGTGTATTAATTTTTTAAATCTTTATTTTTTTACTTTTAAATTTCCTCACATATGTGTAATTTTTTTATAGTATATAGGATGTAAAAATTTTGGTACAGTTTATTTTCTTAAGTTGAACCGTTATCTTTTTAATATAAGTTAACTAACGTTATTGTTTTCAATATTACTTTTTAAAGGGTATTTTTCCTCATATTGACTAGAATTTTTTTTTTATAAAAATTTATAGAATCTATATAGGGCTTTAATTATAATATATAAAGTTTTAAAAAAATATTAGACTTATAATTTATTTATTGATTAAAATGGTGTTTTATATAGATGTGACATTTAATTTGCTCTTAGAATCTTGTACTGGTAATGCATTTTTCTTTTTTCATTAGAAGAAGGCTCAAAATCAACACACTAATTAATTTCATAGGTAACAAAAAAAAATCTATTTATGTCATTTCATGCACGTTAAGAGCAATTTAGGTAATAAATCTTTTTTTTTTAGTGCTAACATCACATATATTCTGTTAAAAAATTTAATATCTAGAAAAAAATATAACTCATCTCAAACCTCAAGAAAAAAAATGTAATTTTTAAAATCTCAGGAGTATGTTGTATTAGTCTGAAATCTCAAGGACGTGGATGTAATTTTTTCTAATTACATTCCCTTAGGTACGAAAAATGCACTCTGAGTTGACTCAGTCTCCATCAGGTTTTGGTCCTCTTTTGAATTGGAAAAATTGAATTCGATGACTTGATAAGAAAATAAAATTAAACAGGCAACACAGAAATCCTACATATTCACAACCAATAAAATAAAATCATTGGTTCGGAATTCGGCGCCTACCACACTTACAATTTGTGTATGAAATAAGTTTTTGCCTATTGTCATGCCGCAATTTTCAAGCTTCTGTCTGTGCTGATGTGCTTGGAGACATTTTCAAAGACTTTACCAATGTAGATTCTTTACAATGTCATGTGATGTTTATCCATTTCAATAATACTAATAATAATAATTTTCTCCCCTATGTGTTACAAGAGTTTCTATTATCCCATGTAGGTGATAACCTATCAAATAATCACATGTTAAAATTTTTAAAATCATGAGTTTTGTATCTATCAACATGAACTTGCAAAAGTACAGTTTAATTTGTATTTCCTTCCTTTTAACGTATCTTTATATGTGAATAGTGTCAAGAATTGCCGTGTTCTTGGACGATAAAAGCTTCCTATTATCCGATTTGTTGAAAAAAAATTTCCACTTCAAAAGAAATAGATTTTTTGTGATGGCAAAGTACAATCACTAATAGTAGAATTGTCGTCACTAAAATTATTCTTGATGGCAGAGTGACAACAAATAAGGAGTGCTAAAACTAGGATCACAAATACTTTTTTTGGCGACGGTTTAATAATGATTATCAACTCTTTAGACTAAGCATTGTAATGAGTTCCTTTCAAGAATACTTTTATACATACTTCTTGAGTCACAAGAGTCTTGCTTTGTAATGAATTTCATTTTATTTTTTTCTCTCTCTACAGATTCAGCCCTTTCTTTCTTCCTATGTTTTCCAAATTTTTTTTTTTTTTTTTTTATACCACCACAGCAAACTTGATCTCAATGGTATTTGATCTATACCAGGTCAAGAATCCTAGGTAGATCGCCCCCGTTTGTCAACTCAACTGTTACTTATAAAATCTATTTCTGATATTTTTCTGAATTTCAATGTAATTCTCATCAGAGCATTTGCCCTTCATCCAAAATTAACAAACATAGGTAACAAAAATGAAAGTGATATTTCTTGGCAATATTTTGCTTTTTCTGCAAAATAATTGAATGGCCAACTATTTTAGGCCCAGAGTCCCATTGAATAAGTAATAACAGCAGAATAGAATGATTCCAATATTTCAGCCTCTAACCATCCTACATATAGTCTGGACATACTTTCCGTGTTATTTGACCTTTCAGTGGTGCAGACAAAAACATTAATGGAATTCTCAATCAATCAAAACAACAACCTTCAGAACCTGTAAGGACTTTCAGCATCCAATGGTTTTAGCGAAAAGTCTGGTCTTGGAGTTCGTGGAGGAAAATTTTCTGCCGAGCAGTTGGCTTCATTCATTGTATTGCATGACGTGATGATTATGTAGTGATGAGTAGTGCTATGCATACTGAATCTTTTTGCATAATTTTTATATAGTATTTTTCTTATATCACATCATTATCATGAAACTTTTGTGTAATTCTTCTATCACATCATTATCATTAAGTTTTGCGTAAAATTTTTGACAGAATGGCATTTTATTTATACAATTGTACTTCGAAGTTCAGTTGGGAAAGGGTCATTTCATCGGTACCTAATACACAGCTAACACGTTGTACTTTCAAACTCCACAAGCCAGCTTGACTTTATATTATTTTTTTTATTTCAACTTGATATTGAATTTAATTGCTTTGATATTGATATTAACATGTCATAACATCGTCACACACGGGAAGACTAACTTTACTGTGTTAAGCTATTTTGCGTGTCAGTATCTTACAAAATATGAGCTCTTGAATCTAAAAACTAAAAAATATGATAATTTGATGAGAATTTTTACAAAATTAGCGCTGAATTTGAGGTGATTTTGAAAGAAAAAATTACCTACCAACTCATTTAAATATTTAAGCTGTTAAGATAAGATGTAACTCAATTACTTATATTTTTAACTGTGAAAAATAAGTTGACATATTCATTGCGTGTTCTACAATCCATATAGGCCACCATTAGTATAATATCCATTGCATTTTTTGTATGTATGCCACCAAAAACTAATATAAACATAGGAATTGTGATACTTGTTGAGTGTGTCTTCTATACTGCAAACTCATATAGTTATTAAATATGTATTTGTATTTGGATCTAGTTGTGTAGCCTGAAACCTACAAAGGGTCTAATATATATGAAGTTTTCCTAGCTATAAGCGGATTAGAATTTTTAAAGTTTGCCTAAAATTATTTGAAGGAATTCTAAGATTTACGAGAATGAGAGAGTTTGAAGAAATATTGGCTGATAAAATGGGCACAGGAC
This sequence comes from Euryodendron excelsum, assembly GCA_033060915.1. NCBI lineage: Eukaryota > Viridiplantae > Streptophyta > Magnoliopsida > Ericales > Pentaphylacaceae > Euryodendron > Euryodendron excelsum. The sequence continues at coordinate 51,838,983 of CM065377.1, read as the reverse complement.
GGGAGCAGCAGTACAAGTGGATCCTACAACACATAGTGATATTCACTGTTTCAGCACCTTGAATCACATCACAGCCTGTTTGGAACGCCGGGGGGGGGGGGGGGGGGGGGGTTGCTGGAGGAGGCGTGAAGGGAAAATTTTAAAATTTTCTCCCCATTTTCGCTTCTCTTACTAGATTCTACCAAAGAGAAAAAGGGAAGAGAAATGGGAGAGAAAAGAGAGGACAATTTTAAATCATTCTCTCTCTCTCTCTACTTTCCTTTTGCTTTTTTTTTTTTTTATTTTCTTTCCAAAGCCAAACAGAGAAAGGAAAATATTTTTCCTTCATTTTCTCTTTTCTTTCCCGTTCCTTTCATTTCCCTTCTCTTCCCCTCGCCTGGTTCCACACAGGCTATAATCGTTAAGCTTTGATTGGCCGAGGGGGCAAAATTTTAAATGTATAAGGGTATTTCAATATTAAAATAGATGGATGTAACTATATTTTTTATTTAGCTAAATAATAGAGGTTAGTGAATTCAACTAGAAATAATAAACGTCTCAATAATTTTTTTCTTTTTTGTTTTTGCATAGGAAAGTAAATTCTATGGAAACAAATATATATATCATAAATTCAGTTGGCGCAATGCACTATATTTACTACTTATGGTCAAATAAATATAAATAAAAATTTTAAAAATAATAAAAGCTACCAAGTTAGTTGTTGCCCCCACTAACCGATCCGCCCCTGATTAGTTGCATAACTCATGCGTGGAAGAAGAGATAGGTGTGAAGGCCGTTCCATATTTGATGGAGACACTGAAGTCTGAACCCAAACAAGTGATATTTCAATCTTTTTCGGCTTTAGCTCGAAAAAAATCTGATACCTAGTACAGTCATATGTTTACGAAAAAAAAAATGGTAAATTTAAAGCAACCAGTGGTTCGGCACGTGTGTCATTAATTATATTAAAAAAAGAGACAATAAAAAAAACTAACAATAACAACCATCGTTGCAGTCACACATACAATTGCCAGGTTTACCATCAATTTTCCTACCAACACTACTTGTCTCTATCTCGTTCTATCAAAATTCTTCCTCTTCTATTTACTAATTGAAAAAGAAACTTTCACCAAAAAACTCTGCTCTCTTGTGACATTTGCCCCTACCAGTCTTATCTATATAAGGATTTTTTTAGTAAGTTCTATCCGTATAATTTTTCACTACAACTATTATAATTCTTAATTTTTATTTTTATTTATCTATGTATATGGAGTTATAATTTGTTTCTTTAGCATCATTTTTCTCACCAACACTATCCGCCACTGTCTCATTCTATCAGAGTTCTTCCACTTCTATTAACTTAATTAAAAAAGAAACCTTCACCCAAAACTTCACTCTCTTTTGAAATTTGCCAGTACCAGCCTTAGCTATGTAAGGATTTTTTTTAGTAAATTCTATCCATGTAACTTTCTACCACTACCGTTATAAATCCTAATTGTTCCTTTTATTTATCTATGTGTTTGGAGCTAAAATTTGTTTCTTTTATAGTTATTATATATTACAATTTTAAGAAGTATATATCACCAAAAGAAAGTCGTTATTTTTGGGTTAGTTAACTACTCTATTCACTAATTTTTTTTTATTCATTTCTAGTGGAACAAAAACATTGGTTCTCTCTTACTTCTTATATTTTCCTTATTTTTTTAATCAATTTGAGGCGTTATTTCTTGGTTAGTTAGCTACTTCATTTATCCATTTCTAGTAGAAGGAAAACTAGCAGGTTGCATGCACGAGTGTTACAACTGGCTTTGGAGTTTTGGAGTATTTAAGTAGTTAGCGGCTTGTGGAACCGGAATAGAAAAATGTATTGAAGTTGATGGCATGTGTTGTAAAAACAAAACAGGAGTGAGGGTGTTGTGGTAATTAAACGGCCTAGAATGGAAAGGTAGCAACGAGAAGATTGGAAGAGTAATTGTGGGGCCCAACTGGTGAACCGTGTTCACCCCAAGTCGGCGACTTCAAAACATGAAAAGCCAACTGAACCAAGGGCAATAGCATTGCTGGAAGACGTCACTTGCTCGCATTAAAGGACAAGTGATGATGACGTAGATATCTCATTGGTTAAAAGTCAAGAATGTTACAGCTGGTGTTTGGAGTATCTAAGTAGTTAATAGCTTGTGGGACCGGAAGATAAAAATCTATCACAGCTTATGACATGCATATGTAAATACAAAAGAGGAAGGAGGGTAGTTTGGTCATTCAGTATTCAGAGAAAAAAACAGCTATTGTTCCGACTTTTATAATAGGTAATAATAGATACATCATGCGGGGTATGGTGGTCATTTGAAGGCCAATTTCTTTCATATATGGGTGCCGTTTCTCTTATGACAACCAAAGCATTGTCATCGTAGGGGTTTGGCGCAGTGGTTGGACATTCGAACCCTGACCCTTCTCACCAGGCTTTAGCCTCCTATGTGTCAGAAAAATCCAATCATTGTATTTCCACAGACTCTATTGGATATACCTTTTCTGAATTTTTTATTAGATTTTTTACTCTCTAACTAATTTTTAGTTTTTGTTTTCGGTGTTTTTAAAAAACAGAAGTCTAAAGTTTAAACTGCAAGCCCAAAAAAAAAAGGGTAGAAATTTGATGTAGGTAAGAAAAGAATTTAAAAAGGGTTGAAAATTGATGTTAATTAATAAAAAAAAATGTGCATAAAAACTAAAAATCAAATAAGGAATTAGTAAAACGCCTTAACGTTCCAATTATTTATCAAATCAATTTTTAAAATTGACTTGACTATTGGTTCTGGACTTCACTTAGTTGTGCCTCGGAAAAGCAATGTTTCTCCTTGTAATTTAAAATTTTTAAGGAAACAGCTCCCTTCAATTACGGATTCTGATATCCAAACTTGTACAGAAGTTCACATTGTGTACAAGAAATGATGCATCAGGGTTCTAATTTTACGCTGACATGTGTTTCAAGTGTATTTGACTTATTACGTTACAGAAAATAAAAAATAAAAACTGCGTAAAATGGTCACCATTCAAAAAGTAAATTTTGTGACTATTTCCCAAAGGTGATTTTGCTCTACAACTACATAGTGTTATGCTTATTTAAATAACTGTTTCAAGGAATATATATGTACGTATATATGCATGTAGAGGAGTTTTATAAACAGGGATAGACTTGGGAATTTTCTTGAGAGGGAGTCGAGGTCAAAAAATTTTAATTTTTGAGATTTAAGGTAATTTTTTAGGGGTTAAAGCATTTTTTTTTTATTGAATAACTACTAGGTATAACCAAAGTTTAAAAAATTTAAGAGGGCCTAAATACTAGTTCTTAAAATAAATACACAAAAATTATAGAACCTAAACAAAATTTCAAGAGCTCAAGAGGCTAAAGTCCCCTAGGCCTACACATAGAGTTCTAAATGCAAAACTATTAAATCACCACTTTACCTAAAAGTTTAAACTATTAAACAAAGGCTCAAACAAAATATACTAAGCCCTCCAAAACCTTCCTTCACGTGCAACTCCATCTTGCACGTGGAAATACAACATATACCTATGAAAAAAACATAATATAATTAGAAAATAAATGCATATGAAAATACTTGAACCAAAGAGCTCTTTCTAAACAAAACTCTAATACCATGTTAAGTCATTCATTGACCTAAAAGCTTAAGTTATTAAGTAAGAGCTCAAATAACACATATCAAGCTCTCCAATCCTCTCTGCAAGTAAAAGTAAGACTAGGTACATTAAAATCTTTCCAAATTTCATAGTGACACCAAGCCTTGTGCACGGTGCTGCTTGTAGACATATAAGCATGAATAATGCATGTAGAAATTTAAGTACTTTTAACTCACCCACATCCATTTAGATTGTGTGTGGATCAAGAATTGGATAATAAAAAAAAAATGAGAAAAAAAATTACAAAAATACTCTCTTAATTTGTTATCATTTTCTTCACCTTTTCTTTATTTTTCTCTTTATAAATTTGGAAGTGTGTGTTTATTAGCGCATCCACCACTTCTCTTTTTGAGAAGTTTTGTTGGATTGGGTCTATGTCAGAAAATTAATAAATAAAATCACAGCATTAATGACTTTAACAATGGCATTTTGCACAACACAACACAAAACAGTTCGAATTGAAGAGTCGAACTATAATTATACTCCTTTCAATTTTGTGGGGCAGTCGGCCGATAATTTGTTGGCGTGCATAAATTTGTCACCTGGCCAGACCAATTAATTACACACCCAGCTAGTTGTTGGTCCAAGCTAGTGAACCGTGATGGAAAATTCTTCAAATAAAGTTCTTTTGATGTTAACGAAAAATGCTATTCTTTTAAAAAAATTGTACATAAAATTTTAACAAAATGATGTGCAATGACATTTTTATATATAATTAAAATAACCTATGAAGAGTGTTGTATTTTTAAAGTGAAAAATTATTATTCAACTGGCCACATCATTCTATATAAAATTTTGTAAGGGCTTTCTGGTTATATAGTATTACCCAAAGCTTACTGCATACAAAATTTATTGGTCAAGGATCAAAAAGTACATTTCGTAGCTGTTTCCAAAGGTTATTTTTTCTCTAAAACTACGTAGTGGTATATATGCTTATTTAAATCATTGTTTGAAGAACTGAAGGTAGATGCATATGTGCATATATGTACATGTGCATGTATAGAGTAGGATTCTGCTCCTCTCCAGTTCCAAATCAAAGGATGCGGAAAAAACGTCACTAATTTTAAATTAGATGTAAATTAAATTAAGATTTATTTTAGTATAATGTATCAAAACTTTCGAACTCATAAGGACGTGATTACTGTATAACTTAATCATTTTTTATTTTGATAGTGTGTTGTAACCTTGTCATTGAACCGAAAATCTCCGATTAATCCTAGTGTGAACCGGAGAGGAGTGTGATCATGCTCAAGGGCGAATCCACGTTATAGGCTCACCTGGGCCTACTCCATATTTAAATTTTTTAATATCCAAGTTTAGTTCACTTTAATATTGTTTAGCCCGCCATGTTGTACTACTCAGCCCAACACCTTTTATTGTAACCCAATTAAATAACATAGAACCTTTAACTTTAAATCTTAAATTTGATAAAAATTAAAGTGGGCAATCCAACTCAATTACTTAACTTCATTAAAATACAAAATTTAAGATACAATTCAGTTTATTCCCAATTTAAAGACGACTGTGTATTTCAACAATGATGCCTCACGGGTTATAGGACTACGAATGCAACGCCATGGCCAGCAATCTTCCAGTCTAAGGCAGTGAGCCTCTCTCTCTCTCTCTCTCTCTCTCATCTGAGTCTTGTTTTTTGAGATATTGTGCTCTAGATATTTAGATTTTTGATATTATTTTTGTTGCTTGTAAATATTGTTATCACGGTTGTGAAACTAGGGGATTCCATGACACTATGACAGGTAATGCAATTTGTGCTATTATTTTGTGTTCTTTATATTTTCGGGTTATGTGTATATTAGTGTATACATAAGTTTACTTATCAAACATACATTTATATATATATATATATAGGTACTGGTTGAAAGTGTTTTATGCATAGCCCAGGACAAATCAAATTTTATGTCTCCGTTACCTTGATCATGTTATATTCATGTTTGAAACTATATATTGATATACGTATAAAAGCGTGTACAATATATGCATAGAGTCATCGTTTTTACTCGTCCCCCACATCCACATCCATTGAAGGACCAACTTGTATCTTGATCATGTTATATTCATGTTTGAAACTATATATTGATATACGTATAAAAGTGTGTACAATGTATGCATAGAGTCATCGTTTTTACTCGTCTCCCACATCCAAATCCATTGAAGGACCAACTTGTATCAGAAAAAAAAAAAATCTATTGAAGGACCTACAACCAAAATTCTTTTAAAAGTGCTGTTAGTTTTTTTTTTTTTGGTTGTGTATTATAAGTGTATGTTTTTATTATTTATTTTTTATGATCTGATAATAATATTTGTAAATTATCGTTCTGCTAATAGTACCAGACCAATATTTTATAAATAGAGAACACATTCATTTTAGTATTTTTTTATATTTTTTATTTTAAAAAAAATAAAAAAACAAAACAAAAAATATTTAGCAAATGGACCGAAATTGTATTCCGTTCTATCTGTGGGTCAATCCGCCGATAAAATGCTATGGTACAAAAAGCTGCGGACAAGCACTGGCTGCCGGGCATAACGTGGCATGGGCGGTGGGCGGGCCATGGCTCCTGCAAAACTTTCAAAGTCATTTAGGATATGAATTTTATCAAATCCAGGTTGTAAGAGTTTTTACTGTTTTATGATATATCATTTAACTATATATTTACGTATTTATTTTTTATTTAAATATTTTTTTACAAGTGTAAAAACATCATGAATAGTACCTAAAATATAGGGAGAGCATAAATAGATAAATAACATCATTCTAATATGTGGTAGTTTAGTGTACTATAGGAGAAAATCTTTGTTCAATTGTCTATACTTTCCATTGTTTTTTTTTAATATTTTAAGATAAAATATAGATTAATGTTCCTCCAAATTTCAAGAAATTTTACTTTAAATCAACATAAGTTAAGAAATTTTAGCTAGGCCCTGCAACACAAAACCCGATTCCGTCAGTGTCTTGCATGAATATGGCATCTGAGTAGATCACAACGTTAAGACATATGTAGTTGTGGGTCCCCAGTGAAATGGAATGACAAATTCCTCTAACATGAGAGCATGGACAACGTGAATACATACGTACGTAGTTGTGGGTCCCTAGCGAAATGGAATGGAAAATTCCCTTAATATGCAAGAATGGACAATTCACTATAGTTGTGGGTCCCTAGCGAAATGGAATGGAAAATTCATCTAATATGCAAGCATGGACAATTCATTATAAATAGCTTGTTTGGTTTCTTGATGCTTAATCATTCAGACATAAAAAAATTAAAATTTTGTGTTAGAAAACATTTTTTCTTTTGCTTCCATGGAGTCCTCACTATCCTCCATTGAAACTCTGGTGAGGAAGTTCAAGGAAGAGATATTCTCAAACTTTGATCTTTATTCATTTGTTTCCATATCTGCCTATGACACTGCTTGGTTAGCCATGATTCCAGAGCCCCAACAATGTGATCATCCCATGTTCAAAGGTTGCTTGGAATGGGTACTAAACAACCAAAGAGAAGAAGGGTTCTGGGGAGTGCTCGGCTCCGACGGCCTTCCTACCATTGATAGCCTTCCTGCAACTCTTGCTTCCATGGTTGCACTCAAAATGTGGAATGTTGGAGATACAAATATAAAGAAAGGTACATTCACACATATATAATTGGAAAATGCATTTCTTTCAAAAATTTTGTAGAAAAAATTTGATCAGAATGATGTGACAATAATTTTTTTTGTAACTAATACCCATCAAGATAGGTATTTTGTTTTAAAGTGAACTGCTCTTATTTAACTACATTATTCTAATAATTTATTGTATATGAATTTTTTTTATTTTATAGCATTACCCATAAGTTAAATACGTAACATTTTTCCATGTTCTACTCTTTATGTAGGTGCTCCAAATCTTGACAATCAAAATTTCACTCTTATTTTTTATTATTTTGTTTTACTCAACATTTTTCTCTTTTCTTTCCTTTTTTTTTTTTGGGTCTTTTTTCTCTTGGTTTAAGATGATTGAAATTTTACTTTGCTTCCACGTGCTAGGGTTGGCATTTGTTCATGACAACACAGAGAAGCTTCTGAAAGAAAAAGATCATCGTCTTGCTCGTTGGTTTGCCATTGTTTTCCCCGCAATGGTTGAACTTGCCCAAGCAACAAGCTTAGATATTGATGCCGACAAGCTGAACGGAGTATTATCAGATGTTTGCAGCAAGAGGCAACAGATTCTTGAAACGTAATCTTTTTACATGAAAATACTTGTTGAATTGCATGTCTGCTTATTCACTTGGTTAAGTATGATGAACAACGTAAAATGACTAACATGCATGCATTTGCAGGGAAGAGCTAGTGGATTATTATCACTATCCTCCATTATTATCATATCTAGAGGCATTGCCATTGACGTGCGATATTGATCGAGAAGTTATAATGAAGTACCTGAGCGAAGATGGCTCATTATTTCAATCACCATCTGCAACAGCTTGTGCATTTATGGCTACAGGAGAGGGAAAATGCAAGGCATACCTACAGTCTCTTGTTCGAAGATGTCCTCATGGAGGTCAGAATGAAGTTTTCATATATCTATGTAGATATATATATATATATATATAGTTATATATGTCAATATAAATACATGTACTCTTAAAAGGTCCTGGTTTCTGGTGCAGTTCCACCAATGTATCCCATGGATGAAGAGCTAATAAAGCTTTGCTTGGTAAATCAAATTCTAAGTTTAGGATTGGCTGAGTATTTTAATGAAGGGATTGAAGAAATTTTGTCAGAGGTTTATAGGTAAAATTACTTTTTAAAACAGTTCCTGTTTCAACTATTTTTGCTGCATGGCCATCTATGTCATGATTCATGAACTAACTTTACTAGCTTTTTCAAATTTGTAATTGAAACCTTTAGGAGTTACATGAAGCAAGGGACACAGGAGACCATTGTTAATTTGATACCAGCAAAGATATACAAAGACTCTTTAGCATTCCGGCTCTTGCGGTTGCATGGGTATAATGTAACTCCATGTACGGCTTCTCCATGTTCAAGAACTCTCTCTCTCTCTCTCTCTCTCTCTCTCTCTCTCTCTCTCGGTATATATATATATATATGAGATAAGTGTATTGCATGTGCAGGGAGCTTCTGTTGGTTTGTACATCAAGAAGACATCCTGGCTCATATAGAAAATAATAGTGAAAATTTCATGAGTGCAATGTTTAATGTCTATAGAGCTACAGATCTTATGTTTTCGGGAGAATGCGAGCTAAAGGATGCAAGGTCATTCTCAAGGAAATTGCTTGAGAAAAATATGATGCTGAGAAGTGAAGAAGATGACCTTGTTATGATCCCAAATTTTCAGACACTGGTAATTCATCACCATTCGTTTTCGCCAATTCAAATAGTCATTTTCAGTTGAAAAAAAAAAAACAAAAAAGATTTTTCCTATCAAATGGGAATTACAACATGGAAAAAGGCCTTTTGTCGAGTCAACAAATTGAGCAATTTCTGTGAGTTGAAAAAGGATTTCAAGTACCATGCTTATCATGAATGGTAGGAAGGGAACCAGTTTTGGTTCTATATAGCATCTTATTCCTCACCTTTTGTCACTATCATTTACGTGAAACATGGTGCATGATGTTGAATTGCATTAGAAAGACAAAACTAATGTATTCACATCATTTGCGACTAAGATATACTGGTCGCAAAAAGCATCAATCATTTTGCGACCAAAATAAGTTGGTCGCAACTTGGTTGCGCTATGCTGGTCCATCGTCTGAAGTATTTGCAACCGATCACAAATCTAGTCCCTAATTATGGAATCTGTTGTGACAAAAATAGCCGGTCATAGTAGATTTTATATAATGCAACCAATTTTTCCTACGTGAATTGACAAACAAAAAATTCATACAAAATTTCTATACAAAATTATATGTCTTAACGATAGCCTTTCACTTCAAAGTAAACAACTATCATAATGACTTTTAATTATAAAATTGTCACTGACACTGCTATATTATTTTGTATGAATTTTTTTTGCAAGAATAGTATTTTCCTATGATAAAATGCCATTGCATTGCACAGGTTGAGCATGAGTTAAGTCTTCCATGGATTGCTCGAATGGATCATCTTGATCATAGGTTTTGGATCGAAGCAAATAAAGCCGATGTTCTTTGGGTTGGAAACGCCTCCTGCTATAGGTATACCAATGATTAAGTTCATTTCCAAAGCTCGTTATTATGCTAATTAAATTAGTTAGTTCTAATTATATTTCTAACACCAAACAATAATCTTCAAAATATTAGGTTATCATGTCTTCATAATGCCAAGCTAATGAAATTAGCCGCAGAAAACTACAAGTTCAAGCAATCAATCTACCAGAATGAATTGGAGGAAGTGAAAAGGTATGCATGGTATTTTATGTAAACAACTATGGTACTGTAAGTGATTGTTACGGTACCGGTACTCAACGCTAAAAAAATATCAGTCTTTAGTGGTAAATAGGTCAATCCCGATGCTAAGTAACTTTTTCACCTCGATTCTAGTAAATTGTGATTTTACAAAATAGCAAAAACAAAAAATTACTTTTTTACTATTGGGTATCGATACCGTGAAAACCAGTATGATCATCGCCAGAGTAAAATGGCTGGTGCATATCTTCACTGAATCCCTGCTTATGTATATATATATATATATATAGGTGGGCAAAGGAGACGGGCCTGAGTGATATGGGGTTTGGGAGAGAGAAGACTACCTATTGTTACTTTGCTGTGGCTGCCAGCAGTAACCTGCCACGCGATTCTCCCGTTCGACTGATAGTTGCCAAGAGTGCAGTACTTATAACAGTTGCAGATGATTTTTTCGACATGAAAGGTTCTCTCAAGGAGTTACAATGCTTGACTGAGGCAGTTCAAAGGTATAATTACTCCAATATTTTTCAAAAAATAAAATTTTATTTTAAATTTCGATTACATTCTAGTGTTCATCTGTAACGACCCCAACTCTCTTTTGCATGTACCGATATCATAAGTTTACACGGTTGTTTTAACTCTTTTTGTATGAGTTCTCGTGTTGTTATCCCATGAACTCACTATATTTCTCATATTTATTTTTTTTTCATTAACAGATGGGATGGAAAAGGTTTAAGTGGCCATGGCAAGATTATCTTTAATGCTCTTGACGATTTTGTGAGTGACATTGGAAAGATACACCTCCATCAACACGGAAGCTACATAACCAAAAATCTTCGAGATATTGTAAGCTTATGTAATATATATATATATATATATATATAAATACACACACACATTTATGCGTGCACCGGTGGAATCACAAGGAGACGGGCGGGACACATGCCTCTTCTAAGTTTTAAAAAATAAGTCTATTGACCCTTTCAAAATTTTGAAAATTTTCTTTACACCCTTTATATATACTTTTGAGTATTTATAATAAAATAAGTATATTATCCCTCCAAACTCAAGAAATTTTACCTTAACCTCTCAAATTTAAGTAATTTTGCCTTACCTCTTTAATTTAGAAAAAAAAATTTAGTGAAAAAGTAATGTCTTTATTTTTAAATACTATATCTACTATGATTTTTATCTTCTTTATATTTGCTGAGTCACCTAGAATGGAGCTTAAATCTAAGTGGTAGTAATTGGCAGTTGGTGTAGTGGTACCATTAATTTTTTTTTTCAACTTCAGCTCCTCTGATAAAATTTCTAGGTCTGTCACTATATATGTGTGTGGTAAATTTAGAACGTCTATATATTATGTATTTGAAGCTTGAAATAATTTTCGAAAAATCGATTTCTTGTACAAAAGTGGCAGGTAACATTTGCCTCATGGCTGGTGGAAGCTACATGGAGCAAAAGTGGATATATGCCATCCATTGATGAATACCTTGGCACTGGCATGACTTCTATCGCCACACACACCATGGTTCTGCCAGCTTCATGTTTCTTGAACCCGAAACTACCAAATCACAAGCTTAAACCTTCAGAGTATGAAACCATCACCAAATTGCTCATGGCTACAGCACGGCTGCTGAACGACATTCAAAGCTACCAGGTAATCTAACATATCTTCAGTTATAAGACAAATTCCATACTATTCAAGGATTAAAATTTCGTTTCGATATGCTATTTCAATTAATACAGTAACAGAAACGTTTCAAAAATATTTCGAAAACGTCTCGAAAATATTTTAGAAGTAACAAATACAAATGTGGCAACATACAACTTTTCCACCGATTGGTTAGTTCAGTGATAAGAACTTCGATTTTCTCACTCAATACTTAGGTTCAAGTCTCCATAGCCTCTAGGTGGGACTAAACATACTCTTCGGCACCCAAAGCATGTGGTGAGACCTAAGGTTCAGTCCTGACATAGGTATAATAGGTTCTCCCGCAAAGAATTGTATGGTGCTGAGGAGCGAAGCTCCTTGTTGAATGTATGGAATAACCTATCTACATATCCATTTTTTACATAAAAACATACAACTTTTCAATTTTTCCTTGATAATTATACTATATTTATGAAAAGTTCTAAATTTGTGTCAGCACAATTTATTGTTTGGTATTAAGCCGCGTTTTGGTTCTTTCGCTATGTTCTGTTGTATTTTGATGAAAACATTAGAATTTCGTTGTTTCATTAGTATTTCAATCCTTAGAAAACGAAAATGTTGGGCCATTTCAATGGAATTAGAAATTTCGTTCTACCTAAAAGCTCTTATCATTTGTGTACTTGCAGAAGGAGCAACTAGATGGGAAAACGAACCTTGTATTGCTCCACTTGAAGCGGAATCCACAGGCAGAGATTGAAGATTCAATTGCTTGTGTTAAAGAGATATTGGATGAGAAGAAGAGAGAGCTGCTAGAACATGCATTGATGGATGGCTTCAATGACTTGCCAAAACCATGCAGGCTTCTCCACTTATCATGTCTGAAAGTCTTTCAGATGTTCTTCAACTCTACGAATGGATACGACTCCAACACAGAACTCCTTCATGACATACAGAAAGGGATATATATTCCAGTAGAATGTGGAACCTTTAAGGCCTCAAAGCCTCAAAAGAAGGAAAGCTCAAAAATCTTTGCTTGTTTTGATCAAACCTTCAAACACCATGGCAATAGAAACTTTGTTAAAGAATGTTTTTCAAGGACTACATATGGAGATGGCTTCAGGAAAATCTTTGTTCCACCTAAGTTCAATCTATGCTTCATCTGAACCATTGGGTTTACATGTACTAGATCCTACTATAGAGATATATATTCTCTATATGTGTATGGTTGCTCTGTATGTATAACTTGTAAGACATAAAATAAAGCCCTGAAAAAGTGTAATGCATTAATCCTTTTCCTTGTGTATATGTGTGGGATTTCTTAATAACACCCACACACCTTGTGTATATGTGTGGGATTTCTTAATAATACCCACACACAAAAAAAAAATAAATAAATAACAAAGTAGCAATGAAAATTTCCTTTGGTAAATGAAAAGTACGGGTGTTTGCAGTCGGGTGGGTTGGGTTTGGTGGCCATCCGCCACCCAACTCGAAGCTGTCGAGTTGGGAAAAAATTAGAACCGGTTCCGACCCAATGGATGATCAAGTTGGATCAGTTTGTGTTGGATGAAAAAAAATCAATTCTTAGTGTAAAATGGTCAAGTTGGCTCAGTTTGATCGGGTCGGGTTGGAAAAATAAAAGTCCAACACCCGAACCAAATATGGTCAGGTTAGTTGAAATCCACTCATAGGATGATCGGTTTGGGTTGATTTGGTGCCAGGTTGGTCAGGTCGATGGAAATTTTGAACAGCCCCAATGAAAAGATATTTCCTCTTTTTTTTTGTTTGGTATCGTTTTCAAAATTTTCGTTTTATTTTTTGGGTTTTCAAAAACAAAAATAATGGAAACTTTAAAAACACCATCGATTTCATTATCATATACTAATGGTTTTTAAAAACTCAAAAAGCAACTCTTTTTTTTCTTTTTCCTGAAAGGGAGTGTTTTCAAAAAAATTATTCAAAAATAGTTTTTAAAACCAGTGTATATACCAAACACAATGTCAGCTATTTCAAACAAAAGGAACTGAAATCACAATCATACGTGGCATTTTGTTTCAAATACAAAAATGGAAGAGAAAAGATGGCACCACAATAAAATTTGTGGTTGAAATGGGCTCACAACATTGATTGATTTCTACCTCTTAAGTTATATAACACTAATGTGGTATGTATATATATTTTAGTGTGATGTATCTATGAGACCCACCCCTCACATGATCAAAACAAAGCCCAAAATCTTGCTTAAAGAAAGTTATAGAAGTCATTATATGCACTGTGAGGGCAACAGATTTTTATGACAACAAAAAATGAAAATGCTTCATTAACTATTCATGACACTTCATTAACTATTCGTGAACTAAAGCGAAAGATACATCTAGTAAAGTGGGATAAAGTAACTCTTTTTAAAGATTATGAAAGCCTTGGTGTTAGGCCTTTAAAGCTCATGAATGCTGCTATGCTATCAAAGTGGTGGTGGAGGTTTGAATCTAAAAAAAATGCCTCATGGAGGAAATTGATATGTAGTAAGTATAAGTTGGATGGGGTTAGATGGCTTCCTTATGCAAGTGTTTCACCAAAATCCTCTACTATTTGGAAATGTTTCCTTAAATTGAGCTATGAGCAAAATGATTATGGTAAGGTTTTATCAAAAAATATTCTATTCAGTGTGGGTTCAAGAAATGCTATGCTATTTTGGCATGAACCTTGGCTATTTTCTGGGCTTAATTCATCTCAGTAAGTGGTAAAGGGGAAGCCTATGGAGTTATTCTCCAAGCTCTTCTCTCTCTCAGTAAATCAAGGAGCTCTGATAGCAGATCTAGCAGTGGTGCAAGCTGATAATTCAGTTATCTGGGATTTGAAATTCAAAAGGGCTCTAAGCATATGGGAGAAGGAGGAGGATCTAAATAGACTATTTTTGTTATTACAGTTCTTATTTGTGTTATCCAAAAAAAGGTGATAAAATCATTTTGAAGGCAAAGTCCTCAAATATATTTGTTATGAAATCTTTTTGTCAAGTTTTTCAATCTTCTGGGAACCATTCTCGTTGGCCATTCCCTTTCATCTAGAAAAATGCAGCCCAATTGAAGATCCAAGTTTTTGGTTGGCTTGCTCTTCAAAGGAGAATCTGCTCATCAGTCCTTTTGTAACATAGAGACATATTTTCTCCCTCTGAAGATGTTAGACGTGTTTTATGTCTGGAAGCAAATGAATGTGTTGATCATTTGTTGCTTAGATGTAAAACATCCTTGTTGATATGTCTTCTATCCTAAATTGATGGGGTATCCAATGGGTGGTTCCTGAAGAAATTAAAACAATGGCAAGGTGGCGGTTTTCTATTACAACTTTAGGGCTTGGAAGAATTATTTTGAGATCTCTATTTTTGGCTATTGTTTGAAATATTTTGCTCCTTTGAAAAGGTAAAATTTTTTAAGGAAGAGCTGAGGATTGGGCAAAGTTCGTGCACTCAATCAAGTTGCATACTACTATATGGGTGAAAGCTTCTTCGAAGTTCAATGCATTCTCAGTAGAAGAATTCATATTTAACATTCATAGAGTGAAATCCCTTAGTTATTAATTTCCGTTTAGTATGGTTTCAATTGGTCTCTTACCAACTTGTTCTTTTTCTTTTTGGTATCCCGTTCTTTTGTTTTGCTGTTTCTTCTATGTTTTGATTTGATCTGATTTGGTTTATCCACCTCAGTGAAGCTTTGCTTCTATATCTTCATTTTCATTTCAATGAAGTTCTTCTTTTGTTGATCAAAAAAAAATTACAGTTCCTCAAGCTGAAAAAACTTATTTTAACTTCTTTGTCGACAACTTGAGGGTTAGCCCACCACCACCACGATGGATGTCTTCCTTAACAGATCGAAACTGTCAGAAGTAGCTAAAGAAGGAGTCAACGGCAGATTGGAGCAGATAGCGGCAGATTGGAGCAAATCGGACAAGATTGAAACAAATCAGAGCAGTTCAGAAAAGATCGACCCAGATTGGAGCAGTTACATAGCAAATCAAAACAGTCAAAAGTAGCTAGAAGTTTGATTAGAAGCTGCAGAAGTGAGATCGGGATATCCAGGGGTTTGGGTCACTCACGATTTCTGCTAGCCTTAGCAAGTTAGCTCAAAATAAAGATAATTGTCGATAACCGGAGTTCCTCAACCTCTCTCGACCTCTATCGCCATCTACGGTAAAAGTCTGTGGATAAGAGATTGTGTGTCTGAATCTCTATTACTGCCTTTCATTTCTGAGTTTCTTTAAGATATTAACACTACTCATTCCCATTCTCCCCTTCCCAACCAATCTATCTTCCTCACTTTATTTGTCTTTACATCCTTCTAGTGTGAAGTCATGACTATGAATGGATCTGGATGGCAAAAAACGAATCAAAAAAGACATGTTATTGTGTTTGTTGAAAATCTTCCTAAGACAATGAACCCTGAATAGCTATACAGAATTTTTATAAAATATGGAAAAGTTATTGATGTCTTCATTCTAAACAAAGTTGTTAAACCAGGTGGCAACCCAAGAAGGGAAGTGTATTGGGTTTATAATTAAAAATTAAAATTTAAAATAATCTAATACACTTAATTTTCAAGAGGTGAGATGCAATAGAAAAGATATAAAATATTAATCTAGCTAAGTAATGAATAAGACAAGTCAATATATGATCAATATGAGATTATTACAAATGATTCAAGTGTGTATATGTATCTCAAGTATATCAAGACTATATATAAGAAAGATATTAAGCAAGATATAAAGAGAGAAAAGAGAAGAGATCAAACACAACTATTTAAAGTGGTTCGGTTGGCTACTCTTATGCCAAACCTACGTCTACCTCCAAGGCTCCTTCCTTCGGCAAATCTACTATTCTTCAAAAAGCTTTACACCACTAACTTGCCCGGTTGCTAGCAAACCTTTACACTAAGTGTTTTGTTCCAAAAACACTAAAAAAATAACCCTTTTGTTTTGCTCTCCAAAACAAAACATTAAGGGAATCTTTTTCTCTAAGTGTTCCTCTCAATCACTCAAGAAATAAACCACAAAGGTTTAGCAACTCTTTTACAAATGATATAGGGAAGTTAAATCTTACAACAATAGATACAAAACGCTCAAGATTTGAATAAAATAATGAAGCTCAAAGATAAAATGAAATGATAAAGAAGTAAAGCTCAAAACTTGAAGATCTTGATGAATATCACTTTCTATGCTCAATCTTTGTAATCTCTTGTGTGTCCTTACTTCTCTTGTGTATCTCTATTTATAAAGGAAGAGTAGTGGATTATTTGGAGCTTAAATCAACTTCTAGCTGTTGGAGAAGTTTAAACACATTTCTTCCCATTTGAACAAAGTTGCTAACAGTCAAGTAATTGAATTTCAAATCAGATTGCTTCTGTTCCTTCTCGATTTTCACCTTGATAACATTCGAATTTGAAAATGTCTATAAGAGAAAAGTTGTAGACATGGAAGTTATTTTTTCAAAACCTTAAGAATCAGGTTTATCCAATGGTCAAATCAAAAGTTATTATCAAAATACTCAAGCTGTCTTCTAGTTGGCATATTTAAAATTCTGCAAAGTTGTCTTCACTTCCACTATGATTTTCTCTCTTATAACGTTCGAATTTGAAATTGTCTACAAGATAAAAGTAGTAGCCCTGGAAGTCATATTTTCAAATCATAAGAATCATAGATATCCAACGGTTAGATCAAAAGTAATGATAAAATTACTTGAACTATCTCCCAGCTGTTTTTGAACTTCTACTCGAATGCGTCACCTTCCAGCTCAGTTTTGTCCCATAAGACATTTTATTCACTAAGTCTTTATAAAATACCGTTTATAGGAATTTGAGTCTTATTTCCAATGCTACAAAAATTAGATCAATCTAACGGTTGGATCAAAAGTTATATACATAATACCAAAACTATCTTCAATGAGCTTTCTTGCCATTATCTTTGACTTAGTCTTCTTCTTCATGCTATGCATTCCTTTTAAGTCCAAGACTGACAATAGCTTTAAGAAATGTTAGATAATTAACATTTAAAACATAAATAAAAAAATTAAGTAATTTATCATTGAAATACACAATATATTTAAACTTTTAACATAAAAATTCTTTAAAAATCTTAACTCATACATCAAACATACTTTATTATGAAATCTTGAGATTAACCAAATTTTAATCATTAAAACATTTATATTTGTTACCATCAAAATAAATCAATGAAAACTTGAGGCTAACAAAAGTAAGAAAAAGGAATCCAGTGAGATTCAGCTCTGAAAAAGAAGCGTTGGATGCTATAAAGATGCATAATGGGGTTTGGCTTTTGGGGTATCAGCTGAAGGTTCAGAAGGCCATTTGTGGTTTTGGCAACAAATTTAATCCTACTCATACTCAGCGCAAACCCAGTGATTATCCTACAATCCCTCCCATTCATACTAAAGTGGTTCCTCATTACCCAGGTGTGAAAATACAAAAAGAGCTTCTATCGACTAGGGATCGGAAAAGCTATAAATAGGTCTTATCCTCTGAAAAATCCTTATCATCTCAAAGGATGGCCTTAGCTTCTGGGGGCGAGGCTCTTAAAGCAATCCAGGAAGATGAGAACTAGCTAAGAAACTGTGCAATTGGAATCCCATTTGATCATAGAAGTATTTTTGGCATTGAGGAAGTAATGAGAAGAGAGGGGGTTTTTGACATCAAAGTGATTCATCTAGGTGGTGCAAAAATGTTGATCCAATTTAAGTCATTGGAAAAGAAGGTCCGCTTTCTAGATGAAGGCCAAAATTGGCTATATCAGTGGTTCTCTGCTATATATGATTGGTCATACAAGGAATTCAACTTATCTAGAAGAGTATGGTTGAATATTTAAGGTGTCCCACTGCATGCTTGTCACAACGAGAACTTTCGATTAATAGGTGAGAAGTGGGGTAAGGTTATTTCTGTTGAAGGAAGAACTCCTACCCGATCAGATCTGGATGTAGGCAAGATATTGATTGAAATTGAATGTTACTCTAGGATTCATGATAAGAACAATCTAAAAATGGTCAACTTCCTATACTCTATTCATGTTAAAGAATCAGATTTCACTATCTCTAATAACATCAGTAACAGCTGTAAATGTAAGTCCCCCCCCCCCAAAAAAAAAAAAAAACTTCAGAACATGGAATTTCATCAAATAAGGGTATGAGCAAGAGGTTGGAAGTGGATTTTGGAGCTGGCAAGACAAGAGTAATAGATATGTATGATCTAGGCAACAAGCTTTCACATCCTAAAGAGATTCAAGTTGATCAGAGAACCAGCTCAATGGAGATTGAAGATGATAATGACTTGGCATTCCTCAGCCAGGTGGTTGAATCCCTTTCTGGCTCAGAATTCTTAAATTTAGGGAATGATAATTCAAAAGGGGTGCTCAATGTTCATAATGAGCATTCAAGGACTGACCATAAGGTTTTGGAAACAGTTGTTTTCTCTACAGATGCTAACTGTGCTGGATTTAACTTAACTGTTGGAGTCAACCTCCAACCACTTTACATCGAGGAGGACATTCATCACTCTTAACAGAATGTAGCAAGATCTTTTGGGCCTTAGCTACATTTTTTTTCGATCTTGGGTCCGCATCCTAACCTGGCACATGCTGCCCTCTCAGCTAGAATTGAACATCATACTGAAGCACAGACTCCTAAACCCAAGAAAGAAATAAGTATGAAAGGAACAGTTATAACTAGAAACAAAAAGAGACTGAAACGAGCTATTGCTGGCTTTGGAAAGACTGGTAAAAACTCAAGAAAAGTAATCTTAAGTTCAAATGGGTATTTCTTATCATCATCGATCCCTTCTGCTAACATCATGAACTGCAATCTACAATTTTAGAAGAATCTTCAAAACTTTATGAGTCTAGAAGCTGGAAAAACAGTTGAATTAGGGAAGAAGTTAGGCACCAATTTTCAAGGCATTGAAAAAGCTATGTGTGAGCTAATCAATGAAAAGGAATGGAAAGATAAGTTTAATGGAATTCAATCAAAAATGAAAGGAGTTGTCAATGTACCTTAAATAAGTCATTGATAAGGCTTTAAAGGTGTTTGCATTTTGTTTCCAATGAAGCTGTTATCTTGGAATGTTAGAGGATTAGGTAGGGAGGAAAAAAAAAAAAGAATTGTTAAAAAGGTGTGTAAAAATAAGGCAGTTGAATTTTTGCTACTTCAAGAAACCAAGTGGACTTCTTGTGATGATAAGAAGATAAGATCTCTCTAGGGGACTGGCGACTTTGGCTGGGAAGCTACGAATTCTATTGGGGCATCAGGAGGGTTGTTATGTATCTGGAATATGGATTTGTTTAAGGTAGAAGATATCACCACTCACAAGAATTTTCTTTTGCTTAGAGGGGAATATCAGAACAAAGTTAAATGTGCAATTGTTAATGTATATGCACCAAATGAAGAAGAAGAAATGAGAGACAATTGGAACACCTTGATAAGTTTAAAAGGGAGAAGTGATCTTCCTTGAGTTTTTAGGGGGGATTTCAATGAGATATTAAAAATTGGAGAAAGAACAAGGTGATACAGGCTTAGTATTGGAATGAAGAAGTTTCAATTGTTCTTGGAGGAAGCTGAAGTCATTAATTTGCCTCTAATTAGTAGAAGATATACCTGGTCCAATCTTCAAAACAAGGAAATCTAGAGCAGAATTGAAAGGTTCCTAGTTTGTTCTAGGTGGCTAGGAATCTTCAAGTATTCACAATGGGGACTACCTAGGCTGCTATCTGATCACTGCCCTATTTTTCTATCAGATGAAGAGATTGATTGGGGGCCCAAACCTTTTAGAGTCCTTAATATCTGGCTAAACAAGAAGTCTTTCAAAGACATGATCTAGAAAAGGTGAAGTGATCCATCTTACCATAGCTGGGTTGGCTTTATTATTATGAAAAAACTACATGATCTCAAAGTCAAAATTTAGAAATAGAATGCAGAAGTCTTTAGTAATAAATTTGATAAAGTAAGCTCTCTGGAGGAGCAATTATCCTCAGCAAATAAACTTTTTAAAGAATATGTTCATAATTTGGATATCAAGAGTATTAAAGGGAGCTTGGTAGGGAAACTGTGGAAGGCATATAGAGAAGCTGAAAGCCTTATGAGACAAAAATAAGATTATTATGGCTACAAAAAGGTGATGCAAATACTACCTTCTTTCATGAATCTGTTAATAGAAGATACATGAGGAACTTTATTGGTCACCTCTCCATCAATGGGGAGCTATCAATGGATCCTAGATCCATCAAGGATGAAGCTCACAAGCATTTCAAGAGGATCTACTTATAAGACATCCTTGTCAAACCCCTGTTAGAAGGAGAAGTCCTCAAAAAACTAAGCTCAGAAAGCAAGTTAAGATTAGAAGAAGCTTTCGGTGAAGCAGAGGTCTTCCAAGTTGTGATTAGTTGTGAAGGTGGGAAAGTCCTAGGACCTGATGGCTTTAATTTCAATTTCATTAAGAAATTATGGAAGATCCTAAAGAACAAAGTAATGGCTTTCCTTCTTGAGTTTCAAAAAAATGGTAAGATTACTAAAGGTCTTAACTCCTCTTTCAGAAAAATGGTAAGATTACTAAAGGTCTTAACTCCTCTTTCAGAAAAATGGT
Source organism: Euryodendron excelsum (assembly GCA_033060915.1). Classification (NCBI taxonomy): domain Eukaryota; kingdom Viridiplantae; phylum Streptophyta; class Magnoliopsida; order Ericales; family Pentaphylacaceae; genus Euryodendron; species Euryodendron excelsum. The sequence goes on along the minus strand of CM065377.1, from coordinate 51,817,621 downwards.
AAGATTCTCTTGATCATTATGGACTCATAAGTCTTATAGGTTCTATGTACAAATTATTGGCTAAATATCTTGCTAATAGATTGAAAATAGTTTTGAATGAGGTGATTAGGGAGCAACAAAATGCTTTCATTAAGGGGAGAAATATTACAGATAGAATTCTCATTGCTAGTGAGGTGTTGCATGAGTGGAAATCTAATAAGCTTTTTTTTTGGTGGGGGGGGGGGGGGGAGCTTTAAAGCTAGACTTTGAGAAAGCCTTTGACTCTATTAACTAGAACTTCCTAATTAGGATAGTGGAGAAAATGGGATTTGGCATGGTATGGTGCAAATGGATCAAGGAATGTATCTCCACTGCTAAGGACTCTATTTTGATAAATGGTTCCCCTTCTAATGAATTCCAGGTGGAAAAAGGGTTAAGGCAAGGTGACCCTCTTTCTCCTTTTCTCTTTATCATTACTGTAGAAGGCCTCAACATTCTTTTGGCTAGAGCCACTCAGTTTAATATAGTCAATGGATTCCAAATTGGTAAGGATCAAGTTCCAATTTTGCAACTCTAATATGCTGATGACACTATCTGCTTCAACTCTGTTAACCTCACTAAGTTACAGAACTTGAAAAAAATTCTCAGGTGTTATGAACTTCTTTCTGGTCTTAAAATCAATTTTCTTAAAAGCTATGTTTACGGTGTTAGTATTGATGAAGGATTCTTGCATTGTGTTGCCTTAATATTTGGCTGTAACATTAGTAAGCTTCCAATATCTTACTTAGGAATGCATGTGGGTGTCAATCAGAGATTCACAAAGGATTAGAAGGATGTTATCTCTAGGTTTAAGTCCAAGCTGTCAAAATGGAAGAGAACTCTCCTATCTATGGGGGGCAGGCTTACCTTGCTAAAGTCTACCCTTGTAAACCTTTCTTTGTACTTTCTCTCCATCTTCAGAATGCCAAACAAGGTTAGAGTTGAAATTGAGAAACTTATGAGGAGATTCTTATGGGGTGATGGTGAATTCAAAAAAAAGGTTCACTTAGTCAATTGGGGAACTGTCATATTGAGTAAGGAGCAAGGAAGCTTAGGGATTAGGCCTATTTAAGTGATGAATGCAGCAATGCTAGCAAAATGGTGGTGGAGGTTTGGCATAGAGAAAGAAGTATTGTGGAGGAAAGTAATATGCAGCAAGTATAATCTAGATATTTCAAGATGACACCCTTATATAAATGGTAGCACAAGAGTTTTAGGGATTTGGAAAGAAATTTTAGCTATTGGAAGTAGCTAGGATGGTTTCAGTAAAATCTTGCAGGAAAACTTACTGATTAGCATTGGCTTTAGTAATACCATTCCGCTATGGTCTGACCCTTGGTTAGGAGAAGGTGTGCTCTCTATTTTGTTCCCCAAACTTTTTTCCTTGTCATCTAATAAACAGGCATTTATCAAGGATGCTCAAGACAGTCAACCTAATGGAACCATCAAATGAAAGTTAAGCTTAAAAGAGAGCTTTAAGCCTGAGAAAATGAAGATTTGAAAAAGCTCATCAGTTTGCTCTCTTTCAAAAGGTTGGAGGACAACAAATCTGATTCATTATCCTGGAAGGCAGAGTCAAACAAGCTTTTTTCTGTTAACTCATTCTGCAAGGCTTATTTGAGCTCCATGGGATCCACTTCCTTCATTTTCTCTTTCATCTAGAAGAATGCTGCTTCATTAAAAATTCAGGTGTTTGGTTGGTTAGCTCTGCAGGAGAAACTTAGCACAAAAGATCTGCTTCTCCACAGGAAGATTCTCCCTTAATCTTCAATTCAGTATGGTTTTTATGCAAGGAAACTGAAGAAAACTCATATCATCTTTTGTTAAATTGCAGAATTTCATGGTTAATATGGACTTCTATCATCAATGGGTTGTGACTGCACCCATGAGAGTTGTCTACGTATCCTTTTTCAAGAATCAGGTCAGTCGTAGTTCGAACAAGAGCTCGATAGAAAATAGAGGTATGATTGAAGGAAAGAGATTGAATTGGAATTTGAATTTGATTTGAATTTAGAATAGAAGATTGGAATTTGAAATGGAACAATAGAGACCCTAGACCTAGGAAGATAGGATTTAGAAAGGACTCGAGATTCAGAAAGACTTGACTTGAATATTGGACTTGGAAGATTGAAGAAAGATTGAATTTAGGAAGGGTCCGAATTAGGAAGGGTCTGATTTAGGAAAGTTTCAAAATAGGAAAGTGTCATATTTGGAAAGTTTCGTTTTAGGAAAGTTTCAATTTAGGAAAGTGTTGGATTAAGAAAGTTTTGAAATAGGAAACATTTCGTTTTAACAAACTTTTAAAATTGGAAAGTTTTGAATTTAGAATGTTTTGAAATAGGGAAGTTTTGAAAGTTGAAAAGTTTAGAATTTAGAAAGTTTCGAATTTAGAAAGTTTTAGATTTGGAACGTTGGAAGTTTAGGAAAGTTTAGAATTTTAGAAAGATTCAAAGTTTGAGTTTTAGAAATTCTTGAAATTAGGAAAGGCTTTGAGTTTAAGAAGGGTTTGAAAACTTAGATTTGGAAAGGGATGGAATTGAGAAAAGTTGAATTAGGAAAGATTTGGAAGCTTAATATTTAAAGAAAAATTTGAAAGTTTTGGGAAACTTATGGTTTAGGAAGGTACTAGATTAGGAAGGAGTTGAATTAGGAAAGATTTAGGTTTGGAAGGATTGAGATTCCTATTTCCTAAAACAAGGGATTAGATTTTGTTTCTAAAAGAGATGTTTTGATTTTCTTTCCAAAAACAGATGATTGGACCTAGTTTCCTAAACAGAAAGATTAGGTTTGGTTTCCTAAAGAGAAGATGGGATTTGGCATGAATTTGGAAAGATGGAGTTTTGAAAACTCTAGTTTTGGGAAGACTATAGTTTTGAGGTAGAAAAGAGATTTTGAAAATATGTATAGTTTTGATGTAGAAAATAAGAGGTTTTGAAAACCTAGGTTTTGAGACCAAAATAAGGGATGGGAAATCATGTTTTTGAAAAGGAAAATTAAGGTTTCCTAATTGTGAGTTCTAGGATTTCACTTAGGCTCTAAGAAAAGAGTTTTTGGAAAGTGAGTTTTTAGAAAGGAAGATTTTTGGAAGGAAATCCTAGAAAGTGAATTTTAAAAAAAGAGAGTTTAGGAAGGAAACGCAATGAGCGTCTTTGGAGAGTGAACTTTGAGGAAAGCGTTTTTGGAAAGGAGCTTTTAGGAAAGATGTCTTTGGAAAAAGATTGTTGGAAAGAGTTTTTAGGAAAAAGATTTAGGGAGCATTTTCTAAAAAGGAAACCTAAGGAGTGTTTTTAGGAAAGGAATTTTAAAAAGAGTGTTTTGAAAAGGAGTTGAAAAGAAAGTTTTGAAAATAGATTTTTGAAGGGAGTTTTTGAAAAATAATTTTGGAAAGGAGATTGGAGAGAGTTTTTGGAAAGTATGTTGAAAGAAAGGTTTTTAGAATGAAATATTTGAAAAGAGAGTTTTTAGAAAACATGCAAAATATCTCGCTTTCCTAAAGCTGTTCTAACCATAAGAAGGTTAGAACCACTTTAAGATAGTGGTTTTGAAAACAATAATGTTTTGAAAATATGGACCATATTGGTCACTTTAAATGTAACACTTTCCTAAAGCAACCCTATCCATGAAAAGGCTAGAACCACCTTAGGATTGTAGTTTTGAAAACAAGTTTTGAAAAAGAAGATTTTGATGTAAGTTTTTGAAAACAAGTTTAAAACAAACTTTGGAGGAATGCAAGATCATGGTATGCACAATGCAAATTGGGGTCGTGAACATACAAGGTTAAAGGCTTCATCACATAATCAAGGGGACCGAACCCACGTGGTCTCCGGTTAAACTAAAAGAAAGCCCCCGACACGGTGACTATCCAATAGCCTAATCCTACACATGGATCGGGAATTCCCTTGTTTCAAGCATGCAAGAAGGGGGGAGAAGATGGGGGATTAAAATAGAAGAAAACCCAAGTGGGTTAGGAAAGAGAAGAGAGGGAAGAAGATGCGTAAACGTAAATAAGAAGCCTACCTTGTGTCTTCTTTATTTTGCTTAGCTTTGCACACTTTGTTTTGCTTGTCTTGCTTCGGTCTTCACTTCAATCTTCAAGAGTTTGTCTTCAATCTTCAAAACTTCAGATTGCAGTACTTCAAGTCTTCAAAGGAGGCTTTGGAGGCTAGTGTATGAGTGTATAGAAGTGTATGTGAGTGTATAGGAGGCCAGGGTTTGTGTATGGAGGCTAGGGTTTGGAAAACCTAAGGAGACTAGGGTTTAGAGAGGCTACGAGCTCTGTATATCAAAAAGTAGGGTTTTTAGACTGAGTTTGCGGACCTCTTTCACGCTGGAGGAGGCTCTGTATTTATAGACAAGGGAATGACCTGGAGCCTGTTGTAGTGGCGCCAGGCCAAAAATGCTAGTAGTGGCGCCAGCCAATTAGGAAAGTTTTATGATCAGCAAGCAACGTATCTTGAGAAGATTTTTGCACCTGTACTAGTGACTACCATGCAATTTTTAGCCTGGCTTCACTAGGAGTGACTCTGGAAGGTTAGGGAAGTATTTAAGGGACCGGGAATGGCCCAAAAGGCCAAAAAAGGGTAGGAACCCTCAGAATAGGGTCCCGGAGGTATTTGACTTGAAAAAGGATGACAAAATGTGTTGAAAATGTTGTCCGGGCCATTAGGGGCAAAGCAGTCAACTGGGCCGGAAAGCTGCCGGGATGGACTCAGAACGTCCCAGAAGAAGACTCGAGATTTGAAAACATTATTTAGAATGTTCCCAAAGGCTACTGGTTTGATACCCAGAGCCGGTGTGGTCGGAAAAGACGACCGGCCCACTAGGGGTAAAATGGTTATTTTGCACTGGGTTTACCAGAACTAACTCGAAATGATTCGAAAAGATAATAGAAGGTTGAGAACACTATAAGAAACATTCTCGGGATATTATCGATTTGACACCCAAAGTTGGTGTGGTCAGAAAAAGGCGACCGACCCACCAGGGGCAAAACGGTCATTTTACACCGGGTTTACCGGAACTGACTTGAAATGATCCGGAAAGATAATAGAAGGTTGAGAACACTATAAGAAGCATTCTCAGGAGATTACCGTTTTGACACCCAGAGCCGGTGTGGTCAGAAAAAGGCGACCGACCCACCAAGGGCAAAACGGTCATTTTGCACCGAGTTTACCAGAACTGATTCGGAATGATCCGGAAAGATAATAGAAGGTTAAGAACACTACAAGAAGCATTCTCAGAAGGTTACCGATTTGATACCCAGAGCCGGTGTGGTCCCCGGGGCGTTCGGATACCTTAGGGCAAAATGGTCATCTTGACCGAAAAGTCTCAGAATTGGCCCGAAACGGATTAGAAGGCACCTAATCATGCCGGATATCTTTTAAGACAATCTTGGAAGGGGTGGACTTACCATTCTGAAGACTCGGTGTGTTCTCGAGAAACGTGCCAAAAAATGGCCCTAGGGGCAGTTTGGTCATTTTTCACCGAAGTGGGCTAGCAGGCACTAGTGTTGACCTGGGTTTTGAGTGTTTCCGCCATTCTAACGGTGGTCTCGTGATACGGGGGTTTGTTGGCAATTCCCTATATCGCCTGTTTGCGAGTATTTCCGCTACTCTAACGGTTACGATGTTTGCGAGTACTTCCGCTACTTTGACGGTTCGCGATCATTCACGAGACTGCCTGATCTCGGGAAGCTGCTAAAGGGACTTAGTGCCTGAGAAGTCAACTTTCTCGAAAGGCGTGCCAAAACGGACACTTCTACATTGGCGGGCTAGCAGGCGCCAAAGGTGGACCGTTCTACCATCTAGGGGACTTGGGGTCTCGTCCTGGTCGACAAATTGAAAGGGGACTTACCGTCTTTGGAAAGACACACCTGATTTGGAATTGGAAAGGGGACTTACCGTCTTCGGAAAGACGTGCTTGATTTCGAATTGGAAAGGACAAAGCCCCCAAGGGTATTTTGGTTATTTTGCCTCTATTTGGGCCTGGTGAACCTGCAAAGTGATGAATAGACGAGATTAGACTTAGAGAGTTGATTTCGATTGGAATACGTCCATATTGACTTGAGTACAAGTCTGGACGGACCGTAGACTGCCGAGCGGTCAAAAATAGGGTGCTTACACTATCTTTTTGAATTAAAGCAAAAATTGGGTGGTCAAATTTCACTATATTGGAGTTCATTCATAATCTTGTTGCAGTCAAGAAGCTCTCCATTTTGAAGAAATAGTTGGCTCCTTACCAGCTTATTTCCTTGTTGATCTTCTATTTTCCTCTGCTCTTGTATCTTTTTTGTTTGCTTTGTTATGTTATGCTAGCCTCTTCTTAGCTTGGTTTGGTTTGGTGTGGTTCTTCCCATCAATGATATATAGCTTGTAATCCCCCTTCTCCTCTAATAAATTTCTTGTCTTTTGATGTTCAAAAAAAAAAAAAAAAAACCCTTGAGGGTTGGCCATTTTTGGACAAGATATACCTATACATGCCATTTGTGTGTACATGAAGATATGTACATACACCTACATATCATCATGTGGAAGGGTTGGGTTCGTAGTTATCATTGTAGAATTCAAACCCATCCCTATTATTGAGAAATGCTATATGAACCAAATTTTTATATAAAATATTCATACAAATGATGTGGCTATTTGTGGTTTTTCATTTCAAATCAAAATACCTATGATTTTAGCTCATAATTTTTATTTTAAAAATACTACTGCCATGTCATTTTGGTGGAATCTTCTTATATAAAAATTTATAAAAAAAATAAAATAATCCCTATTTATTTAAAGCAATATGAATACTTGTGTTCCAGTATCTGGCAAGTTTACCTATGTCCACATAGGTAAAATTATTCGATCCTCCAACGGCACCATGACATCCCTCTTTAATCTACAATTTTGTATCTTAGGTTAAAACTCAATTGAGGAGGGATGACATGATGTTAAAACTCACCGGAGGAGGAGGAGAGATGATCAACTTGTTGGAAATTTATACTAAAAGACATGCTTTGTGAAGTGACTTTAGTATTTATTAATAAATTAGTTATTCCATTTTAATGAGAATCTGTGTGAGAAATGTTTGCATTGCGTTATTTATTTAATGATTATGCATGTGTATCTCTTATTCTATATAGTAGATGATTTGGTGTGTAGAGTACGACTTACACACGGAAGATCAGATCATCGGTTCTTATGGAATATAAGTTAATCGTTCGCAGTCTTAGATGAAAATGGACACACCATCAGTAGGACTGTAGTACAAGGTTTTAATAGGTCTGTCTTGACTGTGGGGTATGGTATAGTTCCAACTCCTTGCACTAGTACACTTTGTGTGTATTGAACAGGACCGTGTTGGGGTAATTGTTTTTATACTGACTATATAAAACAATTAATACCTCATGATTATTATGAGTGCTTATGCTCTTAATCCTAATATAATAAATAGACACGTGCATGTAGTATTTATTGTTTTGATTCATAGAAGAGTGAGATTCTTTAAGGGTCAATAAACTCAGTGAGTTGGACAATGACATTACGTGTATAGTGAATATTTATTATTGATGGAATCTACGTCCCCGTATAGGGATTGATGATACCCCCTTGAGGATGCTTATAAGTTTTGATTATGTCAAACCCTGCAGGTGAATTATGAATCCGACATATCAAATAAGTTAAGTGGAAGGTCTCAAGGAATTAAATAAGTCTATTAAATTTAATTGTCAGTAATTTAATTTAATAGACGGGTATCTGTAATCTTAACGTGGGGAGATAAATAAGCATTTAATAATATGGAGCTCGAAATACAATTTCTAGTATAACAGGGAGTGCAATTATAATTCCTTAGTGATATGAATTATAATTTACGTAAATAAAGACTAATCCTGGTTGGATTAGGAGTCCTTATTTGCGTAGGAAGCCCTAGTTATACTAATCATATGGTCCCTGTTGTAGCCTATATATATACGCGCTCTAAGAGCTGCTAGGGTTACACACTCTACACATAATTGAGAGATACACGATTTTGTGAGGAAGAGAAACCCTAGCAGCAGCGAGCCCACTCTCTATAGAGCAAGGCGTGTACGAGGAATACAGCAGAAGTCCGAAGGTTGAGTTCGAGCTTGCTGATTCGTGCTTGGTGCTGATTCTTGTTTTCGGGATTAAACTAGAGAGATCTCGAAGGTACGATTCTAATCACGTAGATTAGGCTATGCTAATCAGATCAGAATTTTTGGTAGTATGCGTATACACTATAGCCAGGTCGTGGGAAATTCCGCAGTCCCCAACACAACTGCCTAGAATTTGGGCTAAAACTCAATTGAGGATGGATGACATGATGTTAAAACTTACCAGAGGAGGAGGAGAGATGATCTGCCTAGAATCTGGGCTAAAACTCAATTGAGGAGTAGGGATGATGTGATGTCAAAACTCACTGGAGGAGGAGGAGAGATGATCAACTATCTAGAATCTTTAGGCTAAAACTCAATCGAGGAGGAGGGACAACATAGTGCTAAAACTCACCAGAGGAGGAGGAGGAGGAGAGATGATCAACTGCCTAGAATCTTGGGCTAAAACTTAATTAATGAGGAGAGATGACGTGATGTTAAAACTCACCGGAGGAGGAGGAGGGATGATCAACTGCCTAGAATCTTAGCTAAAACTCAATTGCGGAGGAGGGATGACATAATGTTAAAACTCACCGGAGGAGGAGGAGGGATGATCAACTGTCTAGAATCTTGGGCTAAAACTCAATTGAGGAGAAGGGACAACATGGTACTAAAACTCACCGGAGGAGGAGGAGGAGGGATGATTAACTACCTAGAATCTGGGCTAAAACTCACTGGAGGAGGAGGAGGAGGGATGATCAACTGCCTAGAATCTTGGGGTAAAACTTAATTGAAGAGGAGGGATGACTTGATGTTAAAACTCACCGGAGGAGGACGAGGGATGATCAACTGCCTAAAATTTGGGCTAAAACTCAATTGAGGAGAAGGGACAACATGGTGCTAAAACTCACCGAAGGATTAGGGATAACCCAGTGCTCTTGGAGGGCTGAGTAATTTCTCCCAATGAAGGCCCATTTAATCAAGAGTCTAGAATCTGAGGCTTTGCTGGGAGGGTCATTTGGTCCAAACTTGGTTTCTGTATATATCAACACATTCATTGAAGAAAATTTGGCCTGCAGATGGAAATGCATGAGGCTGGAAGCCCTAATTAGAAGAAGCCCATCAAGCATAGCACATCTTCAGCTGCACTGTAGTTTCATGCAATTCATATGGATCACCCAAACATCACTATGACTCTTTTAAGTACAATGAAAGCAGAGCAAAAGAACTCAAAATTTGAAATTTAGAACTATTATGTCATTAGAATGGGGTATTAGGGTTCAGTACCTGAATTTATTCTCCTCATTTTCTCTACAACCAAACAAGCAAACAGGAACATGGAGAAGATCTATCTATACTTGGTGTAGGACCAAAACACTCATATGCCTAAATATCTCATTTTCCAACTGTCTTCTATTATACAGTTGCATCAAGGCCTACTGGTAGTTAAGAACAAAATCTTTTGAACAAGTACTTCAGCAATCGATTTTCAGTGTTGATTCAGCGTTCGAAAGGTGGAGATTCCCCTCGAAGAAAGGATGAGAAGAAGGCAAGCGACTCGCTCGGTTTGAAGATGGGAACCGCATGTCCAGCTCCTCTGAATGTCGCAAATGTAAGCCCCTCGTATTCTTGAAGCCAACCGCCAACCTGATCAAAACAAACCGAAAAAAAATTGTTTAGCAAAAGCTACAAGCACAAAATAGGTGCTTCAGCATAAAATAGTTGTGCTTGCACGGCAAACAATTTGGTCAAAATATAGTTTGTTAGGTTGTCCTACCACATTAATGTGAAATAAAATTATAGATGAAGAATTGGAACCCACCAACTAACAAGTTTGCCAGCACCCATGCATCTAGTTACATGGACTCAAGCATACTATTTACAGTATACTAAGCTGCTGATAAATTATTTTAAAATAATGAGAGAATCATATTTTAATGATTGAATTTTAAGTTTATTATTATTTATCATATTTTATTATAATATGTGATTCTCAGGATTACAATGGTTTTCAATCCACTTGTTGTTATTCTTAAAGAAAACAAACTGATTGAACCAAATTATATTGACTAGAAAAGGAATTTGAATATTGTGCTAACTAAAAGTGGTAACTCTAAACCTTTTTCAAAAAAACCCTTAATCAAATCAATTTCAAGTTCAAATCCTATGTACTTATCCTTTTAGGAGGGTGAGTTCCAATAACGAGTATTGGGTTTCCCTCGAGTCAAGACCTAGACTCGAGGCGAAAACCGGGGCACAACAATGACAAGATACAAAACTACCAACGCAGTGAAAAGCCAAAAACTTCAGCAGTCCTGATCAGTTAAATGTCTAGCCACTTTTGCTTCAGACAAGTTTAAAGGAGCTCTTCAAAATAGTTTTTGAAAGAAGAATGAAAGCATTTGAAAAGACTTTTAAGGTTATGATTTTTGAAAACTCAAGAGAGTTGGAATGTTTTTGGAAACTTCTTGAAAGATCACTAGGAATTTGAAACAAGCGGTTTGAAAGAGACTTGAAGCCCACTAACCTTGGTTAGGGTAACTAGGTTAGAAGGACTTAAGGTTAACTAACTAAGATTAGGTGTATGTTAATTGGTTGGATGTTTAAATGTTGAATTCATCTAATTTCCATAATCAATGACACAGAAACATGACAAAATATCCATATTTCTTTGTATATTTTTTTTATTTTTTAAGATAAAATAGTATTTACAATGTTCTATAGAGCATTTCATGCGTAATATAGGAGTTTTATGTCTATTTATATAGTAAACTCGAATTATTAAATATTTTTGTTAGATGAATGTCCAATAATACATGTCGCAAGCATATCCATACTCATACCATTACCCAATTGTTGAAGTTCAAGTATCAAGTATTTGACATTCTAGAAGAGTCCATGTAATATGACGAAGGATTTTGATTCATTCATTCTTCATGCAAACATGGCATGCTTCTAAGGGAAACTAAGACTGAATTCCACAACCCTAACAAAGATGCTCAAATTTTGTAGCTGATATTAGTCAATAGAGTCTTCACTGTATATATTCCTAGAGAATATTCAAACAATCATTTTATAACCCAAAAGAAAAGAAACCATTAGAAATCTTCACTAAAATGGGAAGATATGGATAATATTTAATGGTTGTTGGCTCTAAGCCAAAAAAAAAAAATTGTAAAGATAATCTTTGTTGGGTGGAGACCATTTTAGATAACTTAAAAAAATAGTAGTGGAAGCTAGTCTGTCTCCTCTTCCCATTTTCGAAGTTAGACCATTCCATTCTCCTATTTAAGGGTACCTGCTTCTTGTGATACCAAGGCCTCCATGCCCTTGTGATAGGCAGTCCAAGAGAGCTTAAGCTGTATCTTGTGGACAATACAGGGACCCTTCCATCTGTGTCTCCACTGAACAATGCACCCAGAAAAAATATCAAACATAAAGAAAACATATGATTATGATCTACAGAAACTGATGTTAGTGAGGAAAAAATACCTGTAGACCCATATTCTAAGCCCTGCTGCAATAAGTTTCTTGTATATGGGAAGAACAGATTCCTTTGAATCTGACCAGTGGTCAAATATTTTCATACTGCATCAATTGTAGGTCAGTAAGCACCATGAAGAACTTATGTTCTCATATGTTTTTTGATGCAGTTAAGAATTTCCAAATACATAACTCTACCCTTGTGGGTATTGCTAAAAGGAATATGACAACCATCAGAGAAACAAGAGAGAAATTGCATTACTTGCAGATGCTCCAGTTCTTGAGGTGGTGACCATCACTAACATGGAGGGCCTTCTGTACTTCAGGTCTGTTGTAGTAAGTCGTCGCGTATTCATCAAGGCATGGATCATAACCACCCATGATCCTTGGCATCTGGTAAGCAGAATCAACTACCATCATTTTAATTAAAATAAATAGGCTAAAGGCGTCTTAACCCATTCTCGATAATCATAATTTTTTTTCCTCAAACTGATATTGAATTCAATATCCAGATCTGGATCAACCCTCAGCCAACTCACCAAGTTTGAGGCTAGCTCATCATTTTTTCACTGGCGGGAAAAAACAAGATTTGAGGCTGTTCCTGGGTTTAGCCTCTTTGGTATAAAAACTGATATATAGTACGATATTTAAAAGAATCTATCACATTTAGGGGGTCGAAACATGCCACTTTACTGAAACAAAACTAAGATGATTGATGCATTATTGCTCACCATCTTAGATGTGCTCCTGAACATTACTTGCAACGAGGTATGTTCTGAACTTGTCGAATTGTTGATGCAAACTGAGGTATAAAGGCTATAGATGTCTATCTCCTTGTACTGTCTGAGTACTTCATCAACCGCTTTACAACAGTCTTCGTTGTCCCATGTATTATTGCTGTTGAAATCACAGGACTTCCTGATTGTAGTATGAGTTTCATCTGATACCACAGCATGGCTCCAAGCATAATCAACCAGACCTTTCCAGTCCTCAGCATCACTAGTTTCAGGATTACCCAGCTGTACTTAAAACATAGATGATCATCACATATCCACAACTATTACAAAACTAGATGGTAGCTACAAATATAAGCATCAGACTTAAGAGAATACTCAACAAGCCAACAACAAGATCAGATCAATACAACAAAGGGCAAAAACAACGTGCCGGACAACTGAAACTCTATCCATTATCTGTCAATGAAAATATGGTTTTAATGGTGGTTTGTTATTTGGAAAGGACAATACCAATATGCCCCTCAAGTCAATAAATAGCGATGGATCCTTGTTCTTGTCAAGGATGAGCTCAGACAACTCCGGTACATATTTTCCTGTTATGACATGGAAAAATATGGGCACACATGAGGAACATAGTTAAGACTGATGCAACAAAGGGCTGTTAAGGTGAAATACCTGCGTAGCTCTCTCCCGCTACATAAAATATTCGCGTTTTATAGGATGGGAACTTGAGGAACCATTTATGGAGGAATGTATAAGCATCATTCGCTGTTATTATAGTCAATAGAACACAAACCAACGCAAAATAATTAGGTTCACAGGCTTCTAGCAATCCAGATGTGGTCAAAAGATTCTATACTTCAACTTAGAGAGGCAGAACGTGGACACATGCTACATGCATAGAAGCAACATAGATATGGAGATTAGCATAGCTCACCTGTAAAGTCATCTCCGAGATTATCATAGTCAGTAGTTGTATTTGAGTATGAAAAGCCAACTCCAACTGGGGATTCCAGGAATAACATGTTGGCTTCTGCATCACCAGACAAACAATTTTGAATTAAGAAATATGTGGGATATGATATAGAAGTCCTTCAAATGTAACTTTGGAAGCAAAAGTTGCTTATTTATGTGATGTATGATGATAAAGCACTTGTGCACTATTCAACTGCATGCATAGGTATGCTTGTCCATAGATTGGTAGACATCATACCTGTATTCCATGCATAAGGATTATGTTTAAGGGCATGTCCATGTGCGTCCACCATAAATGGTCCAATCTCTTGTGTTGCTCCATATCCCACAGAAGAGCATCCAGGACCTGAAAAATGTAGTTTCTAGTTACCTTACATGAGAACAGGGAATAAAAGTACCAAATGGAGTTATGAAATGAGCCTCCACGGGTGAGTTGGAAATGAGAAGAAAGAACAAAGTACACTGAGCGATAAAAAAATGGGATAATCATAATCTATATCCTTAAAGCATCATTGATTATTCGTTTACTAATAAAACTTTGCTTGATTGACTAGTGTGACTGCTCAAAGACAAGGCAGAATGAAAACTATAAGAAGGAATCCCTCTCTCTCTCTCTATCTCTCTCTCTCTCTCTCTCTCCACCTCCCTATGGGTAAGGTTGGTATTTATTCACAGACAGATTAGGTAGATCAGTAGATTTGGTCAAAAGATAGCTATTGAAATCTGGATGAGCATGAAAATTTGGAAAGCTGATCAAAATCTTCCCCGACTACTAGTAAACCCTACAGCATTGTGATCATGGATATTCTCCTAGGACCTAGACCCTGTCAAATTTCTTCTTACCAACACCTCCCCACACTCCTTAGAGGCCACCATAATTAGAGTTTCAGAACAGGGAAGGTGCAATAGCCGGAAGAGCATTTGAATGGCACTTCTCAGGTCGTTCACAATCAAGCAGTTGTGGGATATGGAGAATGCCATTCATCCCTATTCCCTACTAGTACAAATATGGTTCATAAAAAATAACCCCGTATAATACTGTATACACTTACCTCCATTAAGCCACAGCACCAGAGGTTTCTTATCAGGAAGAATTGACGCCTCATAGAACCAATAAAAGAGTGCCCTTCCATTTTTTTCATTCACTGTCACGTACCCAGCATAGTGCAGGAAGTCTACCTGAGGCTGGCCTGGCAAGTTAGTCACAAGATCCTCAGATCCCCATGAGTTGAGTTTCTTCTCTTCACAAAGCTGCCCATGTCTAGCTCCAACAACAGGCTCCAGGGAAAATATAAGAGCTAGAATGAGAATAAACATCACCTTTACTACAAAGTCCATGAAAGAATAAAACATTAATTCAGAAACTACTTCACACACTAAAGGATGAAAAACACAAAGACCCACATATCTATATATACTCGCGGATGCCATGCATCCACTAATCCATGGCCAAAAAATGGACTCTTAAACCAGATAACCCTCTCCCAGACCCGTAAGCGGGAGCCTTGTGCATTGGGTACGACCTTTTTGTTAGTGAAGAGTCCTACGTGGCAAAGTGTCATTTAATTTGGTCAGCAGTCGAATGGCATCTATAGACCAAAAGGCAGGTTTTAGAGATTTTCTTGTATATGAGCAAGGGTGAGTGGAACCTCCATTTCTTATGTGGGTTGTTGGATCAGAGTCACGTGAATAACATCAATAAAATTACTAGAATACAATAATATTTGTAACACAACTCGTTCTGACTAGCTTCGAGCACTATATTATTTCTCTATGATATGAAGAATCACTTTTGCTTCAAACTCTCCTTCTCTGTTATCTACTGGACGACAATTCCTTCTTTTGTTTATTATTTACGATTGATTTTGAGAAAGTGAAAGAATGGCACATTATCAATGAGCAAAATTTTATATTTCTCAATCACAGAACTCCAGGCAATAAATAAGTACTTCATCTTATATGCAGTACAGTTCCATAAAATACAAACTTCCAATGTAAGATTTTTGGTTAGGTCTTATAGTATTTTACATTTTGGGGCAACTTGTGAATAGATATTTATTTATCTTCTATGTTAGGGGTAGTTTAGTCTGTTTGCCATCTAGGGCAACACGCTTCTTTTGCCTATTTAACTCTTGTATTTGTCTTGCATAGTATTATTCAGAAATATAGATACACAGTACTTTATATTCTATCATGGTATCAGAACGGGTTTAGCCTCTAATCAGCATCAGTTAATTCTGACGAGAATCTCCGACCACTGGCAACCTCTTCCACCGTCCGGCACACGCAAATCAGAAACCCAGAACTTAGTCAAATCAGAAACCCAACCCAAAACTTAGTCAAATCAATTTACCCAGCCTTAATCGGCAATCCAATCACTCCGGCAGTGTATCCCGACCACCGGCGAACCTCGTCGGCAAATTCCTAACCATCGGCGACTCTTAAGTTCACTTCAGCACCCAGACCTGAAAACCTAGCAACCCAGATTTGCAAACCCCTACCACCAGAGACCACCAGCAACATCCCCTGAGCCTCGCCGAACACCGACGACCCTCACTGGACACCGACGACCCTCGCCGGACCTGTCCCTCACTCCGACGACCCTGGTTTGTTGACTCTTCTCAGATTCCGACCAGGAAGCCCTCTGTTTTCTCTCTGTTATCCTTGTTTTGTGTGAAACCAGTGTGCTTTTTATCCTTTATATCATGATGATGGATGATAAACCAAATGCTATCAGTATCCAGTTATCCGGTGACAACTACGCCTATTGGGCGAGTGTTATGAAGAATTTTATTGTTGGGAAAGAACTGTGGGGACATGTTGATGGTTCAGTAGGTCAGCCCTCTGACCCTAAAGCTGAGGGATATGTTGTGGCCTTGGCTAAGTGGAGAAAGGAGAATGCTCAGATTCTTACATGGTTTCACAATTCAGTTCAGCCTAGCATTGGTATGAACTTCTCTAGGTATCGGACTGCTAAAGATGTTTGGGGTTATTTAAAGGGTATGTACTTGGAGTCCAATTTTGCAAAGCAATATGAGTTAGAGATGTCCATTCGTAGTGCTACTCAGAAAGATAAGTCAATTCAGGAATTTTATAATAAGATGACATACCTGTGGGATCAACTAGCTCTTATGGAACCAGCTATTTTCCAAACAGATGACAGTTGTATCCAGTTTCGGGAGAAACAGCGACTTGTGCAATTTCTCATGACACTTCGTGATCAGTTTGAACCTCTTAGGGGAGCTATTCTTCATCGCTCACCTTTGCCTACAGTGGATGGGGCTATTCGGGAACTTATTGCAGAGGAGACTCGACTCAAAGTGAGTAGTATTGCTCCCCATGGTCAATCTGTATTTGCTACACCATTTGTTTCGCCAAGCCAGTCTACTCCAACTACTCATCTGATCCAGATTACAGGGAAACCGAGACCTCCAATTGCTAAGGATGAGTGTAGTTATTGTCATGAGAAAGGGCATTGAAAGTTTGCATGCCCTAACCGTGGCAAGCCTAAGGGGTCGGACTGTGTCTCAATCATCTTCCTCTCAAGCCTCACATCAGCAGTCTCACCCCTCTACAGCCCTTGCAACATCTACACCCGGCGATATTTCATCTAATCCACTGTATGAGCAATTTCAAGAATATCGTGCATTTGTGGCATCCATTCAGGGAGATCAGTCTCAAGCTTCTGCTCTAACCACCACTCAATCAAGTTTGCCTAGAACTCAGCTCACAGGTATCTTACCCATTACCTAGATCTTTGATTCTGGTTCCTCCCATCATATGACTCCCAATATTTCTCTTCTCAGAAACTGTATTTCTTTTACATCTCCTATTCGTATTGCAACTACTAACGGATCTTCTATGAATGTTGTATCTATTGGTTCAGTTACAACTTCTCCTTCCTTGTCTCTCCCTCATGTGTTTTATGTTCTCCAGTTGTCCTTAAGTCTTCTTTCTGTAAGTCAATTATCTGACTTTGGTTTTGATGTCCTGTTTTCCTCCTCTGGTTGCATTGTGCAGGATCGGAATTCAAGGAAGCAGATTGGGACTGGCCGAAGAGTTGGTGATCTTTATGTTTTGGAGAGTTCGCATGTTCCAACAGAGTCTACTTCCACTGCCGCGTCCTCTTTTTGTTTAGATGAGAAGTCTTCTCCTTTCTATCTTTGGCATTCTAGGTTAGGTCATTTGTCGAGTGAGCGTCTTAAGGTTTTGGTCAACTCTGGTCATTTAGGAAATATTTCTGTTAGTAATCTCTCTGAATGCAGTGGTTGTAAACTTGTAAAAATGTCAGCTTTGCCCTTTAATAAAAGTACCTCTATTTCTACTTCCCTTTTTCAATTTGTTCATACTGATTTGTGGGGTCCTTCCCCGGTTGCCACGAAAGGTGATTCTATTTATTATGTCTCTTTTGTGGATGATTACAGTCGTTATACATGGGTTTACTTAATGGCACGCAAATCTGATTTTTTTCACATCTATCGTACTTTTCATGCCATGGTTCAGACTCAATTTTCTACCTCTATCAAAGTTCTTCGGTTGGATTTGGGTGGGGAATACAATCTTTCTAAGTTTGTTAATACCTTAGATGCTTTTGGCACTATTCATCAGTCCTCGTGTTCTGACACTCCTGCTCAAAATGGTAGGGCTGAAAGAAAGCATCTCAATCTTCTTGATACTACTCGGTCACTTCTGCTGTCATCTTCTGTTCCCTCTGTTTTCTGGGGAGAGGCTGTGCATACTGCAGCCTATCTTTTGAATCGGATGCCCACTCCTCTTCTTTCTGATAGTTCTCCTTATAAACGGCTTCATGGTGCGGTTTCGAACTACTCCCTGTTACATGCGTTTAGTTCCAGTTGCTTTGCTCTTCTTCCTAAGAAGGACTGGACCAAACTTAGTGCTCGTAGTGTTCTGTGCATATTCTTGGGGTATGGTATTCACCAAAAGGGCTATCGGTGTTATGATCCTGTGTCCAGAAAGTTGTTTGTGTCTAGACATGTCATTTTTCTTGAGCGTCTTTCGTATTTCTCTCTTCTTCCCAAAGCGTTGCCTGTAACCAAAGAGGTTTTGACTCAGATTAACCCTTTTTCCATGGATGTACCGACTACTGAATACACCACTACATTCGAGATTTCTAATATTCCGGTTGCTTCATCTGGTTCGTCTCCTGTCTCTCTATATCCTCTTGTCTATTCTCGTCGTACTGCTGCTCTTCCACCTTCTCCCAGCTCTACTATCACTCTGTCTGGTTCTGAAGACTCTGATCCGCCTGCTCGCCGGTATCCTACTCGTGACACTCGTCATCCTCCAGTAAGATATGGCTTCACTAATACTTGTTTTTCTTCTTCCTATCGTTCTTTTTTGTCCCGTATCCATACTTACTTTGAGCCCAGGTCCTATAAAGAAGCTTGTAATGA
Organism: Euryodendron excelsum; assembly: GCA_033060915.1. NCBI lineage: Eukaryota > Viridiplantae > Streptophyta > Magnoliopsida > Ericales > Pentaphylacaceae > Euryodendron > Euryodendron excelsum. The sequence goes on along the minus strand of CM065377.1, from coordinate 51,798,899 downwards.
TCCAAACTGGGTGACTACCATGACTGATGAGCTTGCTGCTCTTGCCAAAACTCAGACCTGGGAGTTAGTTCCACTGTCGGGGGGCAAGAATCTTGTTGGCTGCAAGTGGGTTTACAAGGTTAAAACTCACTCTGATGGTTCTTTGGAACGGTATAAAGCCCGTCTGGTAGCTCAAGGCTTTTCTCAGGAATATGGATTTGATTATGAGGAGACGTTTGCTCCTGTGGCCAAGATAACTACTGTTCGCACTCTGATCTCTGTTGCTGTTGTACGTCAATGGCCTCTTTTTCAATTGGATGTCAAGAATGCTTTTCTCAATGGATATCTCTTTGAGGAAGTCTATATGCGTCCTCCTCCTGGCTTGTCTTGTCCCTCAGGTCTTGTTTGCTGCCTGCGTCGTGCCCTTTATGGTTTAAAACAATCTCCACGTGCTTGGTATGAGCGATTTCAGGATGTTGTTCTTCAGATTGGCTTTCAACCTAGTATGTATGATTCTGCTCTCTTTTTTCGTAGCACCTCACACGGCCTTGTTCTTTTGTTGTTGTATGTTGATGATATGATCATCACCGATTCTGATTCTGATGCTATCGGTGAAGTCAAACTCCATCTTTTTCGTGAGTTTGAGATGAAGGATCTCGGTCCCCTTCGGTACTTTCTTGGTATTGAGGTTGCCTCCTCTCCTAAAGGCTATCTCCTGTCCCAAACCAAGTATATTACTGATATTCTTCATCGTGCCCAGCTCACTGATGATAAGACTGTTGATACTTCTCTTGAGTTGCATGCCAAACTTTCTACTTCTGATGGTGTTCCTTTTGACAATCCAACAGAATATCGCGAGTTGGTTGGTTGTCTTGTTTATCTTACTATGATTGAGCCTGATATTGCCTATTCCGTTCATATTGTCAGTCAGTTCATTTCTATACCTCGCACCACGCATTGGGCTGCTATGTTACGCATTTTGCGTTATCTTCGTGGTACTCTCCATCAGTGTTTGGTGCTTTCTTCTACATCGAGCTTAACTCTTCGGGCTTATGCTGATGCAGATTGGGCTGGGAATGTCTCTGATCGTAAGTCTACCTCTGGCTTCTGTGTTTGTCTGGGAGAGTCTCTTATTTCTTGGAAAAGCAAGAAGCAAACTGTTGTTGCTCACTCTACCGCTGAGGCAGAATACCGTGCTATGGCTCATCCGACAGCTGAAATTGTCTGGCTCCGTTGGTTGTTATTTGACATGGGAGTTTCATTGCTTGCCTCCACGCCTCTTTATTGTGATAATAAGAGTGCGATCCAGATTGTTCACAACTCTATTTTTCATGAGCGTACTAAGCACATTGAGATTGACTGTCACTTTGTATGCCAGCATCTTCAGTCAGGCTCTATTGATTTGCCATTTGTTTCCTCTTCGCTGCAGTTGGCTGACTTCTTCACGAAGACTCACACTGCAGCTCACTTTCGGTTTTTCCTTGACAAACTCTCGATACTCTCTGCTCTCGCATCCTAAGTTTGAGAGGGGGTGTGAATAGATATTTATTTATCTTCAATGTTAGGAGCAGTTTAGTCTGTTTGTCATCTAGGGCAACACGCTTCTTTTGCCTATTTAACTTTTGTATTTGTCTTGCATAGTATTATTCAGAAATATAGATACACAGTACTTTATATTCTATCAACTATCAATGTGACTCATCCCACTTTTTAGTTGCTTAAAAGGATCCTATTTTTGGACGGCAGTACATTTGTTTCTTCAAGATTTATACTTTAATGGACTAAATAAGTTGACAAGGGAGAAATTATGATGTCTAGTATGGAACATGTCACACCACTAATCTCTCAGCAGGCAGCATCAACAAACACTACTTGTGGTCTATCTGTTGGTTGTTTGTATCATAACAGATGGGAAGCTCCTAGATACATCCAAGCACTAGTAGTATGACACTACTATGACTTAGTTAACAACCCCCAAACTTTCATTATGAGGTTTACAAAATAGGAGCAAGAAATTTGAGAATTAATGAGTAACTGACAGGACTCGAAATGACCAGTTTAAGGACCAGAGCGTTGAATAAGAAGCTTAATGTGAATAGGTTTATGCAAAACATTAAAAGGCCATTGGAAGTATAGACCTAACATGCACAGAAGCTCAATGTGAGCCATTGGTTTGTGAATTCATCAACCTTGAAAGTATTCCAATCTAATATAATAAATGTCTATTTTAACATCAGGGTTACTGTGATAAAGTCAATAACAACAGATGAATATGGATAAAAAACAAAAACAGAAACAAGAAAAGGATAAACTATTTTATACCATGTGGCATTTTTTTAGTCCCATATTGACCATGTTCTTCCTTATCAGTTTTCATGTCATAGGAGTGCCTATTGGAAAGACATTGGTGGTATATATTCCAGACTGGTGGTGCCTCCAAAAATTATACAAAAAGGTAAGCTGCTTTTGGAATCTCATCATCAAAGAGAAGAAAGAAGGGGTTTTGTGGCGAACCTTGTTGGTTGTGACTCTTGGACCTGAGGTCACTATGATGTAAAGAAATGAAAGTAACAGCCAAGTGGGTTGTTGAACCATGACTTGGATTCCAACTTTATTTAGTTGAATAATAAGATAAGGAAATCCTTTATTGATTATTTGGTTATTATCTTATTCAGCAGTATTAGCCAATTGCCTATACAGGATGTATGCTTATCAGCAGTCTGATCATCATCATGGGCACCAAGGATATCTTCCTATGCCAAGATGCTTGTGTTCGTGCATTGTGTTCCACTATTCTTTTGTATCCTCACACGTCTCCTAACATGGTATATCTCCCATAATGTATTCCTATTCTATAGCTAGTTATGTTAAGACTTATCTAATGCTTAATATACCCATCAGTAATGGGATACACACCAATAGCTCATTCGTTTAAGTTACTAATGCACAACTTTAGGACTGTACTTTCTACACCTTCTGTAACATGGCTACCTTGTGTTGACCAATCAACATCGACCTATTTGTTTAGGAGGCCCATGAGGTAATTCCCTTTCTTGTTCGTTGCACTGCCACTAGATTTAGTCAATGTCAAGAAAGAAAAGTGAAAATCTGTGGTAGGCTCACTGTGCTTTGGTTGTCGACTCATCAATTATCCAACTATCGTGTATCACATCGTAACCTGAATGCCCTCGTGTAGTGCATGACATTGTTACTATAATTCTTTTTTGGGTGACCAATCTGGAGCATGAGGAGAGACTCTAACCTATTTTTCAACCTGCAAATCAAGCTTCATGAGTAGCTTTTATCACCAAGACACATCAAATTCTATACGGCTCTAGATGCCACTGAAACCACCTAACTTCTGGAGAATGTCTTTCATACATCACATTTCCCCTAAACAAGTCACAGGTTTCAGAGGCTCCAGAATTTAAGCAGCAACCAGTATCAAATCCTGTATAAAACAAAACATAGATTACTTCCAATGAAACTTTAACTGATGAATAAACCCTCTAGTATCAATTCCCCCCATAGTTGGTTGATGTTTAACCAGTATGGATATTCTCTATTGATGAGAAGTTAATAGAGCTAGTGCCTTTAGAGAGAGGCACTGCTATTGAAAAGGCTTAGTTGTCAACTAAAGAAAAGGCTCGGTTATCACTATTATAGTGCAGACTTCATGAGCTCTAATCTCTGAATCAATAGCCATTTCTTAATTAGTGAGCCAACCTGCCACATTTTTAAGAGACTAGAATTATCAAAAAAAGAATGGTTCTTCTGTTCCATGTCCAGTAACTCAAGCAGCAAGTGTACATGGCTGCCACCATCAAACTCTATCATCCTAGTGCCTTTAGAGAGAGCAACTTCAGTTTCAAGTATGTTTTGCATTATTTGCCTTTGCTTGTTCTGTTTCGCATTTTGTGCCTTTTAGTTGTTCCACTTTTCAAGTTTCAACTCCAAGCAACCAAAAACTAAATCCGGTTCTGATTATTTACATTTGATCCCATATCGGATGAATTTTTACCTAACCAAAAGTGATGACGCAAAAGAGTATTCTCTCATAGTGATGAGAAAATTATCCACAAGCTCAAATATGACACATCACATAGGCAAGAAAGGTAAATGAAAATTTTATGCCTTCCTCACTCAAACATAAATTAAACAAGTAGCAGCAATAAAGAATATTTGTGAAATTAACCATGCCATATATGTCCTCCCAGTCAATTTAAAGAGAGTGTGCATACATATAAATGTTATAGTTGATCATTTGTATTTCTCTTCTTTCCGAGGACATTCCTGCAGCTGAATTAGTACTTTCACGGCAAGTACAGATGCAACATTGAGCGCTCAAAGCTCTGTAATTATTATATTCTCCACTTCTACTGAAAAAAGGAAAGACAAAGGTTTGTTTGGAACCCTACAAGAAAAGAAAAGAAAAGAAATGCTTAGGTCTGGCTTGCTTTCTTGGGCATTTTCTTTTCCTATCTCCCATTCTTTTCAAATATCGAATAGAATGGAAAAGGGATAAAGAGAAAGAAAGTAAGGGTCCTAGATAGTCAGCCAGTGTCCTACACTAGATGCTAGTCATTCAAATTCGTAGACTGAGAGACAAAAGGGGTCCTTTCAGCACCAGAAAATCGTCATCAAGATGGATATGTCTATTCCAACAACTACCAATTTCTGTGTCAATCCATCACCACTATATGGAAAGCGAAGGTTTTTGGTCAACACAAAGAAAGTGATTTCACCGTTATATATATAATATATATAAAATTATAAAGTGCTCAAACCATTCATCTGATCTCTAATCCATACTCAACATGTATGGGCTCCCTACAGGCTTGTTTTCATTGAGGTCACATTAGTGCTTCTACTTGAGTAATTGCATGACAATTCTAAATCTCGAAAATTTTTAGCATACATTGTGACATACTGTGCATAAAGTTTTGCATGGATAAAAAATCTGATTTTGATAAACCTCAGCTTCAATACCATTCTTCTATTTGACAGATAATTCATTATCAAACGTATGACTTTAAAGTTGAGATGAAAAGCACAAGCGTGCATATCCATATCCTTTTGGCAGGTGTGATGTTATTTAGATTAGGATCAACTAAGGCAAGTTATCAACTTCATGATGATCTTAGGACCTCAAATATTGTACTGGTTGTAATGGGGAAAATTCACCATCCACACCACTAAAAGGCAACGTAAGAGTACCAGAGAAGATTGGTTTGTCACAGAAAGCAACAAAAAGCTTGCCTAGAGGGCAAGAGTATCCTCAAAATAGTTTACTCAAGAGGTTTTCAATGTGCATGTAACAATTGCATCCTCACAGTTAGTAAAGTGCCATAAACAGCCATCTGATGCCTAGGGGTTACTAGTGCACGTTGCTATTATTCCATATGTTCAGATGTTGTAGAGCAGAAGCTTTTTAATTTGTAAAACAGTACGGTAATAGCTGCTAGTGCTCCTTAAAGGTGAACTTCTCTTCTATCAACTGCTCCAAATACATTCTAGCTACCACTTCGTGTTGTAGTTTAGATATTCGTTTCCAAAGGATAGCGAAAGCCACTTTTCATGACCATATCCTATTGGCAAGAATTATCTAATTTCCAGTCAAAATGCTCCCTAGGGGCGAGCTAAGTAAGAATGAGACCAAACCTAAATGCTACCTTTGCAAGGCCCTTATTAAGGAACCCACTCCCACTAAGAAAAGCATCATGGGGTCAATATAAACCTTATTTGAGCTACCCAACATTGACATCGTTTCTCACATGGTATGGACCTACGCATTTTGATATATGTGCTTCGAGCAATTATTATACTTGGACAACTTGGTTGAACCATCATCAATCTTCTGTAATTGGACTCCTTGTAATAGGAAGGTAACTTCCTCCAGTAGGATCATTGTCATAGGAAGGTGTTGCTCTGAGTTCCTTGCATTCTTTTCCTTTTACTTGACTCTTTACCTTTTCCCCTTTTCCTTGGCCAAAAAAAAAACACAAAAAGACTCTTGACTTCCACAAACCAAATAGCACAATCTTTCCTGTGTTCTGCCCTCCTAGAAAAAGTAGATTCGTTTCACTTTATCCCTGTCTGGTTTACTAGTGGGGAATTGGTCCTATTTTTTGACCCTGAAGTTCCAAACAAAAATAAAAGCAAAGCAAAAATAACAAATGATGAATTGAAAAGGAGGATCAGTACAAAATGGCCCTAAAAAATGTTTAATCCAATAAAGTTTTCCGACACTACTTGAAATATACTGCTCATTATATGGAAAAAGCATTATATGGAAAAGAAGGCTAAATCAAATCATCCAAAATCACTTCAATTATGATTCAGACAGTACATCTCTAAAAATGACCATCACATAGGTAGCTTCTTAATTTTCAGTCATTACGAGTATAAGATGATCATTGTACGATATGGGTTTTTGAAACAGGTAAAGAAAAGCAGAAAGAATGCAACTAAAGTTAAGCATAGGGTATTTGTGTTATCACAAACTATTCACACAAATTGTAGTGTGCACATATGATACAAATCCAACAACACAATGGCAGTGGAAGCCACAGAGGAGTTACCAAGTCTACTGCCATTTATTGGGGTGATACCTTGGTGAGGGTGGGAGACAGGTCCGAAGTTCAATGTGTTAAACAAAGTACCAAAATCTAAAATGCTTAATGAATAAATCACCCTTCATTCAAGTCTTTCCAAAAGCTTCAAGCCTTCATCTAACAAACAACAACAACTAGGAATATGCCCCTAAGCCATCAAGAGAGCACCTTTTGAAGAAGGGTACAATACAAAAACAACGTTCAAAGAAAGTGACATAGCGCCACTTGATTCGGCCCTAGCCAAATCAAATTTGTTCTTGAAATGGTGCTATTGAAACAAACAGCTAGTGGGCACACCCATCTTCTTGATCTTCAAGTCAACCTGGATGAGCAAAAGGCCAAAACGAATTCAATAACCCACTGACTCACTGACTCACTAAACCAGTCCTGAGTTCATATCAGCTCAACACCTTCAACTCAACAGTAAAAGTCAGCCATCATTCAACGCCAACCACATAGCTCCAGATCTCCATTGGCTCTCTCCTTCCCAAACAGCCGAAAAAAACTCTCCCAAAATGGTGGAAGAAGAACACCAACATCTCCAAAACCGGCTATATTTTTGGGGAAACACTCCAGAGGAAGAGTATTTCACCAACCATGGAATCAAATCCACCAATTCCTACTACACCTCACCCAGAGGCCTAAAACTCTTCACCAGGTCATGGCTGCCACCGACAACGCCGCCGCGTGGCCTCATCTTCATGGTCCACGGCTACGGCAACGACATCAGCTGGACCTTCCAAGCCACCCCAATCTTCTTAGCCCAACATGGGTTCGCCTGCTTTGCCCTAGACCTCGAAGGCCACGGCCAATCCCAAGGCCTCAAAGCCTTCGTTCCAAACGTCGACCTCGTCATCGACGACTGTCTCGCATTCTTCAACTCCATTACCACCCAAAACCCCCAATTCCAAAATCTCCCCATGTTCCTGTTCGGCGAGTCAATGGGCGGCGCAATTTGCCTCCTGATCCATTTCAGAAACCCTGATTTATTCAACGGTGCAATTTTGATGGCACCCATGTGTAAAATCTCTAACAAAGTGAAACCCAGATGGCCACTTCCGGAAATTCTAACATTTATTGCCAAATTCACACCCACTTTGCCGATCGTGCCGACAGTCGATCTTCTGGACAAGTCTGTCAAAGTGCCGGAGAAGAAGGTGATTGCAGCGATGAATCCGATGAGACATAGTGGAAAACCAAGATTGGGCACCGTGGCTGAGCTTCTGCGCGTTACTGATTATGTAAGCAAGCGATTGTGTGATGTCAGCCTTCCATTCATTGTATTACACGGTAGCGCAGATGTTGTGACCGATCCAGAGGTGAGCAAAGAGTTGTATGATCGGGCGAGAAGTGACGACAAAACTATCAAGATTTTTGATGGAATGATGCATTCGCTATTGTTTGGAGAGACTGATGAGAATATTGAAATTGTTCGGCGTGATATACTGTCATGGTTGAATGATAGATGCTAATTGTTACATTATTATTGTTTTGAACACAGTTACTGTTGATTGTGATTTTTATTTTGCATTTGCTATTGCACTCTCTGAAGAACAATATGAATTGTAATTACTGTTCTTAAATTAGATGGAATTGGTATGGTTTCATCAAGAGATGTTCTTTCATTCCCATTCATAATTGCCATTCTGCATAACCTGTTTGATGGAAGTCTTCAATGGAGAATTATTTTGCATAACCTGATGACTACTAGTGGGAGAGTCAAATTGTGTGAAAATATGCCATAGTTCCTTTTTTTTTTTTTTTTTTTCTTGGTCCAGTCCAAAGCTACTTAGAAGTTTCCAGTGTTGTTGGAGACATTGTTATCAGAACCACTCCACACTGGCCAGTTGAACTGGTTCAACCATTTAACGCACCGATTTAGTTTTGATAACTATCTTTGCAGATGTTTTCATTCTACGTTTGTCTTTGATTATGCTTTCTGATTGAACAAGGAATTGTAATGCGGAAAAACTGCAAGCCAAGCATTCAAATGGGAGCATTCTTAACTGCAATTTAAGCCTATGTGCGGTTGTGGGATTGATTATTTTGTCAGTTTTAGCAACGACCTAATGTAAGGAAGTACTATTGCTTTTGCACAGTATATAAGGATACTTCATGATAAACCAAATGAAATCCATGGAACAACAGATCTCGAGTTCCTGTTCTTACCCTCTCAAACGGGTTTTCCCATATTCAAGTTATATCTCTGCTACTGTAAAATCAATAAAAAGTGATGACTGCAATTGTCATGCGGAAGTTGGTTTTCGAAATCTCAGTTGAAAATGTATTAAAAGATGTTTGAGTAAGTAGTTCATCAGGTTTGGGAATGCAGTCTGTGAAAGAATAACCAAAACCAAACGGAAAGGTCCCACCGAGATTTGAACTCGGGTTACTGGATTCAGAGTCCAATGTCCTGACCACTAGACCATGGGACCAGCTGCTTACTCAACTTCTCTTCCAATCTTTATAAATCTATTTAGGTGCAGAAAAAGACAAAAAAAACTCGCAAACTTTACTAATCTGTTCATTCATCCAACTCTTTTCTGATAGATTACTAATCTATATACAAACTGGGCAAGAGATGGTTGTGGTGTAGAGAGAGAGAGAGAGAGACGAGGCTGCTGTAATCGTTTGAAAGGCGGGTTTGCACGGCTACGAGGGGTAGGTTCAGTCGGTTTGGATGGCAGCTAGGGGTGGGCTCGTAGAGGAGGTTAGGGTGGCGGTGGGGGGTTGGGAAGAGAGAGAGAGGGGGGGGCGGTGGCTGTTAATGACAAGGGTGGCAGTTGGCGGTGGGGGCTAGAGGGGAAGAAGAGAGAGTTTTTTTTTTTTTTTTTTGGGATATTGACCCATTTACTGTCTCTTGATAAATGATTAGGATACTTTTAAAATATTTAACAAAAATTCTTAAGAAATTAAGAAAAAAAAAAAACATTGCAAAAATTTAAAATATTAATTTTTATATTTTTTTTTAAAAAAAAATTTTAGCTAAATATCTATAAAATTATTCACATAAATTTTTACTAAGTTCTAGGCCTGCTTCAAGTTCTTTAAAAGAATTCTTAATAATATTTCTATTAAGTTTTTCAATTATTTCATACTTCTTGTTTCATTTTTTATTTTGTTTTCTGTTTTTGCCTTCCATTTTAGTAACTAGAAATTGAATGCAGCAAAATGGGATTGGTTGTAACCATAAATCATATATTTTATTTATGATTTGTAATAAATGTGTACAAATGTCTTTAAATTTGTCATTATAATTTTATGCTATTATCAAGTAAAGTAAGAAAGTGTTTGGACGTAGTTTATTTAGTAATGTATAGCTTATTCTTATGACTTTTTTAAAATATATTTGAATGAGTGAGTTAAAAGAACAACTTATGTCTAATCACGTTTTTTTTTAAAAATTTATTTTTAAAAGTAACTTATAGCTTATAGCTTATGACTTAGAAATCAAGTGGCCCAATCACCTCTGAAGAATTCTACTGTTATATCTAAAGCCCGAGTGAGTTTGTCTGTTGTACATTGTACTCTGCCATGGGGTAATTTCCTTGACACAGGCAAATTTTTGTCTTTATTCTCAACCTAAGGCCTCTTTGAACTTCATTCAGCTACCAAGTTTAGCTCTTTTTCAATTAGCGTTTTTAAAAAAAACGCTAATTGAAAAAGCGTTTCTCTTGTATTTATAGGCCGTATCCAAAAAATTGATGAAACACTAATTCAGTTAGCTTTTCCATTAAAAAAAACGTTTTTATACAAACGCTAATTCTAAAAGCGTTTTGGTTTTCCAAAATTTTTTTTTTTTTTAAAACGCTATTTTGAAAAGCATTATTGTCCGATTATAGATTCAAATACGCGGTTATTTATTCAAGCCCTCATTTCACATCGCTTTCTCTTTCTCGCTTCCCTTTCTCTCCCTCTCTATCCCTCTCGCTTCAGTGGTCTAGAAAAAGCCATTGCTTGGAAGCTTCAGTGGTCCAGATTTGCAGAAGCTTGCAACTAAGGCTTAACATTGGAGCTAGGGCTTTGTTTCAAAAAAGGTACAAACAATTCATATTTTCTTTTTCAAAACTCTCATCTTTCTTATAGCTATACACCATGTTAACTATTGTAAAATGTATTAAGAACTCTCAAATTGGTAAAGTCTAGCCATTTACATTCATTTGAGCTAAAATAATATCTAATAGGTTTTAAAAAAAATTTAAAACTATCATTCAGTGAAACCTAACTATTATTTTCTTTTTCATGGCTATACACCATGTTAACTATTGTGAAAGGTATTAAAAACTCTCAAATTGGTGAAGTTCTAACCATTCACATTCATTTAAGTTAAAATGATATCTAGTAGGTTCAAAAAAAATATATATTTTTCTATTATTCAGTGAAACCTAGCTATTATTTTCGAAAAAAAACTTTTTCAAAAACCAAAATACTTTTTGAATTAGCGTTTATATAAAAACACTTTTCCAATTAATGTTTTTAATGAAAACGCTAATTGAATTAACGTTTTATCAATTTTCTGAATACGGCATATAAATACAAGAGAAACGCTTTTTCAATTAACGTATTTTTTAAAAACGCTAATTGAAAGAACGCTAAACTCGAATAGCCGAACAAAGTTCAAAGAGACCTTAGGTTGAAAATTAAGACACAAATTTCTCTATTTCAGGGAAATTACCCTCACTAGGACTTGGGGAGTACAAAACCATTATTAGGAAAAGGAAACTGAGCACAGAAAACAGCCCACTGTTGGGGTACTTAGTTTTCCAGCTCATCATCAAGTTCGAGCCCCCGTTCCCCACTGCCCGGGCTTCTGCCGCCTTCATCACAACCAACAATAAAAAAGAAGGAACAAAAAGAAAAAGAAAGAAAACGCAACCACAGCTAGGCCTTTTGGAACAAAAGTGAACAAAACCTTCCCATGTGTACACCCACATCCACAAGCCAAGTGCAACATTGTATCTTCCGTCCAGAAGGGCATCTAATAACCACAGTAATATCAAGATGCTGGCATCAGAAAAATAAACAACCTCAAACTGATTTTCAAAAAAAAAAAGAGGAGCCACCAAAGGAAAATATGATCATATTCACCAATAGCATCCATGCCGGCGGGACAACGAAAAAGAAAGAACTCTTATCATTTACAACTTTGCGCCCCTATATTTGCTACTCGTAACCCTATTGAATTCCAAAAACCTATACAATGAGAATGTGAGGAGAAATCAATTAGTAAAAAAATGGATCATGCAAATTCTTCCGTAGGCAATTCACATGATCTCTTTGTAAATGAAGCCTTCTTTTCTAGTTAGTCCGAAGGAGCAATTGTTAAAAAGCTTCAACTGTGAACATTTGGCCAGCTTCTAAAAGAATGCCAATTAAGCTATAAAAGAATGCCCTAATTAAACCATGAACAGATACTTCAAGTCCTCTTCTGTAAGACGAGTCTGACGACTACCCGTTTCATCCTCGCCGAATGCAGATGCAACCATCACTCTCTTTTTTTGCTGCAAAACAAACAGGAGCACTTGCATTAGCATTTTCAAAAGACACAGGATACAGATGTTAAGTCGGAACCGTAAATCAAAGATACGTTATTGATTCTTAAAATGCGGAGAGATTTTGTACGCAACCAGGAGAAATACACAATCGGGCAGCTCATGCTATTCAGATTACATAAATTCAGTAACTCTTAGACAAATAATACACCCTTTTGCATGCTTGAATCTGTAAATGATGCCATTTCCAAATAGCTACTATTTACAACAGGTGAGGATCTTCGGCCAAAAATTTTATATTTATTAAACAAAAGTATACAAGTGTTCAGAGGAGCTCCTTCTCTCAGTTTGAGAACATGTAAAGTAAATTGATTAACAATCCTATCTTTAAGTCTCCCCCAGAGTTGCCTGATGCGAACTATTCTAATTTAGGTAATGCACAGATGTGCTCATGCTCACTGACCTCAGATCACATCCTTTAAAAACTCCTATGCACTTGTCACATTTCAATATGTAGATGAATCATGAAATAATAAACACAGATGAATATGACATTAAAAGCAAATGAATTTTTGTTCACGACAGTTGTTCAACTGCTGGTCTTCCTAGTGGTTGGTCATTTATTTTTTGCATTACTCCACATCCTTGAATTCCTTTTTTTTTTTTTTCTGTTGGATAAGTACATCCATGTACCATAATAGTAAAGTCATTTACCCAAATTTCAGTGCACCATAATAGTTAAAGGGCAATTACTCAATGGTTGGTGTTTCTCAATGATGGTCATTTGCCTTTAATGTGCAACGGTGCATCATTACTCCGTATTCTTGTAATAATTAGGCCGTGTTCAAGACCACTATGTCAGTTAACATATCCAGCCATATATTCTATTAGGTAAATCAATCCATGCCCACTTTGCTTCTCGTGTTATTCCAGCAACATATAATTGTCTTACTATGCTAATAGCAATTAACTGGGCAACGAAATCCATTAAGGGGTCAAATTTTTCATAACGATGGTATTTCTTCAAAAAAAACTAAGCAACCACTGTTAGCGAGTAAATCAGTTTTGCCCTTGCCAATGCCTCCACCAACTGTTTCGATCACAACAGCAGACTCTGTTCAGCATCAAATATATCTCTAGGGCCATACATTCAACATATGAAAGAAAATCAACCAAGAAGATATGTTCTCAATAAGATATCACCATACTCTTGTAAATCAAGTATTGATTGCAAATAATTTATGACTAAAAAGAAGGAAGGAAAATTTTTAAGTGCCAATGATACTCTGATAGTGCATGGTGAGCATTTATAAACTAACCTATGGATTGATATTACATTGACAACGGAAAAGAACTACAAGATTTGAATGCAAAACAATACCTGAAGCGCTAAAATGCGATCTTCAACTGTATCTTTTACTGTCAAACGCAAAACTGTCACAGGACGGGTCTGTCCAATCCGGTGGGCTCTATCCACTGCTTGATCTTCAGTTGTAGGGTTCCACCAGAGATCCAGAAGAACAACATGACAAGCTGCAACCATGTTGAGTCCAAGACTAGCAGCTTTTAAAGACATGATTATAACAGACACCTACAAGAAGTACAAGAGAACAAATTCAGGAATTGAAATATATAAGTAGCAAATATTAAAGCATACTAACAAAAGAAAATCCCCACAAACCTCAGGGAGAGTGTTGAAATCTTTCACAGCTTTATCTCTGGCAACAACAGACATTGTCCCATCAAGTCTCCTGTACTCAATGGAAGAATTTTTAAGACTAGTTTCAAGCAAATCCAGCATCCTTGTCCACTGGGAGAAGACTATTGCTTTCTCTCCAGCTACTTTAATCAAATCATTTGAACCTTTAACCAAACACAAGTCTCTGTTGTCAAGCATATCCCGTTCTAACCCCCTTGAAAGAGGATCAGATAAGTTTTCTGGACACGTGGCACCATCATCAATAGATTTCAATGGGCTAGTTCGCAGTGTAGAATCACTTGGTTTAGAAAGTGATTGAAGGACCTCAAGGGCAGCTTTGATTTTGGAGGAATCAAATGAGGGACTCCAGGAACCAGGCTGAAGCTTATCAGATACTTCAGAACCAGAACAACCTGGGGTACCATCCTGACCAGGCTGCTCAGAGAGAGAACATTTTAATGCCGCTCTAGAAAACACTGTAGATACATTGAGTCGAGCTTTGCAATTTGTGGTGGGGCACTGGTTGTCATCACCTGTCAGATGTTCACAGATGCATTGATTGCAAAAGACATGCCCACAGCTTGTAACAACAGCATCCTCAGGTGGATCCTATATGAAAGTCATCACAAGTATTCCAAGAAATAAGTACCTCAGTAACTTAAGCTACCACTAATTTTAACATCAATTCATGAAGATGAGCTTTTTAAGCAGAAACAGAGAAACAGTTGATTAATATGAAGTCTGAAAACCTTACAGAAAAACCATTTACACAAAGGAGTTAAGTTCCTAGCAAATAATACACCATCTTATTCCTAACAGCACCCTCCATTAACAGGAACCAGCACTGGGTAATATCTTCAGGTAAGTTTCCATTTAAAATTATATTCATAGAGATCTGTTGAAAAAAAGAAGCTGTGTAAGACTATCACGCTCATTTTCCTAGTGAGGCATCTTATGTTCCACCAAAGCATATGCTTTCTCCATCACCAATTGATCAGTATCCCAGCTATTTTTCAATTAATATTGCTAAAACTTGAATGGGAACCAATAAGCTTCTGCAAACTTAATTACTCATAGCACCTTTCCCACTTGGACAAGAGAGGCACCTCAATCCAGTAACTATGATTTAGACTTCATGACACCTAAAGGTTTCCATATGCATAGGTCATGGGACTCCCACTTATAGAGAACATATACTGCCATAACCAAATTAACATTATATTCAGCATCAGGAAGGCAAATCTATAAACAGGAAGGAGATGCAGCTATATTGTCGAATGGTGCAATAGACCCTCTCAAGATTCTCGTAGATATTTGTTTTCTTTTCTTTTAAAAAGCAAAGTGCACAAAACCCAATAAGAAGACAGCCACAGATGAGGGATCCTCCAAGCAAGAGCGGAAGCAAATGAAATGCGGACAAACACGAGAACAGGCACAACAAACAAAAGCTCAACCTACTAAGATATTAGTAACATCCCCACTAAATGATAGAAACTCTTTTTAACTCGCGGGCCATAGATTAACAAATCTTTTCAGAAAGCCATTTTTCCAATTTCTTTCTAATTCGTGACTGCACGACTGTCTTAGTGGCTTTTTTTTTCCAGTACATTGGACAGCAAAAATCCTGCCCCGGGGGGGGGGGGGAGGGAGGGTGAGTCAACCCATGACCTAAGCCATGGGCGGGGGCGCCACTACCACTAGGCTAACTCCTCTCCTCCAAGTGGCTTTTTTCCCACTTAATCTTCTTGCTTTCCAGTGACATGGCTTTGGTCAATTTCTTTAAAGAGAACCCCAAAATCCCCAACGCCAATTTTCTCTATTCATATCTTTCCATTCCAAGGCCCCAAAATGAATCTGACTTTTGATTATGTCATAGTGGAATCTCTTACTTAATCGTCTTGGTTTTAGTTTTACGTTGTTTTGGTTGATTCCTTCAAAGAGCTACCTCTTTTTTTGGGTATCTTTTCTTCAATAAAAATTCCCCTCCCACATAAAAGGAACAAAACTTTTTTTACTACTTCATATTTTTCATCCTAGATCACTCACAGATCTCTCACAAACAATTGAACATCTTGATCCTACAAGGTCAATGGGGGTCACATTCATTGGGACCACAGCACAAAAAGGCTAACAGTCACAGCCAACTAAAACAACTAAAACATTGAACTTTCTGTTAGTTATCACAAGTTATCTCATCACACACTTAAAATAAAAGAACATGGACATTACAAGATTCGAAATACTGTGAAGAAACTATCCCCAATTAACGAAAGAAAAAAATACAAAAGTTCTACAACATGGAAGATGCTAAGGATATAAAGAATTAAGTTACTACTCTCTCTAACAACTTAAGCTTTTAGATGATCTGGTGCTCAACAATTCAACATAGTATCAAAGCTCAAGTTGGTGAAGTTCTCAGGTTCAAGTGTCTCTGTCTGTATTTGTTTTCCCTAGCTGCATTATGTTTGTATGCATGTTTGGATGTTTGCATCTCCATGAGCAAAACAGAATTGCACATGAGAGAGAGAGTGTGTGTGTGCATTGGCGAGCTTGATATGCATTGTTGGGCCCCTTTTCTAAAAGCTTGAACTTTTGGGACTAGCGATGATCTAACATGGTATTAGAGCAAGTAATAGATCCTCTACTTGAATCTCACAGTCTACCAAATAATTACTATGGAATCAACAATTCAACAAAAATGAAGAAAATGATGGAATCGCATAATTTATGAAATCCAAGCGCACACATCAATAAATAAAAAAAAGGGTAAATTACGGCTACCTCCCTTCAAGTATTTGACAATAACATAGAGTACGCATGAGGTTTCTGAAATAACATTGCCCTCCCCTGTCAGATTTGTCTCCTAAACAGCGTTAAGGGAGATGGCTTTTTTACCATTTTACCCCCTTAGTGAATAGAATATGTTTTTCTTCCTTATTTATCCTTATCCCTGTAACCAAACAGTCCCAAACTCATCAGAATAACCCCTTGACTCCAAACCCAGTAAACCAGAAATCTTTTTCGTCTCCATGTCCAATGATGTTGGAACTCTCAGACCCATATAAGTTTGCCCTTCATAGCACAACTTTTCATCAAAATTTTCACCTCTAAATTTCTAGAGAAACCCATTAACACGATTTAATTTCACCACATCCATTTTAAGGACCCAAATCCTCCAAACCCACAAACTAAAGTGTGAAAATATATATTCCCTCCAAATACATTTCCGCAAGGGTTGTTTTGTTTTTGTGTTTGTGTATGCAAATTTATATACACACACACACACATATATTAATGTGTATATTTGTATAGGTAGGTTGATTGGGCATAGGAGGATGAGGAGGAGGGAGGGACGGGGGAGGAGGTGATGGGTGCATTTAATGTCGGTGCGTTCAGGTTTCTGAAATTGGCCATGTGTTAACTTCTACCTATCTCCATAACCACACCACCCCCATCCCCCTCTCTCCTCAACTAATCTTACTAATTTCTCAACATTGAATCCTTGAACTTAACGATTTTCTCGGCATTAATATCATCAATTTCTCATTAATCCATTCTCCCTATTTCCTTGAATTTAAAGAAAGAGCAACTTTCCTGCAAAATTGATTGTACAGAGAAGGCCCATTGTGCGGTTTTGGTATGGTGGTTTCTGGTGGAGTATGGATAATATAGATACATATATATGTATATATTTATACACATTTAGTCTGTGTCATTGTGTGTGACAAGAGAGAGATAGAGGGAAAGAGGGAGAGGAGCAAAGGAAACAGCAACGACGAATGGGGTTTGTGTGGCCCATCTGGGTGGGTAGTCGGCGACGGAGAGGGGAAAAGAGGGACAACAAGGGAGGAGAATGGTGTTGCTGGTGGTGGTGGTGGTGGTGGTGAGGGTGGGTGATGGGGCATGGTGGTCGGATGACGTGGTGGTGGTGGCAGCGATGAAAGGTAAGTGGATGTCGGTTACGGTGGGAGGTGGAGGTAGGGTGGTCAGACTTCTTGGAGAGAGAGAGAGTGAGTGGTACCACTGGACTGTTGAAGAAGAGGGAAAAAAGAAGGGTTTCGGAGAAAGGTGGGTTTGCGAGGGTTTTGTGTGATGAGGTTCACACTTCACATGGACTAGGTGCATGATGTGGCAATTCCTCATTGGGTGAGGTAATGTGATTAGTAAGGGGTGTTTGGCCACGGAAATAGGTAGAAAAGGTAGGTGTTTGGTTTTGGGATGAGAAAGGGTATAATTGGTATTTTAAAATATTTATAAGGTGGCATCAACAATTCTCGTCATTGTCAGTAACGGCTAGTGTATGCAAGGGGGATTCTAATACCGACAACCAAACCATAAGGGATGTTGGTGTCATTTTTAAAACCACAAGGGAATTATCTGTCATTATTAGTGTAATTTACCCATAAAAAAAAAAAAAAACAAAGGCACAACACTGCACATACATACTAACAACCTTAGAAGCCTAAGGGAGAATTCATACGAAACATAAGCCAAATGCAACACACCCCCCCCCCCCCCCCCCCCCCCCCCCCCCCAGGGGGGACAACAAAAAAAAAATTATAATGTTTCTATGATCCTGGAATCTATCCATTTGTGCACTATGGCTGATACCTTCGTTTTAAAACATCAAACTGATAGTTTCTTCAAGCAATCAAGAAGAGAGACATCAATAAAAACTGAAACTTTCCAAAAGGGAATAGCAAATAACCACATACATTGCATATGCCACAAATTGCCAAAGAATCTTCCAAACAATTCAGAAGACAAACTTGCTTCTCCCGAGGAAGTTTCTTTGCCATCTCAACAAATGATCTCCATGCAGAACTAGAATCATATCCCCCAACAAGAAGAGGATGATCACAAGCTTGTCGAAGGCGCAGGAGCATCAACAAAATGTTAACATAATTTTGTTTGACAGTTCCAGCAGCTGCATACTCCTGACATGGCATACCAATCTAGAGGTCAAAAGAAGAGATATGGAAAAGGAAGACTAAGCATGCTTACAATATAAGGACAAAGACAGAATAGGATTTCAAAATCAGACAGTATTTTCAATGTAAAAACATACTGCAAACTGAGCACGGGAATCAGCCTCTAGTCTGCAGTAGAAATCCCGCTCATCCGTCGTGAAATCCACTTTTCTTAACTCTACTGATTTAGGCGGTAAGTTGATAATGGGTTCCCCATCAAGAAGTGTGCCTAGAGCAAAAATTAACCACCAAACGATCATAAGTGCCTGCAGCAGGTTGTATATTGATGCAGTCCTAGTCTGTTTCTACCAACAGTACAATAGCCATCGAATTGGAACAAGTCTGGAACAAGTCAGATGAATAAATAAAACATACGCAGTGTACCTCAAGACTCAGGAATCCATGGAGACGATGGCATGCGCGCATATCATAAAACCAACATCAAAAAATAAATTATCTGACATTCCTCAAAATGGAAATGAGAATTACATATGCTGACAGCTGTAACACGGTCGCAAATACATAAAACAACAATAAAAATGGTCACACAAAGATAAGTACATCCAAATATATACTTTAAGGCGCACAGCATACAAGGTGCACAATCTACAGTGAGCCCACAGGAGCACAATTTGACTGCGAACCAGTATTCAACATTTTTCCAGGTGCTAGAGTAAACCAACCATGACTATAGATGTTCACATGTAAACATGATATGGAAATACGCTAGTTTAATCCAAGGCATGAAAAATGTTAACTTTAACCATGTTACTCCATAGATATTATAGGATATGACATTGAGTAACTTGCCAAAGATAAGGTAGTCAAAAGTTCCTGCAACAAGCGATATCATTAAGGTCCCTAGTGATTTGATGGAAAAGTTCATTAATACTTTGCACCGTAAGAAAAAGACATGCCCTGGCCAAGTCATACACCTCAGAAAGGAATAGGGATGAAAGCTAAATACTTCAGCAATTTAGAATTAAAGGAGACAACAGAGAAGCTTCTTAAGAATAAGGAAGCGGAAAGCATGCAAGGATCTCTAGCAAACAACCAGCTTCACTAATAACTCACCACTCAAAGTGTATGATGTTGCGAAGAAGGAAAGAAATAAATGAAAAGGGGATGGAGAGAGAAGAAAAGAGAGAAAGAAACCAAATTAATTAAACTTCACCTAGTTGTTATTTTAAGATTCTCATTTGAGACAAAAATGAACTTTACGAAAAAAATCCTTCATGCCAATTCACCTTTTGTGCGACGTAGCATTATTGTCTTCAAGACAGCTTGTAGCTTTTTGTACCCATTTGTTGGATTCTTATTTATCGGGACCTTTATTGTGGAGCAGAATGATTTATATACAGCATATGGGTCATATCTGAGAAATCTGAAGTAGCTATAAAGATCATCAACTGCATTCTGGATAGGAGTCCCTGATAAGCACCACCTGCGTTTAGCACGCAGCCCCCAACAAGCGCGAGCTACTTGAGTCCTGTGATTTTTTATGCTCTGTGCCTCATCCAGTACAACCCTAAACCAGCCAACCCTAGCAAGAGGTCGAGCAGCAGATTCAAGCAATGCATTATCCATTCCCTTCTTATCCTTTGCAGATATTTTATCCGAACTAGGAGGATATTTCCTTTTCCTACAAGATGAAAGTCCAATAGATGGAACAACATGAACTTCTTGCCTTCTAGTCTCATCATCATCTTTATCAACAAGAGGCTGCTTTGGGACCTCCATACTTACAATCGAATATGTTGTAATCACGACATCATACTTGGCCAGCTCACAAGGATCTTTAGTTCGATTGCTTCCATGATATACTAAAACAGATAGATTAGCTTGGCTAGTCACCTTATTACGCAGTTCCTCATCCCATTGGCGTAGGACACTAGTAGGACATACGACGAGGGTACCAGCAGCTGGCCTACCCTTTGCTTGCACAAAAGTGTCCTTACACTTCATCGGACTTCCATTAGACAAAACTTGACATGATTTGACATCCTGCTTCAATCCATTAAGCTCAGACACACAGTCATCATCTTCATCCAAATTTAATGTTTCCATTTCATTGTGTTCCAAAATGTCTCGACAAGCTCTGGAAGTTGGAGCCCTTTCCTTGAGTATAAGTGCTATTGTTGATATCGTTTTCCCCAATCCCTGCCACGGAAAGATGGTACAAGCCCAAAATAGCATCAAGATAAGTTCCATTATCTACCCTCATGACACTTAAAAAGTATTATATTAAAAAAAAACCAACCTGATCATCCGCAAGAATCCCTCCAGAGCAGTGTAAGCTTGCTGTCTCCTTCTGGACCATCCAAGATAAAGCAATTCGCTGCCCAGAACTTTGACTAATGTCAGTCCAGGCAATGCACAAACACACACCCACACACACACAGATAGTTGACAAGTTCCCACAACACAACAACAAAGTAAACCAAGTTCTAGTTCTTGAATGCAACAAATGATAGCCAATATAAAATGTCAGCTACCATAAAACAAGTTGATTTGGATAATTGTAATGATCCAATCTATCCTTATTTTATCTGATATTCAATATTAATTTCAGTTTAGGCAATATTACCCAACCAAATTCAGTTTAGGCAATTGACTATTATACTCCGATGCCCCTTTTAGAGACCAGCCCCCATGATACAGTTCGACTATCTTCATTACTGCCCACACCAGACGTTAAACTACCACATAGTCAATGTGTTTTTGTTTCCAATAAATTACGAGTAGTTTATTAATATGTTAATAATCTATGCTTCATCAAAGCTAACTAAACCTTATGTTTACCCAATAAATAAACTAAGGAAGAGCTCCAAACCTGATGTCTTAAAAGAGAGACTGCCAAAACTCCATCTGGTGGACTAGCTTCCGTTTTCGGCTGAGAGAGATCCTGCAATGCAAGCCACGCCAGAATCTCATAAAAAGTTCAGCCATCAAAACCAACGGCAGTAAAATATGATAGAAATAGAAATAAAAGCCTTTTTTTGCACATAGACAAGGCAACCCATCAATCTCATAAAAATCCTGAAAGCATGAACAAGCACAGCATATGTATATTTCTACTATGATCCGTGGGCACAAATACAAGGTGACATTTTAACACAGACACAGCATGTGTCAGACACAGAAACCCAAATTCTAGGCACCAGTACCAGTGGTCCAGTACACTACTGAATACATTTGCTTTTGTAAGAAATTTACTGACTGTACACATCTAAAAGTGGTTGAACCATTTAATATCGAAGAACAAAAGAGAGGGAAGAACACGAAGAAGAATGCAAGAACTTAATAATAGGTCCCCCTAGTCAAAAAGAAAATACACCAATTCTCCCTACATATACTATTGCATATTTTCTTATATAAAGCTCAAACTTTTGTGTTAGGCAAAGTTGTTGTGTCAACACAGCCCACAAGCAAATCGTTTTGTAGTCAAATCATAAAACTTCATTAAAAAAAACCCAAAGACATGAATAATAGTTGACAGACAAGCCAAACACTGATCAAGAGATGTGTCCAACAAATTATGGGATTTAAGGACGAGATGTCCAACTTATGCATATGAATATAAAGCTCTTTAAAGCATCCAAGGCCATTAATGGCACGAAGGATATACTAGCTGAAACAAGGAAAAACAAATCAAGTGTGTTGTTTCACAACTGTTAACTGTATCCTCTAAAGACCACGTTGAACAAAAGGTAAAGACAAATTCACTCAAACTTGGTGTCCTATCTATAATGTCAGGTGTCCAAAAATGGAAATAAAAATAATAATTCGATTGTGTTGACATGTTTGCAGGTGTAATCAATTGCTATACCTTATGTCACAAGATTTCTAGCTCATTCATATTATTAAGTAGTGACAGCCTATAAGTATCTGTAAGCACTTGTGTCAGTAAGGCAAGACAACTGCCCAAAAGCAATTTCCCTCGTGAACTAAGAAGCACAGGCACAGAAACAGGATTTGAGTACAACCTCCTATAGACACGCAGAGATGACAAATTCCGAAAAAAAAAAAAAGAAGATATAAATACATCAAAGACACAGCAACATATATACACATCTAAATAAGTAATTTCATCATAATATTACGAGATGAACTATCTTCCTCTACTCATTTATCCCAATTTTGAACTTATAATAATAAAACTCATCTAAAAAAATTGAGATTGACTACTATGGACATGGACTTGAGACCAAATTTGATGTAATTTAAGGAGTAATAGGAACAATTTGAAACTCAGTTATATCCTTCTAAAGTTTTACATACAATCATCAAGATAGGTCAGCCACTTGCCCTAGAGCTTTTCTTTTTTTTCTTTTTCTTTTTCTTTTGTTGGATAGGTAAAATTTATTTGAAAAAAGCATCAAAGACACTACAAAAAGCAAAAATCTCGTACAC
Source organism: Euryodendron excelsum (assembly GCA_033060915.1). NCBI lineage: Eukaryota > Viridiplantae > Streptophyta > Magnoliopsida > Ericales > Pentaphylacaceae > Euryodendron > Euryodendron excelsum. The sequence goes on along the minus strand of CM065377.1, from coordinate 51,775,732 downwards.
AACTTCATAGCAAAAAGCACCTACTGTTGAGCTATCTATCCAAATGACTCTACAAAATCAAGGAACTGTTCAAGGGATGAGTATACCCTTCCCGAAAGTCCAACTATAAAAAATGGCCAATAATCTACTTAAGTTAAAAGAAGGTTCCTCCACACCTTCAAAAGGCACTTTCCCTGGAGTATCTGGAAAAAAAATAGATACAATTTTCAAATTACGGATAGTTTAGGAATACAGGTATCCATGAATATAAAAAGAATATCTTGTGTCCGATTAGGGCACAATACAAGCATGAATCCCTTTTAGAAGTATCCATGCTTCATAACAGATGAATGTTGTATTTGTTATGAATGTTGTACTAACAAACAAGAAAGTAATGTAAATAATTAATTTAGTTTCACTATCCAAGTCTCCAAGCTCTTTCAAATTAGAGATATTTTCAAGGGCCACTAATTTATAATCCTTTTTACTAAAGGGAAATCAGCATATTGACTTAACTGCAATTCATAAGCAAAGTAGTTACCCAAACTATCAAACCTCACCTGCAACACAACTTGAAAAATAAGACGTTCATCATTTGTTTTAAGCCTCACACCTCCAATTCCCATGTGATCAGTAAACGTAGAACGTTGTGAAGTTACAAGGGACTTCCTATTCATTGGATATAGATTTGAGCGTGAAGGTTCACTGATATCTTCAAGAATACATATATCTGTGTCCTCATCGACATGGTAACTGTCATTGCTCTCAATTGTTTGATAGCTGACTTTCGAAATATGAGTATCCATGCTCTTAGGATGACTCAGTTTCCTCTGTCTTTCATCGTTTGTGCAACTTAGTTGCTGCTTCATTGAAGTGGATGGCTGGACACAAGGCTGCTCTGAGGACTTTACATCCAGAGAAGGATCATCAGCAACTGAATTGGGGTATCTACAAGCAGTTTCATTAATGTTATCAAGGGTTTGGCGAGCTCTTTTAGATGCCACAAATTGATCTTCTTTTTCATCCTTTGCATGAACCAAAAGCTTCTTACTTGAATTGGAAGGCAGAATACGAGGCAATGATTGCCTTGAGCCTTTGTCCGCAGAAAACCCATCAGCAACTCCAGGAGACCTCCTACAAGTATCATCAATAACATCATAAGATGAGTTTGCCATTCCCAGCTCTAAAGCCAGTTCATCATTTCTTTCATCCTTCACACGATCCACTTGCTTTTTGCTACACATGTTCCACAGAGTACGAGGCAAGGGCTGTGATGATGCCTTGTTAACAACAGGTCTATCATCCGTTTTAGCAAAAGAGGTTCCCCTGGTGGATGATATAAGGTCATAACCTTCACATCTGACGGTAGACCCATTGACATCGGGATCACCAGTCATTGGTGCCCCCAAGGCTGCTCCAACTACTTTTCCCACCTGAGCCTCAGATATCAGTGCACCGTGTATGCATGCAATCTGACTTGGAAGCCCCTCCAATTCATCCTTTATGTAGGTCACCATTTCATCATCGTCTGACATAAATTGAAAATTGAAACTATCATGCTGATCCAATGGCAAAGGTACATCAAAATTCATCATGGAGGTTTCCAAGCTATTTTCACTTGAAGCACAATATTTTCGATAATTAAAATCTGATTTCTCCAAAAATGCATTAAGAGATCCATCTGAAATTCAGAAATCTAAATCAGTTCTTCAACCTGAAATTTTACAAACAAAATAAAGCACACATGCAATGAACAAGAATCAATAACACACTATGCACAAGCACAACAGAAACATCGATACTTAATTCTAATAGCAGACAATCACATACAATGGGAATGAGTATCGCCCTCCAAATGCCTAAATAGAAATTCTGTTTCACCCTTCGGGAGATTGGAATCCAATGCCTCTCTAAAATCTGAAGCATTATTAGCATCTCCAGCAGCAGACCTAAATGTGGTACTACAATTGGGTGTCTCATATTGAGTTTCTTCAAGGTAACTTCTGCCATAAGACGAAACATTTTGAATGACTCCATTAGTCCCTGCACTTAAAGAATCGTGACCTGAAACTGGCAACATCCAATCTGCAAGACTTCCAGAGCAGCTAGCTGCAGAACCAGACTGAGCTGAAGGTTCCTGCTTTCTATAGTCAAAGATGGCAGGGCTCCCAGAAGACTCGAAAGAACCATCTGAAGCTGAAACTTCAGAGTTGTGTGAAGGGGATAATTTAAAAGAACCTGCTATCTCAGCCCCAAATGAAGATGTCCCTTCCAACTCCGGCAATCCTAATTAACAATCCAAGAAAGATCAATCACAATGTAAATCATCATAATGTAAAACCCAGATTCCCTCAACAATCCATCAAACAACAGTGGAAACTTTCTGCTGTGCACATAATAAAATTAGAGTTCCCAGAAGCCATAAAGAAAAAGGATCATCAGCATTATAAAATTACCCAATCGAATCAGGGAGTGTTCATTATTGCCAACATCAGAAGCTAACTCAACTTGCTGCGCTTTTCCTACTGATAAATCCTCTGGACTATACTGCAAATTACAACTTGTATATTCAGTATATGAGGAAGGTATTCTCCTTGAAGAAACTTAAAGGACTAAAATTCGCTTGCACAAGAGCTTAGACTAAAAAATCCACAGAATATCTAAACGAGAGAGAGAGATAGATGAACAAACAGTTCTTTAAACATGTAAACAAAGCCCATTATCATCTAACAAGCTGCAAAAGCTACACAACACACATCATCTACTAGGGTAATTTACTGTGGCATGACTCTTGTGATGGTAATCAATGCCTAGAAGTTCTGATCATGTAATTCTCAAGAACAAAATATACATACCTCCAAAACCCATCACTTGACAAGACATGTATGTTTCCAGACAACACAGAGATCAAGACAAGTGCTTGCATGATTAGGGAAAAAAAAAACATTAAACCATTTTACAAAATCCAAGTAGAATCATACCGACTAAATAAAGAGTTAAAAACAACCTGTAATCTACTAAATCAAATTCTCATGCACTTCAACATGGTTATGCAGAAATTACAAAGCAAATAACACTGAATTGCAGACTACCTACAACTGAATTCTCATGATTACTTCAACTTTTGAATCTTCCACCACAAACTAATTTGTTTATTGATTCAAAATTTGAATAATTGACAAGGCCGAGCCACAACCGACCTGCGAAGTATCGGGACCAGGACTCTCTCCGAGAATTTCCCAGAACGACTGAAGATCGATGGACGGGTCAATAGCATCACCGGTCAACAGATCCTCAAAGGACCAAAGGTCCGACCTATCATCTGCCATCAACATCGCAATCCAAATCACGCCAAACCAAACCCAACCCCGAGTTTTCCAATATCTCGAAACCCTAACTCCACAGTCCCGAAACTTCAATTCCAAAACACTACACGGCGCAACCAGGCAGTATCGGAAAATCTAATCTCGTTATTAATGAAACAATGACGAAGACTCGAAGTTATATGAAATATATATATATATATGAGAGAGGGAGAGTGAGAAAGTTGTATGTATAGAGAGAAATTTGCTTCTGTCGTCTTCGACGGGGCGGGAATGAAATTGGTGAGAAAGTTCGTAGCGGGTTCTGTGATGCGACTTTTATTCCTGTAGTCCAGAGGTTTTTGGAAATTTCCCAGAGAGAGAGAGAGAGAGTGCGCAGGTTAAGGACTTCTTCTTCTTCTTCGTCGTCTGGTTGTGCTGTTTGTAATTTAACTAGGTAGGGTGGGAAAGTTGAGGACTTCGGTTATTCTACGCCGCGTTGTTCTTTTCACACGAGGACTAGGAGCAAACGTTGAGGAGCAATGTAAAGCCATTTAAAAATAGGATAATGTTGTATAATCAGAAAATGTATACAGAATTTATAATTAGAATGATGTGTTTAAATTGTAGTCTTATTATTTTATAATAAAAAATTTATCAAGGTGTTTGTTAATTATAAAATTAATATTGTCACATCATTTTAGTGTAAAATTTTGTATAATAATTTTGGAAGAATAGTATTTTTCTTAAAAATAATACTGGAGGGCGGGCACACATGCGTGTAATGTTAGATTATTATCAGAGATGATAGTTACTGTAGGAAATAGAAATTGTAAAAATGGTAATTATAATGGTCGATTGATCTTATTAATATTGACAAGTAAATAGAGTAGGTAGATTTTTAAATTTTTAAATAACTATAGCAGTTATCTTAATAACTATCGTTAACCTAGTTTCAAAGATATCAATTTAGATTCTCTTTTTAGATATTAGAATAGATTTTGAAACTAGTTTAAACTTTTCCTTATAATTGTTTTAAACTGTAATCCAAACACTCCTTAAATAAATCAAAAAATAATGATGATTGAATAAATAATAAATAGTTTAATTTTAATTCATTACCACTATAAAATTTATTGACTAGTAATATATAAACATATAGAATGATAGTGATGGTTTGTGATCCTTTAATTTTTTACCAAAATATTTACTATTTTGCCTCATAATTTTTACAAATAGCATTTACCCATCATATTGGTAGAGTATTCTATAAAAATAAAATTAAATTTTAAATTAAATTACATGAGTGGACATTGAAAATATAATTTAGGCATGCTATAGAAAGTATAATTTTAATACCTTCTTGTGTAAATCAAATTTTCACTACAGATGAATATTAGACTCAATAATAACATGCATCACATGATACATGAACTATTTATGTGATAATTTTTTACAAATCGTTTCAAATCTTTTTGATGTTTGTTTAAGATCATATGGTTTATTCAATATATCTTTTGCTATTGTTGCAAATCTTTTTATTGTTTAAATATACTCTTTTTTAATTTGGAATTACTTATTTTGCCTACAACCTTTAATAATATAAAAATAGTCATTAAAGGAATTTATGTTCCTGCACAATTCTGTATGCAATAACCGATGCATTTTTCTTCAAATTCGTAAAAATAACTAGAATTAGTTGATTTTGACTCATCAATTTCATAAACATCGCTTGATAAAGGACATTATCGAAACATATCACTAAATGCCAAGATCATTTGTTTAAAGTATGCTAAAAATCAATGATTTTTTTTTTTTTTTTGGCAACTAAACTTATGTTGAACAGATTTTAAAGTGATCTCTTATTTTTTTTAATTTAATTAATATTTTTTATGACAATATCACAAAATAGTATTTTTCAATCTACAGTTTATCGGGTTCGCTTTTTCCTTTTTTTTATTTATTTTTTTTTTGTCCAAGCTAAGTAACCAATCCACAGATCCATGACTAAAGTAATTGAATTTGATTATATTTTGTGTTTTTGGTTTTTTAGATTCGTCATATGACTTTTCCATAAACTAATCAAATATGTAAAAGCACATGTGATGGGAGAGACTTTACTTTATAAAAGTTGATAAAGAGTGTTATAATTTATGAAAACATAACTTTTCCAGGCACGTTTGCCATGCATCATTTCTTTTTTGCTTCAGCTAGAAGAAAAACCTGATAAATCTGTCTAAATTCAAAGCATAGTAACCAAAATGAAAGCGGAAACGAAGTGAAAACAGAAATGCGGCTTAAAAATATTATAAAAAATTATATATTATGTGATATAGAACTAGATAGGTTTTTTATATTAAAAATAGTTATTAAGAATATCAAAAGTAACAATATAAAGTATTAAAATACTTTTATGATCAATTAAAATATTAATATTACACAAATCTATAGAAATGTATTGGAACAATTACATATTGTCATTAAAAAAATAAGATTTGGGGGCATAAAAATTACTATAAATTATAAGAAGTGCGTTCCATGAGAGTTTTCGCAACATTACTCAAAAGATTCTAACAAATTTCTTTTAGTTATGTTATATTTTTTAAATGCCTAGAAAATATTTCCTAAATATTTCTCTTAAACTTTCAAGAAAATTTCATCTCTATTATCGAAGAGAGTTTCATCTAATGAGGAGAGTTTTTCTAGTACCTATGGTCCAAAAAATTTCCTTAGCATTAAGCAACAAAAATCATTCCTAAAGATGTCATAGTTCAAAGTATTTAATCACATTTGTTTTAGAGACAGGATAAGGAGGTGTTATTGATACTGAAATAAATACTAAAAACAAACACTATTTGGACTCTTTATTTCTATTATGACATTTGGATGAGTCCAAACGTCATAATAGGAATTGAGATATAGGTGTTGTCTACTTTAATTTTCCTTTTATTTCTATATTTGTGTTCAGAGAGGATTTACAAGGAATTATACAATAAAATGTAAAAGAGATAGAATTAATTTAAAATATTATTATAAAAATAATTTTTTATATAGAATAATGTGACTATTTATGATATTTCATTTCAAATAGAAACACGCAGTGCTTTGGCACACAATTTTAAGTATCACTATTACATTATATTAATAATATGCGTGAGGATTAAATAACTTGAGATTATTTATCAAAATAATACAAAAAATAAATAAATAAATAAAAGCTTGATGGGAAAGAGCTCACACGCATTCTTAGATCCGCGTAAAGCTTAAAAACTGCAGATGTTGGCGGTTTGTGCAGGAAGATCCGCCGAGGTTTGTACGTATGTATTAATGATATTCAAAGACTTTTCTTTACTTAAGTGCAATGTGTATATTAATTAAGTTGCATTACCATTGACTTTCTAGATTAAGCTAGGGTGGCCGTTGGCTTGGTGCCGGTGGCCCGCCAAGCCTAACCAACCCAAACTTTTTAGGGCCTGGGTAGGGATATTAGACTGCTAAGGTCGGGTTGAGCATGGAAAAAGTACAGTAGTTAGATATTATTGAGTGTTTAGTAGTAATTTTTATTAAATAATAATATGTGATATGTTGATACATTAGCAATTTAAAATTGTGATATAGTGGGTAGACTTTTGAAACTCAGATTTATCAAAAATAAAATAAAATAAAATAAAAAGATAAAAGAAAAAAAAACAAAATTAAATAGTATTTTTGTTCTATTTTTTCTCACATTTTACTTCCTCTTTCATTTTCTCTCACCAAATCCTTGATCCAAACATAATTTTAAGAAAATACCTTATCAAATTTTATCATGTGTTATTTTTTCTTAAAAGTCTATCTAATATAATACAATTTCAGATTGTTAATGTATTAACACATGACGTATGACCATTTAATAGGAGTTATTAACGAACATTCAGTAAGATCAAACCACTAAATTTTTTCCCAAGCAAAAGGTTTTTAAACAAATCTCTTTCTATCTTTTTTTCTGTAAGACTGAACCCATTTATAAATTTTCTCTCTACTTTCTATTTAAACCCACCCTTTTGTTACAATTCCTCTATTTATATATTAGAAACCCGCCTCGAAATACACTTCCTCAATTCTAATCACCATCCATACCAAAAAAATAGTTTTCCAAAGCGTAGGGTCGCTGAAGGCAGATGCGAATGTTGGTCAGGCACCGCCACACCATCTATTGTAGGTGAGTTAGGGTTGACGTGGCGTATATCAAGCGATGTTTAAACTGACAGCCACGTTTATACTTAGCATTTTCCTTCCAAACAAGGTCATCACAATAAGCAATTTGATTCATCATATTGCTTCATCTTATTCTTCTTTCAAATGTTTACATCTCACTAACAACTTTTCAAGGACTACTCGTCAGTCTATCCTTGTTCACTTGCAGAAACCTCCTTGTAATTTTCTTAGGCTGAATGTTGATGGTGCTACCAAAGGCTACCCTCGCTCTGCAGGTATGGAGGCATTATTTGCGATTGGAAAGGTTCGGTCATAGCAGGGTTCAGTAAATTCATTGTTCAACATTCTAATAATCTGGCTGAATTTTGGATCCTTAGAGAAGGGTTGTGCTTAGCTTTGCAATAGGGCTGCTCGCAGTGGCATATCCAGAATTTGTGTTGAGTGGAGTTAAAGTAAAAAATTATAAATTTTGTAAGGATCTAGGTAATTTTGTTAAAAATTTGGGGGGCTCAATATCTATATTTCATTAAAAATACTCAAAAATTTTTAGGAATTATGGTAAATTTTAAAAGTTTTGAGGGGGAGATCGTGTCCCCGCCCACCCCTGAGTCTAGGATCGGCCCCGACATTTGAGTTGCCATGGTTGTCTTTTTACTATTAATTAGTTATAAAAACATACAAGTTATAAAAATAAAATATAAAATAAAATCAAGGTTATGTTATACGTTTAGCTTGAATTACATCAAAAAAATAAAAATAAAAATATGACACCAGTTAATCAGTTCTGGTGCTTTATGATTAGCACAATCCGATTCAAAGAAAAAATTTTCTTGCATTTTTTGAAGCAAATTATTCAATTAAATTATCGTACTTTAAGTTATCAAAGAACTCATTTTCAATTGAGATCATTAACCAATTCACTTAATTTCTTTTGTGACATGGTAGTCCGAAGGTAAATTTTTATCAATTTCAAATTATTCAACAAAATCTTGATAAGATCAATTTTTTATTCAACAAAAGGTCAATGATTAAAAAAAATTTACTTTTTTATCCAAGAAAACCTTCACATAATCACAAATAAGGTAGTTTCAATGCATTTGATATCTTCCCTATTTTTTATATCATTTGTATGTAAAACTCGAACTCAAAAAGATTTATTGAATCGTTGTATCTATACATATATATATCGTATACAATAAAAATATAATATTATGAATAAAATCAGACACAACCTTACTTCTTCTTCTAATCGAATCTTTCATGACTCCATTTCGATCTGTTGGTAGGTCTCTAAATCAGACTCACTTAGCTATACACAAGCGCGCGCGCACACACGCACGCACACTCTCTCTCTCTCTCTCTCTCTATACATTTATTCTAACAAAATAATTTACTTTTTATAATTTTTTTATCCGTTCAATGGACATTATAATTATAACCTATTCAATTTTATTAGGTACATTAGAGCTACCAAATAAGAATATTTTCTCTGTCATATTATTGGGTAAGATGTATAATTATATAAAATAAATAAATAAAACTCATAATTTATTATATAAAAATTTTAAAATTTTAATTACCTTGACTAGGGTTACCCAAACAAAGGCTTACTGGATTTACCCATGACCAGCCCTGCCTGGGTCATCCTCTAGCTACTCTGAACTTATTATTAAAACATACTCACTTATTGTTCTCAATGCTATGAACAGGAAAACGATAACGATGACCAATCTGAGCCTGATGTTGGAGTTGAAGGACTGCCTCCAGCTTCTGCCTAAATTTCAAAAAGTCATCCTCTGTTTTTGTTACCGGGAAGCCAACTAAGTAACTGATTATCTTGCTTCAACCGCCGCCAGAAACCTAGACGTAGACTTTGTTTTCGATGTACCCATTCCCACGATCTTTAGTTTAGTTTCTTTCGACATTCGGGGATTGGTTACCTCTCGTGACGTAATCCTAAATCCAACTCTTAAGTTCGTTTCTTTAATATAATTTGCTTTTGCTATTAAAAAAACGAAAAACTGTCTTTCATGTCTCATGTTCTCTCTCTTCTCTCTATAAACTAAACCTACTTAGTTTTTAAAAAAATATTATTCTTACAAAAAATTCATACAAAACGATGTGATAGTGATAGTGTTAAAATTAAAAGTCATTGATAATACGGCAAGTGTAATTGATCTGTCCCCACTGAACAGACCAGGTAAGCTTAGGCTGTGTCCCCAAACCAATGCCCTTCAGTTATCTTCCTGACCAGGTCTGCTAATAAACCTGAAGGGGGTAGAGCTCCAGCACCAAGCGCCTTCATCAAGGCACATCGAGATTCTCGCCTGATAATCTGTCCCCACGATCCCATGATTAGGACGATTTCGTCCACAACTGGAGACATGGTTCATGAAGCTTAATGTGAGGGCATGCACTCGCCCACGATCTATAGTGCGCAATTTGAGGGCACAATTAGCTCTCTCATTAATGTGCTCATAATCCGATTCACACTCCTTGCCAACATCTCTATAAAAAGGGCAGTTATCATCTTTAATGAAGGTACGAAACATATAACCTCTTGAGCATTGTTACTCTGTCCATTTATCTCTAACCTAATTTCGGCATTAAAGTGTTTTTGACAAGCACCACACCAGTGTCTCAAACGAGATGATTCATCATTTCAACCATTTGCATCGGAGGTTGGGAAGATCGTATAAATTCCCTACATCATCTGTCATTATGGTGAGTGTTTATTTTTGAGTGAAAGACTCTTATTAAGACACATCATTTTACATGAATTTTTTTGTTAATATAGTATTATCCTTTTTTTTTTTTCTTTGTACCTTCTCTATAAACCATCTTGTTTCTACACAACTTCCCCCCATAAATGGCGAGCTTAGACATGTAATTTTTTTTTTTTTTTTAACGAACTTGCAATTTAGTTTTAGACCTGATGAAAATTATTTTTAGTGTAGACTCAACCTGACTATTGTTCGCCCTTAGTATGAATAAATTATTTGGTGGTAAGACTAGAGGTGGCTATCAACCAAGTGACTAGCTGGCACCATTCCAGCTTAAAAGTTTTTAGGGCACCTTTGGATTGAGTTGCATAAGCTTTTAATACATGTTGAATTAGTGGGTTGAGCTTGAAAAGAGATTCAATCCAACTCAATGCGTATATAGTTTTTATTCAGGAGGGTTTGGATGCGGCTTTTTTAGCAGCCTATGGCTCAAGTTTAAGGCTTTTTAAAATTGTATTTAACTCTTCACTTAAAAAAAACACTTTTAGAATTGATTAAGCTTGAGAAAGCCATTTAAAACAATGATTTTTCAAAACTAGTTTAAGTTTTTGACTTGTGACTTTTTTATGTTACAATCCAAACACCCCCTCAAATTTACTGCTATTGCAAGAATGAAAATTAAATAGTGAATGGCTTTAAGGATCATTTTGAAATAGATAAAAAAAAAAAATAGTTAATGTAAGGGCCAAATTGTCGCGTCCGATCCTAAACAAGTGTCATTAATGCCGTTTTATGATGAATGTGATCACACAGGTTACCTACCTGTAAGCGAAACCTTAACATAATCTCAAAGATAGAAATCTTATAGGAATAAATAACATCATATTAAATAAGTAAAAACCATCTCATAATCCTCCAACATACATCATTAAGAAAACTCTTAATCCACACTTATGAATATTACAAAATCACAAAATAAACAAACTCTAACAAGACTTTAATACAATGTACAACAATATACATGACTAATAACTCAACTACAGAGTTTCTCGAAGCTCCCCAACTCAACACCAATAGTAGACTAGACATTCCTCTATTTTTATGCAAAATAACTTGTGTGGGTGTGAGTTATATATCAATGTGCCCACAAGATAATCAAACTTATAAAGACGGAATAATAAACATCTACTGAATTAATCATCAATAGATAATACACCATCAACAATAAACAAAATGCCTCTTGTGATGTAATATATGATACACCACATATGCGCGCGCTATTTTGATAACATTGGCCTAATATATCGATGACTTGTTATCAAGGATGTCCCACATCGACACCCTTTAGGTTAGCCCCACATCGGCTAAACCTTAAGTTAGCCCCCACTCAGCTAAACCTCTTCTATGCAATGTAAAGTATGCACACAATGTATGAATTGTATACAATTATCACCTCATAATCAAGGAATCACTACCAATATAGATAATACGACATTCAAGTTTATATGAGAAAAAATATATTTAATTCCCACAATCAATCACTATTATTCATAACAAAACATTCAATTCAATATGAATAAGATCATCAATATCCCTACCTGATACCGCTTACTCTCAAATTGAGCTACTCTTTTGGTTGAACCGGAATAGTATGATCTGCTTCCGAACCTACCAAACACCACAACATCAAACATGATAAAATAGATACTATAATTCATAATCAATGTATAATTATAACTTATACTCTTTAAATATATGATTGAGAACATCCATGATGCATTATAACTCAATAGGATGTTAAACTTTTCCCCAATACAACCAAAGACAAGAAATCACTTTCACCGAAACCCAAGATAATGCAATAGGTCAATCTTATTTGAAAATAGGTTTAGAGACCTTTAAATTGATAGGTTATGGGTCAAAAATACATTTTAGATGAAGAAGTTATGTTCAATGAAAGTTGGACTAAAATTTTGGAAAACTAGGTTGTTGATAAAAATTTTAGGTCATCTTTAAACTGCTATATCTCTCAATTTACAAAGAATTAGAGTACCTACTTTAAATCAATAGAACGCCCCATAAGTCTAGTTTTCAATGCTTCAAACGGTGTGTCATTTCGAGTTCTCTAGAGAAAGTTATGACCGTTTTACTAAAGTGTGTTGAGTCTGCCAATCAGAAGTAGCGACTCCTCAATCTAATTTCCTTGAGCCAGTGAGTCAAATTTTTTTTCAATGTGTCGACACCTCTGCACCAGGTGTCGGCACCTTGGACCAGAGACTAAAATTTTGCAACAAACTGCTTCATGTGTCCACTTCTAAGATCCGAGGGCAACTCCCCACACACTTTGGCTTGAAAATGGACTTCTCAACATAGTTTTTAAGTATTAATCACATTCCAACACCACAACAAGTATCTCAAAGGTTCAAAATGAAACTCTAAGGCTATAAACAAGTTTTCAAGCATCCAAAAACATACACAACATGACAAATTCAAAGCTTCCTCTTTAAAGCCCTAATCACCCTTCTCCTCTCCACTTTCATTCAACCTCCATGGCATGAAATGACATGCTATTATACAACAATAAATAAAAATACAATGGAACAAGCATCAATATATAATTCTCACTTCAAGGAATAAACACAAAAACTTACTCTCTTGAATTCTTCTTCCTCCTCTTATTTTCTCTCTTCTTCTTTCTCTCCCAACAATCGTAGAACCAAGCTCCTCTCTCTCTTGCCTTGCAAGACACAAAATAGATACAATGTGTATCTATTATCCACACATGTCACACACACATACACACACTTACTAGCAAAATTAGTGAAACACACACCTCTCACACATGAAGCACACACCTAGGTATCTTAAGGTTAAACCCCCACTTAGCACCTCCTTACTTTCTTAATTCACCTCTAATTCATATAATTAATATAATTAATCACACCTATAATAATTAATCATGATTAACACAAGCTAAGCCTAAAGATTAATTAAGCTAATTAATCACAGATTAATCTCATGCTTAAAAATATGATAATCCCCTAAATGCAAGTCTTCATTAAATCATGCCAATCAAGTTCCTTGATTAAGGATAAACATGCACCACAAGCATGCTATTAAGATAAGTATGATGCTAAGCAAGTTAGAGTTTCACACAAATAGTAAACTATTATACTTGGTTTCGAGAATAGTGATATGGGAGATCAATGTTATTTCAAATAACATCATAAGGTTCTATCATTAAGAGGAGAAAATATTTAATACAATAGTGATGTCACATCATTTTGTTGATGTGGTATCACAAATTAATTAAATATTACTAAATGCACATGTTGAAATCAATTGCTTAAAATTAATGAGAGATTTTTTATGTGTCATAATGATTAGGATTTCAACATATGCATTTAGAAATATTTGATTGGTTTGCGATACCATGTTAGAAAAATGACATGATACCACCGTTGTATTAAATATTTTCTCTATTAACAAATAAGTAATGATAACTCATAGACATAAGATAATGAGACCTACATTAATAAATGTATGTGAGACGTACTCACTTTGTTTATTGAGTATGATCATTGTACCACGAGACAATAAACTAAAACCACAAAACCATGTAAATCCTAGTCACGATAACAAGTGTTGGGTTTAAATATTAAAAAAAATTTCTCTTATAAAAAATATGAAATTTTAATGATTAGGATTTAACATAATTACATGACTATATATCAGTGGTATTTTGTAACTAATATTTTCCCCTAAAATTGATAAACATGATTGAAAAATAGGATTTTGTGTCTGTCAAAAAAAAAAAAAAAGGAAAAGGATTTAGTGTAGCATTTATCTTAACATAAACCTCTGGAGTGTATAAATAATAAAAATAAAAATCGCTGGGCATGAGTAATTTATTTAAAGAAGGAGGGTATTTTTGGAAAGAGAAAAGCGTGGAAACGGGGTTGAGCCTCTCAGCGTTTCCGTTCTTCGTTATCGTTATCGTTAGTGGTCACACACAGTGGCGCATATATACAAGAATACCTACATATATATATACATATGCAAATATCTATGTATACATATAGATGTACTATTGAACTCAATCTCAGGGTTTTGATATCAAAATTTGGTGCTTACTCGATCTAACAACAGCAAGAATCAAGAAACAGTGGTGGGAGCGATTTAGATGGGTTTGAATTTGTACTGATGTCATTGTTCTGGATTGTCATTCGTCAACTCGCTGAGATTGAAGCGATGGTACACCAAACTAGCCCCTTCTCATCCCCATTTCGAGTTCGTTCATTCACTAATTGTTGATTAATTATACTAAATTGACGTGTTCAACTAATCGCGTAGTGAAATACACGGATCTGATAGGTAGGTTTGGGTATTTGTTTATCTTCACTGCAATCAGTTGAGTTGGAATTTAGGGATTTATGAGACGAAGATGTTTTGGTTCTGTACTGGTTGGTTTGCCTAAATTTAAGGCCATATATGGTTGTTTCTATATGTTCAGAGGTGAGATCCATATATACGTATAGGTAGACAAACATATAGAAAGCTCGTGGAAATGGGGAATTTATGTCAATTGACTATCATACGATAGTAATTGTGTTATTCTATGACAATCTGTATTTCTGATAGGCCATTACAGAAAATGGGTTCCATCGTGATTACCCGCTAGTTTCTTGAAAAGTATAGTCAAAGTTATTGAATTATGTCTGGGGCGTTGCCATAACAGTAGCAGAATTGAATTTCTTGAATTGTATTGCTTTGGCTTTTTACAGTAATGGCCACATTCACACTGATCAATTTGTATAGAAGATTATGTACCAGAGAGTGGTTGTGGAAAACATACTCTTGCTGATTTTTGATAAGGAAATGTGGATTGTGGCTATTTCTAAGTTTTCTTTATTGACAGGCTACTTCGAAGAAAGTGATTACAAGGGAGGAGTGGGAGAAAAAGCTCAATCATGTAAAGATTAGGAAAGAAGATATGAATAAATTGGTGATGAACTTCCTTGTTACTGAGGGTTATGTTGACGCTGCTGAAAAGTTCAGAATGGAATCTGGAACTGAACGTATCCTTTTTCGCTTTCCTAATAACTTCCTTTTTTTTTGTTTCCTGTTTCTAATATGTGTGTTGATGGTACGTTTGGTTTGCAATTATGTTTCATTTTGAATATGTGATACTCCTTATAGATGTATAGCAGACATAGATCTTGCGACAATAACGGATCGTATGGCAGTTAAAAAGGCAGTACAAAGTGGGAATGTTGAGGATGCAATTGAAAAAGTTAATGATTTGAATCCCGAGGTAGGATAATCAATCTATTATTCTGTTATTATCTTCTTGAGTAAAATACATGTTTAGGTACTATAAATTGCTAAATGTGGATAGTTGACCTGTTGATGCGGTTGGAATTGTATACTTTATTGGCTTGAAACGAACTGCATATTGATTTTACATCATGGGCAATTGTGCAGAAACTAATATTTGGTTGTTCTGTATAACATTTTGTTGTATATTAAAAGTTACTTGTGTAGTAATTTCTTAAAGTTGCGGTGGTGACTATGGAGTATAAGCTGTTGAATTTTTGTACAGTGAAACATTTGTTAAGGTTATTTCTGCCCTTTGCTGAAGCAGTTATTGGATTCAATAAATTTAGGTATTTTTTTAACTAAAAGCATGATTTAGTATTATTGAGTTCAGTGTTAGTTCACATTTTAGTATCAGCAACGACACTATGGATGAGGCAAAAATTTTAAATGCAATAGTACAAGCGAACTGTAAAAGAACTATCAACATGGAGTACAAGAGTCTGTCTGTCATGTGGGGCATACATATTTCCTCTGACATTTGATTAGACCATGTGAATCCTTTTAGGTGTATGTGTTGAGGGAACAAACCAAGAATTAATGCAAAACATAAACGTATGGAAACAACAAAAGATTGGTAATAGTAATCCGAATTTTTTTTCCTTATTTCGTATCCATCTAAAGTAGCTCATAGAGTAACATGATGCTTTTATTTGGACACAATGGAAGCAAACTGCATTGCTTTGGTAATTTTTTTTTTATAAATTTTGTGAAAACAATGTGAATGAGAACAAGCTTATGAAATTATTTGAACAAGGCCCTGTTAAATTACAAATATTAGACTTTGATGTGCAAGATTCATCCAATGCCAATGCCCAATAAAAAAAGAAAAGAAGACAAAAAAATTGCTGGCACAACAATTGTTTACTCCATGCAGGATATGGTAAAGTGACAAAATAAGTGTATACGTGAATGAAGGAAGTTTCTATTGAGCATTGGTCAAAACATGTTTGACTTTGAAGAGAAGTTAATTAGAAGTAATCCCAAGGCAATTAGACAAACAAGAGTCACGAGGACAAATGATATACAAGAGCTTGTTTTCTAAGGGAAGGCCCATGCAAAATGTTAAGTTTAATTTATTCAAAGAGTGAATCATTAGCGTAGCTATTTAGGCCCCAATTGTTTAGTGAGTCCTCATTATTTAGCAGGAAAAGGCAAAATAAACATCACTATGCAAACTGAGAAATGCTATTTACAACTAACTTATCACAAGAAAAAAAGAATATATGTGCGTGTGTGTGTGTTATTTGCACCTCAATGTAGGGTATTGGGTTGGCCAAAGAAGGATATGAGATAAGGAGTTAAGGAGTGATATGATTGTCGTAGACTTAACTGATGTAGAACCAATTGGAGGAAATTGACCAATAGAGTTATAGGTAAATATGTCTAGTTCTCCTCCTTAACAGCAATGTCATTGCAACGTCACCTCATCGCCGTGGTCTCGTTCCACATGTTAGCCTCGTGGAAGCCTATGCCTGAGCGCACTTCCCTCAATCATAGCTCCATGCTCGAAACCGCTAGCTCGGCCAAGGAACCCCTCTAGGAGTGTGCTCCCTTCTAAATCTTTGATCCATTGGCTCAAAACATTTCCACACAATATAGGTTGAGAGCAAGGCCTAGGGGCCCATCGGGTCACTCGTGCGCGGGACCATTGGAGACTTGTGGGTTGGATGCTAGAATTGAGGGGTTTGCCCTTTAACCAGTATTAGAGAGAGAGACCTCCACTACAAGACAGTTAGAAGAAGACAAAAGTATTAATGGCACTCACCTCTACAACACCAAGGGTATGCTCCTAACAAGCTTTAACCTTGAGCCGAACGCCCACACAGTCTTGAGGAGTTCAATGCTGCAAAGGTTGAGGGCCTTGCCCTCGCCCTCGGATTGTTAGGCCAAGGGGATGAGCCACCTGTCCTTAGGTTTCCATGCAAGGACGTGAGTCACATGACATTGTTCACAGGGGAGCTTGACCTCCAAGGCCCAATCCTCCTACCCCCTATAAGTAGGAGGTTTTCGCCTCCATGTGCACATACACGAGAGGACTTCACCTCCTGGGCCAAGAACCTACTCTTTGTTGCCACTCTCTCTCTACATTGGACTGTCTCAGGTTTGCTGCTCTCTCTCCTTCACCTCTAGTGGTCCCCGCCATCTCAGTGCTTGCCATTCCTAGAGGGCGCATTCCAGCCGGCTCATCCCTCTGCCACATGCTCCCTGGTCCACAATAGCCAACCCCAAGTAATTGGGACAAATGCTTGTTGAGTTCAGTTGTGTTGTAAATATGGCGGGTCTTAGTTGAGAATTGTCATTAATTCAAAATTTTGGTTTTGATAGTAAGTTGAAAGGAACCAGAGTGATGTGTATCAGATATTTGATGTGCTTGTGTATCATCTGGTAACATTTATAATAGTCTAACTGTTTGTGTTAGTCTATTTGCTTGCTCATCTTCAACATTTTGGATCTATTCTCAACCGTGAGCCATTCTTTACATAGACAAGGTTCCGGTCAACGGCTAAATACACAAATATACTGGAGGTCATTGGCATTTTTTGTATTAGTACAACTTAGTTGTTCCCTTAAGTTGCAGAAAACTGCAAATCTAGAGTTTTTCCTGACCCTTTATTTGCTGGAATGAAAGAAACTATGCAATTTTACAAAATCCTCAACTTATATGTGTGTATTCAGGAGACAGGAAACTTTAAATTATTTCTTCCATGATTAGCCGGTCGAAGAAACAGTTGACCAAGTGCTGAGAAATCATTAGTCAATTGCTGCCATCTATGGTTATACAGGTGGTTTGTTGGCTGCCTGTTTATGTAACACTCCGGACATTCATTAGATTTCCTACCTTTATTTACTTAGAAAATGTGCATATAAAGATGATTCTTTGTCCATGTCCTCCAGTCATAGGTTTTTGTGTGTTTTTCTCTCTGATATACTTGCTACCAGTGCTAGCTCATAGGGGCAATGTTTGGTTGCCGAGTCTCTGTTTGCTTCTTTCCATTTTTTGAGGAATTTTCTGATCCAAATTCTTTCTGTGCATAACAATTTAATGGGGTTCTTATTTGAAATTAAGAGTTACTGACATTTCTCATATTTTGTGCTATACCAGTGACATCAATACATTATTAGGAAGAAGTTGTTAGCAAATTGCTAATTTTTGCTTTTTGATTTTAACACTATTTTGTTTTGAATCTTCTTGTTTGTTTTCTTCTCTTCTTCTACAATAATTTTTGTATCTTGTTTACCCTACATTGTTATGAGCAGTGCTAAATCATTTAGTCTGAACCTTGGGAATTGTCAGTAGTCATGTTTGTCATTTGGTTTTCGTGAGGCAGTCTACAACTCATAAAATTTTGTTTGCAATGATAGGGACAGATTCCTGGTTTTTCCTTGATCAGAAGTTTTACATTGTGTGACATTTTCATATGCAGATACTGGATACAAATCCCCAACTGTTTTTCCATCTCCAGCAGCAAAGGTTGATAGAATTGATTCGGAAAGGAAAAGTGGAAGAGGCTTTGGAGTTTGCTCAGGAGGAGCTTGCACCAAGGGGAGAAGAAAATGTAATTCTCAATTTCTCCTTGTTACTATTTTCATGCCTCTGTCTGGATAATGCTTTGTTAGTGAATTCAGTTGCAGTCTTCATCTTCAATCAATAAGATGGAACCTTTATGTCATTGTTTTTGGTTCACATGTTGGTTCAAGTTATATGTGAACTTTAAGACTACTATTCTCTTGATGGAAAACTCTTGCCTCCAAATATTGGTATTAAACTTGGTATTTTTGCATGCTTTTGGTGCTTATGCTTTAATTGGAATCATATTCAGCAAAGTTTTTTAGAAGAGTTGGAGAGGACTGTTGCACTGCTGGCTTTTGATGATGTCAGCAACTGCCCTGTTGGAGAGCTTCTGGACATATCACAGCGCCTAAAGACAGCAAGTGAGGTGAATGCAGCCATCCTTACAAGCCAGAGTCATGAAAAAGGTTTGTAATATTGTCCAATATGAAATTTCAAGTATACAGCTGCTATCTATTTGTTATAACACAAAATGGATGGTCGTAGACTGCTAGTTTGAAGGTTTCGTTTATCTTCTCACTCGTACTGTAGCCATGGACATGCATGCCAATTCTTCTATTTGTTTTTCTTTTCTTGGTTACTGTCCACCATGTCTAGATTGTTAGTCACAATAATAACCTTTCTAAGAATGTGCAGTGTTCTTGTGGGGACACGTATTTGAGACCGATACCTTGTGGACACTTTCAGACACATGTTCAATGCCCAAGTATTTGTTTGTAGCTACAAAATAATATCATTATTTTTTTACACACAGCTGACACATCTCAAACTCTCCGGGACAAAAACCAAATTGTCAAACATTTCTTTCTTCTTAAGAAAATTTAACGTTCTATTAATGGCAGCCACAAGTCAAACAAACAATTGGCACTTTTCTTTCTCTTTCTTTTTTCTTTTGGTAAGTAAAACAATTGGCACTTTTTTTATAAGATAGGAACACATTTGTAAAGTCAAATACTCGATAATGAACTCATTGAGCTTCATCTTCCACTGTGTGAAATTCGTACTTTAGAAATTTAGAGTACTAATCAAAGGTCTATATGTTTAAGCAATTGATTATATAGTGTAAATTTTAGGGGATCTCCCTTGTGGTTTGCCCATATTCCACCCAACTACCACATGTTTTGAGAAATCTCCCCTGCCACCACTCTAAACAATCAAAAACTTTGTTCTATCAAGGATTGACTGCATTGACCATACCGTCCATTTTGCCCTTTCTAGAATTTAAAGGAAATCATGAAATATCAGTTTAACCCTTAAACTAAAGGATGAAAAATCCATTCTACCCATGCATAACCTCCACCACACATCAGCCACAAATCACAATCAACCTCACCATGGTCGACTTAAGCATACCCTGTTAATCAGTTACTTTAACCATCTTTTAGAAAAAGTCAAATAATATATTCCACTCTCTCTGTCTCTCTCTGTCTCTCAACATAATCTGTTCTCTCGAAAAATCCTGTAGGTACGCAATCAATTTGCTATCAGTACCAAGAACTTTCAAATTGTTCTATAAGGAATCCTAAACAAAAATGTTAATTAGTAAGTAAATATTTGTTTTTCTTCCTCTAAATTACCAAGTCTCAACACCTAAGGAGCGCCATCTCAGGTTTGCTCTACACTCTCAATTTAGAAAATGAAATTGAGCGGGGGGCGGGGAGATTCCTTTGAGAACTGTGAGAGTAATGGGGTTTTCTGCCTGACCCATCACTGGTAAGAACCTCTAGGTTGCATTAGAAAAAAATAGGAGAGTGACTTGATCTATGGTTGTTGGTTTGACCTATTGTCCCTACAACTTGATCTATGGTCACTGATGGTGAGGAAGAGAGAGATGGAGGAAGAGATGGAGAATGATGATGGTGATTGTGGTGGTCATGGAGGCAAGAGCCACAGATGACGTGGCAATTAGTGGACCTTGGTAGTGGTTGTGCCAGTGTCAATTTAGGGCAATGGTGGCAGTCCTGACAAAAATTGTAGGCAGAGATGGGTTGCAGCGAAGTTGATGGTAGCAATGAGATGGTGTTTAATGATGGCGCAAATCGGTGGTGATGTGATGACGATGGTGGGGTTGGGGTTTGGTGGGTTCAGAGAAAATGAATGAAGAGAGAGGAGCAGGGGAAAGTGTAGATGATTGGGCTTGCTTCGCAAAGTTGGAGATGGTAATGGCACTAACACAATGTTGATTTGGCGTTGGGATGTTGCAATTGTGGGTGGGTGTGTTGATTATGTTGAACCATTTGAGGGTTGGGTCTTTTACAACCACCCTTATTGTGAAGGTTGCAGGACGAAGGGAGGATTCCATGCTTTGTTGTTGTCTCTTTTCAATTAAAAGCATGACATGGAAAAACATTTAGCTTGGGCAGTAAAGGCCACCAATAATCATGACTTTGGACAATGGATTCTTTATTTTCAAAATTAAAGATGAAGTTGCTTTAGAGAAAATCCTTGATGGTGGCCCTTATTATTTTGGCGGCAAATTAATTCTAATTAAGAGATGGTATCCGGAATCAAGTTGAAGAAGCAAAATTCTCTAGTGTGCTCGTTTGGATTAATTTCTACAATATTCCTTTGCAATTATGGACCGAGGAGGGCCTTAGTTTTGTTGTAAGCAATGTTGGCAATCCTTTGTATCTTGATAAGTTTACACAAAATATGAGTAGACTAACTTATGAGGAGGATTCGTGTTGAGATTGAAGCTGCGTATGAAATTCCAAAAAGCTTTTTTCTTGATTTGGGATATAGTGACCCTTATGAAATTAAAGTTGAACTCCCATGGACACCATAAATGTGCAAATGAACATAGTGCCATTGAATACTAATTGCCATTTTTTAACTTGTGAAACTATCGTTAAAGGAGTTTTTTGACTATTTTTGGAGCATGTGGTGGCTAAGTGGAGTATGTGCAAACCTTAGGGGAGGTGGCTGTTTACCATTAAATTCTTGTAACATTGTGTTCTCAGAGATATCTGTGTCATACTTTTTTAGGGCATAGTTAACATAAACCAACTAACATGTTTATAAGGAGTTTAATCCACGTTAAGGGTGCTAAAAGAAATAAACTAAAGCCAAGGAGGATTGTGGGTTGAGGCGGTAAGTGTTGGGTAGTTTGATATAACATTATGGGGCACCCATTTCTACAGCTTCAGCTTTTGGGACAGCCAGTGATCTAAAATGGTATCATAACTAGTTCTAGGAGGTCCTCCGGTTCAAGTCTCAAAATTTGTTTGTTCCCCCGTTATGTCTATTATTGTGCACTCCATGTTTGTGCACCCGTTTATTCTTCAGGCGTGAGACAGGATCACACGAGGGGGGTGTTGCATATTTTGACATATATTGTAGGACTCATTTCTTAGAAGTTTAACCTTTTGAAACAATTGGTGATCTAAGGATCTATAACAATTGTGGATGGAGGATGGTGAGTGGACACTAAGATGGAGAAAGACTACTGGAGGTTGAAGGGGTGAGAGCTGAGGCAGTCTTGGAGAGAGAGACAGAGGGAGAGAGAGAGAGATAGAGAGAGAGAGAGAACCAACATTTTAGAACTTCACTGCAGTGGATTACTGTTGTATTGGATTTCTTCTTGTTCTTGCATGCCTGGAGGTGGTGACCTCCTATTTATAGGAGGGTTAGGCCTTGGAGATCAGCTCATTTGTGAACTTTGTTTCATGCTTGAGTAGAAATAAGAGGAAAGGTGGCTCACCCTTCTTGGCCCGGCAATCTGGAGGCAAGAAATGCAGGTGCTGAAATCCTCAAAGGCCTCAGGGAGTCTTAC
Organism: Euryodendron excelsum; assembly: GCA_033060915.1. Taxonomy (NCBI): domain Eukaryota; kingdom Viridiplantae; phylum Streptophyta; class Magnoliopsida; order Ericales; family Pentaphylacaceae; genus Euryodendron; species Euryodendron excelsum. Next base: position 51,752,809 of record CM065377.1, on the reverse strand, counting down.
AACATGTTTGGAGCTTGGGGAAGGAAGGAAAAAGAAGGGAAAATCACTGTCTGTTTTTCTTTCCCTGTTTGATTCTACCTATAAGGCAAAAGGAAGGAAAAATGAGGGGAAAAGGAAGGAAAAATGAGAGAAAAGGAAGGGAAAAGGGAGAAATTTTTTTAAATCAATCTCTCTCTTTCTCTCTGTGCTTTCCCTTCACTTTCCTTTCATTTTCTCTGCAAAATCAAACAGGGAAGAGAAACTACTTTTCCCTCAGTTTCTCTTTCCTTTCATTTCTCTTCCCTTCCTTTCTCCTCCCCAAGTTTCAAACAGGCTGTTAGAGGTGGTTGTCTGAGAGGTGGTTAGACGTTTGGCCCAGATGTTGTAGCGGTGGTTGGGTGTTCTCCTCACATATGGAGAAGTACAGAAAGTGCCACGTGTCTTTGTCTAAAGTCTTCTAGGGGAGATCTCTCTCTAAGACCAGTTAAAGTACAAGTTCTTGCGGGGAGGATGAAATGAATTCCTTGACGAACCCTCAACTCTAACCACTAAGCCACATATCCCCCGATGTCTCATGTGGGGGTCATGCTCTTCTCAGGCTGACCTTGGAAGCAAAATTTTCTGTCATGCACTTCTTATTTAGTTTTCTTATATGATTCTCATGTCTGAAGTGGGTACTAGAATGATTGTAGCTGCCAGCAAATGTGTCTTACTCTTCTACATTTTTAAGGGCATTGCATTTATTAAATGAACTATAAATTTATCATCTAATTTGAATAATTTGTAATTGTGCAAAAGTGAGCGTACCGCATGGAACACAATTATTAAGTTGACGTAGATCACAATAATTAAATCAACAGAGGCATCAACTGAGTATTTGCAGTGGTGCACCTTGTCCTGCTTGCTTAATACAATGCTCTGTTCTCTTATAAGGGCATTGCTAATTTTGACTGACCCAACTGTCTTGATAATTCTTCTTTAATTTTCTCGCATCATACTGAATTCAAGAGTTCTAAAATGCGTATGATGAATTGAACCACAGACCCAAAGCTTCCAAGCTTGTTAAAGATGCTGTTATGGGCCCAGAACCAACTTGATGAGAAAGCTGCTTATCCTCGCATAAACGATTTATCTACTGCGATGCTTGAAGATCCAGCTGTTTGAAAGGTGACAAAGCTGTTTCTGTGGATGATCCTGGTTTGCCCATCCCGTTGCAGATTGAATAGAATGGACCAAACGCGAGCAAGGAAAATCATGTACTCTTATTTCACCAGGACTGTAATCTAGTAGGTTGTCATTCACCACTGTCGTTTCGTTAAGATTTGGGTTTTGTGTGTCGGCATGTTTTTCTAATTTCCTCTCAAAAAAGCTTTGTTGTACAGATGATTGTCAATACTCTTCACCTTTTCAATCCAGTGTTCAAGTTGATTATTGACTGATTGTAGCACAATAATGCTCTCGTTCGGTTTTCGGGACATTGCTTGGTGCAATGGCGAAGGCCTTAGCTGCCAAGCATGAGAGTGTGGATTTGAGTCTTGAGTTCTCAGACACTTTCCCCAAACAAACCAAATGTTAGGTCTATCCAGTTTCTTCATCTCTCCTTCCCTTCTCACTGGTACTGTCTTCTCCCAGACGCTGGTGCGTAGACAAAGACGACGCAGTTCAATAATTCTAACTCCTGTCCTTTTCGATTCGGTCCCTAATCCTGTCATTTTCATTTTTTTCACATTGACCTTGACATTTGCATTTTCTTTTGATTTGGAGCCTCAGGCCATATATATATATATATATATATGTATGTATATGATTATAGGCAAGAGTTTCTTCTACTAGGAAAGGGCAGGACTGCTGGGTTTGAACCTCGCATTCTATTTTTAGCTTACCCCACTAATTTTCCCTGTCAGTGTCTTTGTATATGCTTTTGGGATATTTTTTGAGAGTCTGTTTGGAACTTTGAAAAAGAGAAGGAAAGGAAAAATTACTATTTGCTATCATTTTCTTACTTGATTTTGCAAAAAAAAAAAAAATTGGAGAGAAAGAAGAGAGAGAAAGAGATAGATTGATTTAAAATTTTTTCTCATTTCTCTCTTCTATTTTTCTTCATTTTCTCTATCACTTCCTTTCTTTTTCCTTCCAAAGTTCCAAACAGGTTGTTAGGAATCACACTCTTGTGGTCTGAACAAAAATTATATAATTTTTATATAATTTAAAAGTGAACATCTAACCTCAAATGATTTGAATTTATCTAAAGAATGAACGAAATTGTGATAGATTAAGTGAAATGATAAAAACGCATGCAAAGATCAACTCTTTATTTTATGTATAAGGGCAAAATCATTTTGTTGATAGCTTATTTGGAGAAATAAAAAGATAAAAATGCTCTTGTAATAAAATCACAGTTAATTCTAACAATTTTAATAATTTTTATCTATTTTAAAATTAAATTTGAATCATAAGAGTTATGTAGTTCATTTTGAACTACAGGGTGCCGTGATTATCACTGAGGCGAAGTGTAATTACCATTTCGGTTACAATCTTCACTTATACCACTTAGGTTATCATTCTCACCCATTTGACCGTTGTTTTATTGTAGCCTACTGGTTCAAAACACGTAAACATCTCCATTTATAAAGCTACGTACATCAGACACGCACCTGCACTAGGTTGCTTTTTTCTTTTTTTCTTTTGTTTTTGTTTGTTTGCTTGTTCGTTCTTTAATCTAGCTTTAGTTGGAATGCCTCAAGTTGATGAAGACAGGTGGTAAAAGTTGTACGTTAGGACACCAGGGCTACACTCTTTGCCTTAGAAAATTTTTCAGAAAGGACATGAATTTTAACTCTTACAAGTAGCCAATGAAGAAAAACCCATATTAAGGATATGAAACAAACATAAAAGAGAAAAGCAAAATCATGTCTAGCATTAACTACGCAAAGCAAATTTCATGCAAATACACTGGTGAGTTTTCTATTCAACCCAGAGAACATAAACCCAGGTGGCAGTGTTTTCTGTGGAACCTTGAGGCTTAGCAGCCTTGTGGAATGCCTTTGTTTCCTCTCCCAAATTGCAACCACCATCATCAAAGTTGAGAGCATAACTCGATGGATCATACCGGAACTTGAATTGCCCCTGTTTGCCTCCTCCGCCACTCTTCACCGCCTTCTTCGCCGCCGATCTCATTCTCCAGAAAAGGCTCCTGCATTGCTTCTTACTGTAACTATTCACCCATACCAGCCTCCCAACCAAACCCATATATTTTGACTATATATATATACGAGTCTGTATATATAATCTTTTCAAGCACAATCTGAAAACCCAGTTTGTGTTCTTCTCTAGAAAGACACTGAAAACTGATTGTGGTAAGGACTGAAAGACTATGAACGTGGGAAGTGTCTGTGGAGAGAGAGGGAGAGAGCGAGGGGTTGGTAAACTCAAATTACTTGGCTTAGAAGTGGAGACTTTGTAATGTAGAATTGCAAAATGAGAGCAACAGAAAGAGGAGTGGTTTAACTTTTTTATAGGGGAATGGGGCATACGGAGGAAGGAAAACCGAAAGCGAAACAAGGGATGCAAATCTTTTTGGTCTTTCAAAGAAGCTGCTCCCCATTCAGTTGCAGTCCCTCCCACCCACTGTGATATGCTTTTTCTTGCATTTGGATGCTCAAATTCCATCATCCACAGAGAGAGAGAAAGAGAGCTCGGGCAGAGAGCCTCTATGTGGTCCTATCACTAGCTGAACGTGATGGGAGTTACTCAAAGGTCCATTTCCTCGGCTCTTCATGATGAATTCCTCGTCCTATTTTTTTTTTGCACACACATCTATACATAAACTCATGTACATATGCAAATTTGATGTATCATAAAGGGTTGTCGAAAAAAAACACCGACTCAATTATTTTATAGATAGATAACGGTGAATTTTGACCAATTTGTTCATATTTAGTTCGGATGTCAAGTTATTAATACTTTCATCCATCAAATCATATCTGAACCAAACTGAATAAAGTTAAAAATTTTAAATATGCATGTTAAAAGTGGTTCCAAAATTTTTAACCCAATGTTTTTTATTTAGATGATGAGTGCCTATTCATCACAATCCGACCAAACTCAACCCGTAAACACTCTTGTTATATATGAATAAGTGTGTATATAATTCTTAAATATGCATGCATACGGTGTTATATGTATACATTTTCATAAGTCAAAAGTTCAAAGCCAAAAGTTTGTAAAAAAGTTAGATTGAAGATTTTGAGGCAGAGGTTCTAACAAATGTTAGCCTAGCTTATTGTGCTAGTAGTCACCATTCAATTTAGTTGTTAATATAATTTATCTATATATGTATACATGTTTTAACATTTTATTTCGCACCATATAAGTTCAACTTTGTGGGGGGTTTATCACTAGGATAAGGCTTTGGTTTTAGATTTACGCTTTAGCCAACTCAACTCATTTCTTATTGCTTAGAACAAAACGTATAGTCTAGTTTTGGTAAAATTATTCAGACCCCTAGAGGACCACATAACCTTATGCTATTGCATATTTGTAAATTTTTCTGTGAGGTGGGGCGAAACACTCTACCAAACAGTCATAGGACTCACTTGTATGTGAGAGGAGATCTCACATATCTCTATATCCCGTGATCGGTGTGGCTGAACACCTGACCATACATTCATGAAACACAATGGTATATAAAAAGAGGTCTCATAAACTTCTAAATCTTTTGTTAAGGGTGGTTGAGCACTCTCACAAAACAGTCATGAAATTTGAAAATATGTGAAAGGAATAGAAGGGTCACATGCTAAGAAGTACAGACACAAACATGTCGAACACTTCAACATAACGATTTATAAAAAATTGCAAGATATGACATGATGGGAATATGATATAATATATATATATATATATATATTTATATTTTATAATGTGTCCTATATAAAAATATTTTATTCAAAAATAATAATAATAAATACAAAATAACACTAACTAAAATTAAAATTCGTATATTACATGGTCTAAACATTAAATTAACTACAAAAAAAATTGCTTTATTTTAAAATTAGATCCAAAATATTTTCTTTAAACATAACATATTTTATATATGCCTAAGTGATGAATCTGAGAATTCAAATAACGAATATCCATATCCTTCAAGCATTCAAAAAATACTTTGTTCTGAAAAATAATAAAATAATAAAATACGTTTAGAAGGGTGTTCGTGTTTGATAAGGTGTTCGACATTTATGCGATACCTTCCTAAACGTGTTCGTCTTTCTTAGGCTACTTGGAGGTAGATCAATTGATTTGAAAGTGAATGACACCTCCCGGGATTTGTAACATATCCAAATACTCGGCGATGAATATCTCTTTATGATCAATCAAATCAAAGCAACCATTTTCCCAGTGAACTACTTTGTCTCCTAAATACCTTCTGGGGGCTTTCTCTGCTTCCCCCTCGCTTTTTGTCTTCATCTCCAAAGCCACATATTCTAATTAAATTCCCTTTTGTCCCCATCGTCTGTCTTCCTTTTGTCATTTGTGCTCAGCCAACGGTTGATCATCACTGTGCACCTCTCAATCCAATACACTGTAAGGATGGTGGGTCCCACCATCAGATGACCTGTCATTCTATCCCACAATATAATCTGTCTTAAGCCTTGGCAGCTCTTGCCAGCCCTATTCTAGACCATTATTCGTATGGGGTTTTTTTGGCTTTTGGTGATGGGAATTAGCCATGTTTGTTTGGTGGGATCAGACTAGGGATACGAAATTCCGGAATAATTAATCTTGAGATTTGTAAATATTTGGAGGGTAATTTTATAATTTGATTTTCAATCACAAAAATTTTGAATTATTTGTATTGATCTTTTTGCATAACTAAACACGAGATAGAATTTGACATGAAATCAGTAACACAATTCTGAGCCAAGATGAGTAGGTTTTCTCGCTAAGTATTTTCTCCAATGTTATGTTTGGCCAAAATTTATCAAAGAAAAAGAAAAGAAAATTGAATTAGAGAGAAAAAATAGAAGAAAATTAGAGATTCAAAATTTGTATTTATTTTCTTTTTATGTAATTTCATATTCTTTTTATCTTCTTTTTTCTCTCACTAAAATCCTTGAAACAAACAGAGTTGTAAGGGACCTCTTTTTCCAAGTTCTTTCTTTAGCTGGGATTGAGTGATTGTTGACTCAGATTATCTTGATTGATGAGTTGTAGGATGCCACTTGTCTCAATCATGGATGGCCTGCGTAGAAGGGAGCCCCACCACATTTTGAAAACAATGGTACAGGCCCAAATTATTCATTCCATAGTGTAAATGAACTTTGTCAGCCCAATTATTCCCATCTCCTCTCAAAATTTGGCTTCATCTTATTAGGGTTCACATAGGAAAGTCTTGTCTCTAATAGCTTTTTCTTGATAAGACTTGCTCATGTTCCTCCAAAAGTCTGTTTCTAAGCATAGCAAGACAGACTCTTGGTTTATTCACCAAATTTTGATAATTCTCACAGAAACATGCAGTTCTGCCACCTCTTGTCAACTATTCAATCAAGACTTTTCCTATAATTTGGACTTATTGCTGCCTATACATATCTTATATCTAGTTACATCATAGCAGCTATATAATTTTATGCAGGTTCTAAAATAAACCACCCAGTTGATTTCAAGTCATATTTTTGTGGAAAAGTGGGTTATTAGCTACTAGTTTGGTGCATGGAATGGAAAGTGGGAAACATAAGGGAAATAAAAGGATGTAGTGATATTGGAACGTGATTTGGAAAGCTAATATGGAAATCTTATGTATACCTTATATGTATGTATGTATATGTATGTGTGAGGATGAATCCTGGGGCAACGATTACACAATTGAGACATGGACACCACAAGTTTAAATCATGGACACAATATCTATGTATGCTAAGGCTGCGTACATCTGACTTTTTTCAAACCTTACAATGGTAGCTGTCTTGTGCATTTGCCTGCCTTTTTATTTTATTTTATTTTACGTATATATATATATATATATATATATGTATGGGAAGAAGTCTGCTTTGATATGGAAAATGGGCTCGATGAGAGATGGGCCTTCCCTTCTGGGTAAGTCCAGTAATGGTCCAAAAAGGTTCATTGTCGGACTTGTGATAGAGAATGCTATTTTTCAAATCTTTGGGCTTTGCCTATCATCAAAGAACCATAAAATCAAATCCCTTATAACTAAGTGTTTTCGGGATGCGGCAATGTATATTTTATGAAAGTCAAGTGACATGCACATGTAAAGTAGAACATTGAGCAGAAGTTTACTTTGACAAACCTGCAGTTGAAGAAGGTTGATTGGTCATCTTGTTGCTTGGCTTGCCTTTTGGTCACACAAGCATCTTATGTATATGCATCTATATATATATTATGCACTAGCACATTATACTTACTTTACAAGTTTGATGTAAGGCAATAAAGCTAGAAGATCCTTGGGACCATACATGGATGTTTATCTTATGTACTTTACCCTAAAAAAGACAGTCCTTGATAAGCAAACCTACTGTCTAGCACCTAACATTTATTGGCTCAATGCAACCAAAGTGTGAGATTCAAAATATAATATATCTCATGTAGTATCTCATTGGATTTGGTCCCTCTTCTTTTTATGTTCCTTTTCCAGAGTGGTACCCCTTATGTATGCAGACTCTCTCTCTCTCTCTCATAGAGGGGTGCACTTATGTAGGAATATAGAGTATAATGTTCTAAGTGAGGGATGTTTATATTGCAAGCTGGAGATATCATATCATGATTATACTGTCTTCATATCTCATTGCTTTCTAAGTATGATCCTCATAGTGTTTTGGCATGCTAGAAGACAGGCATTAGGTATGAAACTCAAAAATTGTAATAAACTTATTACCTCTTTCATAAATTTGTCTTGTTAATTTAATCACATTTGACAGGGATATTCCAAGGCCTTATAATGCATAATTGATGGCACTACCAAACAATGCAAAAATAAAATTTTCATTATAAGTTTGCAAGCCTAGTAAAATTATCATAGTATAATATTACGAAAACAAAGGTAAGCTTAGTATACGAGAATACTATACAGATAGACTTTATGTATTTTGAACTCGTGATATTGAGATCTCAATGGAGCAATTTTACTGAATATATATCAGTCTTGAGTACGAGATCATGTACTAACCCAATAGCAGTAAAATATGCTATAAAATAGTGATGAGGTATTTATTTATTGCTCTAATTAATATTTGATCTAAGTTCTTTCCAATTATATGCCTTAATTCTTCCTTGGAACAAACACTATAAGAGATAACAGCCTCCCAAAAATAATTGAATGAATCATGACAAGAAAAGCTCTTAGGTTTCATCAATAAGAAGCTTTAGATTTTGCCTCACCCTCCTCGTCAAATTCGCAGTCGATGCTCACAAACAAACCTTTCCTCGTGTTATCCGCTAGACAACCCCAAATCTAGCATTCTATCTATATTTACAATTCCCATTTGACCACCAGATGTATCATATGCCCTATAGTTTGCACTAAAAACTTAACCTCCCCCACCACCATCACTTCAATGGGTTCTAGCACTTCCCCTCCACCACCTTCGCCACCGCCGTTGCCGGAAACTTCCCTTTCATGCTACCGTGTTTACGCCACGTTTTGCGGGAGAGAGCCGGGACCTAGGAAAAACATCTCTAATTGGTTAGAGTTTTACAATCCGGTTGAGAATACATGGAGTCATGTTAGCCCAATTCCAGGACTAATTGAGAACCAATTCTTGAAAGACTTTGCCATGGCCTCGACCGGAGACTCGATTTATATAATCGGCGGCCGGCTATGTCGCAAGGAGCGAGCTCACGCCTCCGTTGAATCCAATGACTTTTTTGAGGTCAACGTAGAAGTACTCCGATCGGTGTACCGTTACGATATCCGCACCGATCAATGGTCCAAATCTGCATCACTTAGTACACCAAGGTATGACTTCGCATGTACGTTATGTGACGATAAGATCTACGTGGCCGGGGGACAATCCACGTTGGAAAGTACTCGGGGTGTGGCATCCGCTGAGGTGTACGACACGTCACTCGACGAATGGACTCCCTTGCCTGATATGAACACCATAAGGTACAAGTGTGTAGGTGTGACGTGGCAGGGGAAAGTCCACGTGGTCGGAGGGTTCACGGACAGAGGTTACTCGGATCGAGGCGTGACCTACGTAGACCGTAGCTCTGCTGAGGTGTACGATGAACAATGCGGAAAGTGGATCCACGTGGCGACGATGTGGCTGTTGGATGTGCCACCTAATCAAATTGTTCCAATGGATGGGAGGTTAATAAGCTCAGGGGATTGCCTAAATGCATGGAAGGGTCATATTGAGGCCTACGATGGGAAGCTTAATATATGGTACATAGTTGAGGGGTCACAACTACACCTTCCTTCATCCCCTACATCGAAATCGGACGGCAACGAAGAGAGGTGGCCTATGATTCAACGGTTGTACATCACGATGGCACCGATTGGGACCCATTTATACTTTCTAGCGGGTTATCGGACGGCCGGGGAATCATCAAGGACAACATCAAGGGTACATGTATTTGACACGTCAGCAACAGGAGGGGCATGGAGGTGTTTGGAGCCCATTGAAGAGGAGGGAGAGAGAGAGCTTTGTAGCCACTGTTGTGTTGTTCAACTTCGTCAAGAAGTTGAATGAAAATAACAATTCACGCAGGCACTTGCTTGACATAGTTTAGGCTGTGTTTGGGACTTGCAGAAGGAATGAATAAGGAAGAGAGAAAGTAAGAAGAAAAATGTTAGAAAAAGTGTCATTATTTTTCTTTGTTCGGTTAGAATTGTACAAGAAAATAAAGGAAAATGAAGAGAAAATAAGTTTTTCTTGTTTAATTAAAAAAAAAGAAACAAAATAGTAAGGCAGCTAAATTTATCATCCAACCTTTTCAAGTTAATTAGGTTACAAATTGGATCAAAACCCATGATTGGATATTTTCATTAGACACAATCTGAAACAGTGTAATTCTCTAAAATTTTCACCTCTCTCTTTTTAGTTGCTCATATTTCTCTTTAAATTCCTTCCAATTTTTCACATCTTTTCCTTTTTAATTTTTCCTCTTAAACTAGAAACAAATAGAGGAAGGAAGAGAAAATTACCATTTTTCTTTCCCATATCGTCTTTTCCGCAAATTCCAAACACTACCGAATCATGTTGTATAATTAAAGTCTTGATAGTTAGATATACATCTTACAGAAAGTTTGAGATATGTCTTGAGGCAGCTAAAAGATGATGTTTGTCCAAAATTAGTAAGAGGCTTTAGCTATCCAAATCGTAATTAGGTGATATTTGGTTTGTTTAAAGCAGTTTGTAATTAGCTCTGCACGACATGTTTATTAGTCAATAAATGATGCTGCTTCACCACATGGCCCAGTTTTTGTCTTCATAAAAGGAGACATTCTGTTCTCTCTCTCCCTCTAAAAAAATTACAAGGAGATTAGTGACATTAATCATGATTATATCTCCTTTGGTTGCTCTTAATTGGTTCATTGGTCCTTTTGTTCTTTTCTGCCACGTTTATTAACAAGAGATGATGCTGCTTGACCTTTTGGCCCCACTGGTTGCCTCTAGGTATGATAATCCTATCTATGGGAAAACCCTGTTATATTATTAACACTATTGTCCATTTATATTGCTCACATTTACCTTCACCATATTCCTCCTTAATGTCAAGCCCAATCGAGATGTGTATTGGTTAGTTCGGTTCAAAGTTAAGAGTCAAACTATTATTTACTTTGATTTTGATTGATTTTAAAATTTTGAACCTATAACTTAAATTAAGTGTGGTGTTGAACAAAACTAATTCCATTTGAGAAATTAGAACTAATTCAGGTTAGTCCTTCGAATCTAGTAGTATTGTGTAAAACTAACTTATTCACTAAAAAATTATGTTACTGTAATGCAAAATGGTAAAGACTAAATGATGATTATGAATAGAAGTGTCTATATGAGATATAGTTATAACTAATAATAGTGTAATGTGTTGATTAAACTGTACAATTTGCAAAATTTTGTTTAAAATAGTACTCAATGGGTCTTAGGACAAATTTGGTCAGTTCTAAGATTTTTGAATCCAAAACTAAATCGATCTTATGTTAGAATCAAACTAACTCAACCCTATCAATGCCTTTGGCCCAATGGTTAGGGTTTGAGCTATAGTAGGAACGTGGTTCCTGAAATAATATCTACTTCTCATGCCATTCCCTCTTTATAATATTTAGTCTACTAACATATTAACTCCCCCTCCTTGCTAACTATACTTGTATTTGATCATTTTTAAAATAAAAAAAATCCAACTCAACCCATGAACACCTAGTTGGTTCGGTTGAGGAATTTTTTTTTTTAACTTGGGTGTCCGGACCAACTTGAGCGCACTTCGACTAATCTCAGAATTTATGTAGTCCCCTCCGTCTAACACAAAGCAGGTAATTACCAAGTCATAGGTCTTGGGAAAACTCTTACGCATGGCATCAAGAAACTATGTGTTCTGGTTAACTGAGCTAGTTGATTTGTTCGGTTGATGAATTATTTGATCTTTTGTGAATTCTCATCACCACAAATAGGAAAAATTATTTAGTGCAACTGTCATATTACGTCATCATGCTTATTTGGTGTGACGATTTATTTATGTGATGTCATGTATGTATAGAGAGAAACTACTTTTTAATATATTATAGGCATTATTCTAATTGTATGCGACTTTTTAAATTTAAAATTTGAGTCATGTAAATAATGTTACATGTGTCACAATTTAAATGGAACGTCACACTATCCATCAACATGTAAGCATAATGACGTGGTGTAACAACTAATCTAAATACTTACTCTACATACAGGTTAATCTAAAAAAAGAACTAGTTCGTGGTTTTAGAAATGCACGTCATTTATAATCCACCGTGGATAATGCAAAGTATTCTCTTCTATAATGTGTATTCCAAATAGACCTATAGGAACTACCCAACGAGGAGATAACCCACTGTATTGTGAGAGAAGAAATATGATAATAGTGTGTTCCGAAAACAATAAATAATCCTTTTTATAAATAGCAAAACAATTCGACATCTCATGTTTTTACCCCACCCCTAATGAGTCTAGTGTATGATAATAATAATGAGAATCGGGTCAAGTTAATAAACAAAGTGCAATCTCTTGACCCGCGCTATTTATAGATAAATATATATGTATATATTTGTTTTATATATAATTATTATATTAAAATATAAATATTATGATTTTTCTTTATTTACGTGATTTTGATTTTAATTTTAAAGAAATTACTAAAACAGAGACGGATGAAGAATGAAAAAAGAATTAAGCAGAGCGGGCAAGGTGGACGACGGGGGCAGAGTCGCCGTGGCGATACAGAGATGAGATAGGGTCTTCGGATCCAAAATTGCTCCGTTGCCGTAGTCCCGAATTTAGTATGAGTCAGGGTGAAGTGACCATGGCCCATGATTCATCTATACTAGTGGTCGAGGCTGACTTATAGAGCCAGCCCTTCAAAAGCATTAAAAGATGTGAAAGGTTCCTTTCAGAAGTCCCAGGCAGAAAAATGCAAAAGACCAGCCCCTGGGGTAGCACGTGCCGCCACCACAACCACCTGACAGGGCCACCTCTCTCCCCCGTCAAACGTCAAACCTGAGCCCCCACCCCTCAAAGAGTTACTCATTTCTACACTCGAACACGCAATCGCACGTGCATTCCTGCCCCGCACGCTCGATGCCCCCACCTCTTGGCCAAAATATTTTGACTCGTCGGGACTTTGAATACGGAGGGTCACGATTTGATCCGATACGTGACTGGACATCTGGGCCGTCCAGGAGTGGGGACAGGTCACGAGACTTTTGGGGTCCGGTGTCGACTTTTGCCTTTTGGAACCTGAGAGAAGGCCGACACTTCGAGAGCTGATATGTCGGGTCGGAGTGAGGAGAGAGAAAGTTTGTACCTTCTTCCATTAATGCCCTTTCCTGCCACAAAAGTGCAGGCCTGTACAACTCAGCCACGTGGCGGGAAAATGGACGCCCATTGTATTGACAAGTGTATAAAGGACATGGGGCTGGGCCTTGTGGAGGGTCCAACGAACCAATCGGGTGCGGGTTTGAGCGCTTTTGGGGGACATGGGCACATAAACCGACATGAAGCATGTGAGGGTTAAATGAAAGAAAAGAAAGGCTTCATTTATGGGCTCTCTCTCATTGGACAGCATGAAAACAAAAGCCACATGCCACCCATGGTATTTGTTTTCTAATTGTTAGGATAATAGGAAAATTTTTATTATTTGGCATTAATTCCAGGCATTAATTACTCTTTCATTAGAATTCTATCTTACTAATAATTAAACAAGAAAAATGCCATTATTTATACTAATATCATATTAAGAGTTAGTGGTGGTGCTCTCATTTTAAAACAGTGTCAACATTTTATGACGCCAAAATTTACCATAAACAACAAATTCACTTTTTTAATTTTCCACGCTTCTCATATATATATTTGTACACATATCGGGTGTTTGTTTATCAAATACCGTGACCTATGGGACCTGTTATACTTGACTGCGACAATGGAGAAATTCACATATATTGTGTATAGTAAAATAAGACCACATAGGGCTCTAATGAATAATTTTTTTAATTATTGTTGACTTAGCAAGAGTACATGTCAATTGAAGATTTGAAAAGCACAACAAAGAAATCAAATGATGATGATGTGTATGCCAAGTCATTTTGTCATACGTGGAAAGAGTAGTGGGACCACAAATTTGTGTTTAGCATTTTTCTGTAAGATGTCAATGTTGATGGGATGTATCTCTCTCTCTCTCAAAGTTCCATGAATCTGTCCCCTCTGTGTCTCTCCGTATTGCTGAAATTCTCAGTTTGGACCGTAGCGTAACTCTAAAATGCCCAAATCTTGTCCTCTATTTTCTAAAATGCTCTCAATGATAAGAACTACCCACAGTGTGAGGGTGGCAGTGTTTGAAGATTTTTGGATCAAGTAAGGGTATTTCATGGAAACATATTAGGCCACGCTTGGAGGAGTTATTGGGCTGGGCCCCCATTGAGAACACTTTGAAATTGAGAGAGTAAGTTTAGGGAGCTGGCAGGGCCCATCGCATAAATGGCATTATTTGTGCAAAAAGTAAAACCCTTGCTATTTAATTATTTGATGGGCCTGGGATTTCTGCTGAACGTGTACTTAGTGAGAAAAAAATAATTAAGTGCTGCGGTTGTTGCCCGGCTTTTCTTGGGTTGATCGCTATTATGTATATTACTGTAAACTAAGTTCTTGATTAAACTGATTACTCCTTAGTTGAAATCTGAATGGCAATTGTTCATGCAATCGTTGTAGTGAAATTTTTTTCTCATTTTCTTGACCAATTCAAGAAGGGCATTTAGCTATTTTTCTTCTCCCAGTTGAGTTTTAAATGCAATGAAAGATGAAGCTATAAAAGTTCAATTAAAATTTTCCTTCCAAATGTTATTATTTTTCTTTCCTTTCCTTTCTTTTTCTAATCTAAGAAAGGAAGATCATATAGGAGGGCTAGATTCATTTCATCCATTAACTTCGTAATATGTTAGTGAAAACATCACACTGCAGTAATTGGGTTGTTGCAAGAGATGAGTAAAGAACTTTAACTTGACTAAGCAAAAAAAAAACCAAAGAGATAAGTAAAGAAAATAAATTGAAACATATGTGTCATTATACACAATCTCTTTATAGACTTTAGGAAAAAGTATTTAATCAAAAAATGTATTTTTCATGGAAATTGTTCTGGTGGGTTCATTCATGACAAAAATACGGAGGAACATAGTTTTGACTTTTCTTCTTGATCCTGTTCTATCAATCAAACACAGCCTTAATTAAGTCATTTGAAATATCAATTTCTGTGAAATCCTAAAATGATTTTCATGTTTTTGAGCAATATCATATAAATGAAATTTTTTGTATAAAATTTCATACAGAATAATATATTTGTAATCTTTTCAATTTGGAGAAGTAGAATGACTTAGGTGATTCATGATGGGATAATGGGATATCTAGAAAATCTATGTCCTATGACATAAAATATGAATAATGAAAATGGGAAAGAGTATACCCTGTAGAGTTTTTTGCATAATTTTTTTTCTTTGTAAAAATAGAAATTTTCTTTGTTTTTAGCTTAAAAAAGTTGGAAAAGAAAAACCCAAATCACTCATGGATGGCAATTAAAAGAAAAAAAAGGAAGTAAAATGCAGTCTATTGAAAAAAGCCCAAGCGTAGGCCCAACTTCTTTTGCTACTGAGAGTTCCATTTTAACTGTCAAAATACGTCCCAAATTCTGTGTGTTGAATTTGAAAGAGCGCCGCCCCCCCCCCCCCCCCCCCCCCCCCCCCCCCCCCCCCCCCCCCCCCCCCCCCCCCCCCCCCCCCCCCCCACCCCCCCCCCCCCTCTCTCTATCCAAATCCCCAAGCTCTCTTTTTCAAACTTCGGTCACCCTGTCTGTAAAGCGAGGCCACATGCTCCCCTCTCTCTCTCTCTCTCTCTCTCTCTCTCTCTCTCATCGTTCCTTTTTTTTGGAGGCCTGCATAAGCAGGTTTTAAGTACTGGGTTGCTTTGATAATGGCGTAAAAAGCCTTGAAAAACCATCTCTCACCAGTCACAACCCTCCCCATCCTCTCTCTCTCTCTCTCTCTCTCTCTCTCTCTCTCTCCAACTGACATAACTGTCTTTCATGTTTTGTGCTTTGTGGGTCTTTTATAGCTCATGATGTTGGTGAAGTTCTGCTGAAGCTTAGAGGAGAGAAAAATGGGGGAAGGAGATCATTGGGGCTGGCCACCAACTGGGGCTCCACTGGTTACAGAGAGAGATGACCATTGGAGCCATTTTGATAGCTCAGTCCATGCGGTTTCTTTTGGTTTTGTTGCCACCGCCATTCTTATCTCCATGTTCCTTGTCATGGCCATTTTTGAGAGGTTTCTTAGACCCACTTCGCCGGCTTCACCGCCCGCCGGCCGGCGGTACAATGGGGATGTTGAGTCCCAAATGAGCTTCAATGGAAAGCCTCGTCCTCCTTCACCCAAAGTGAGTAATCCTTTGCCATAATCACTTATACACCAATACACACATGTATATGTGTATGTGTATTTTGTATGTATATATACATATATATATATGTGGGTGCGCATTGGAGATGGTTGCCAATTTAACTGAAATGGATTGTTCCTTTTCTCATTCTGTGATTGGTTTTCTGTTTGGTTGTTTTCTTTGATTTCACTTTTCCCAGAAAACAAAAAAGAAACGAGAGGTAATTTTGATCTTTGCAGAGAGTGATGATTGTTGATCTGACAAGTGACAAACGTTTTTTTCTCATCTGTTTATGTATTCTGGTTTTGCTTGTATTTCACAATTCCTTTTTGTTTGATTATTTTCCCCAAAGTTTTCTTCAATCTTGTCAGCTCACACCTTTGTCTGTTTCTTTCCTTTCTCCCCTCTTTAGGATTTTCTCGTTTTTTTTTCACCAAAACAAGAAAAGAAAATCCATTCGTTTTGCATACGGAATGAGGTTGAGCATCCTAGACTGTGGCCCTCTCTACCGGGACTGACCTAACCCTAGACATTTCTACCATGAAGTACCGTGTTTTGCCTATGCTTTCTCAGGATATGGTTACCACTTGGTAACTGTGCTTAGCAAATTCCATAAATGTGCTCAGGTTTATTGTTAACCATATACTTCTACTATTGGTACTAGTAAATCAGTTTAGTTTTTTTTTTTTTTAAGTTCCAGGATATACTTA
This sequence comes from Euryodendron excelsum, assembly GCA_033060915.1. Lineage (NCBI taxonomy): Eukaryota > Viridiplantae > Streptophyta > Magnoliopsida > Ericales > Pentaphylacaceae > Euryodendron > Euryodendron excelsum. The sequence goes on along the minus strand of CM065377.1, from coordinate 51,735,996 downwards.
TACACGTTATACGTATTTATATAAGAGAAAACCACATGGTGGCCTAGTGGTCGGCTGAGCATTCGATCCCTCTTTATGCCTCTATGTGGCCAGCCGTCATCCATGCAATGTATGAAGTTTATATGGTTCGTGTAGAAGGTGGTCTTGCACGAGTTCGAGGTAGTAGTTGGTCAAATGCTAGTATACCCTATAGCAAAAAAAACAAAACTGATATAACAGAAATTTAGTATCTGGCATTGGTGTTCATAGGATTCAACAAAATTGCAGGAATAGCTTCCAATGCACTAATCTAGTAGCTGAAATGTAAAAACCACATTCATATGAACTTTGTCTTTAGTAATAAAAAAATTAAGGTTGATGGAATAAAGCATTCCACGAGCTGCTCTTTAAGTTTTCTTTATCATATAGGCATGTGCATGTTCACTCAAATATGGAGACATTTAAGAAACTGCACTGTCTATTAATTAAGATATTTGAAGGATGGCCCATCTTAGAAGTTGCTGGCTGGCTGATTGGTCCCAGTTAAAGAGTCTAGGGACTATGTGGTTATATATAATCTTTTAGCCCCACCACTGTACATGGTATCCATTTGGCCCATCACTACCAATATTTATGATGCCTAGCATTGCCAGCACCGGAGTTGGGGACAGGCCGTCAACATTTCTTTGTGGCAAAGTCTTAGTTTATTGTCTTCTTTCCAGCTTTAAATGTATATATCCAACTAGTTTTCATTAAACAAAGATAAGATTTGAATTATAGCTATTGACATTTGTCTCCTGTGTTGCGGACCTTGAGGTTGCTTGTGTTATAGCTGGATATTAATTAACTATACCTGCACTACTTTTTTTTAATAGAATAGAATTCCATGAAGAATTTTAAATACAAAGTCTCATGCTTAAAATTGATCAGCTGAGGTATGACATGTTTTGAGCAAGACTTCACTGCTTGATTTGCACAATCGAAACATTGCTCCAACTAGTTTGTAGCACAAGTGGCAGCACATCAAGTGTTCAAACCTTGTCATTCAGTTGAAATGGGCCTCCTTTGTTGGCATGGCCTGACAATAAAGTTAAATATTAACCCTATGATCATGAAGTAAAATTTCTCCATTGTTGAAGGAATGGTCTATGGTTTCCAAATCTAACCATCCTAAGTGGACTTTACAGTGGACCATGGCTGATTTGTAGGCAATTAGATGTGTTCTGCCACTGTTAATCTGCATGAGAACATTGTCTGCTAATCAAAGGATTGCACACAGCCTTTACTTATAAAAAGAGAGATAAAAAAGGATTATTCACAGACTAGGTTTACACTATGAGAACATTTGGTGTTTCAGCAGAAATAAATTTTAGTCAAATGGTCCAATACTCCAATATCATCATTGGTCTAGATCACTTCACATAATTGTACCTGTTAAACTTCACCTAAGTTTACCTTGTAAGAACATAGTCAAATGGTCCAAAATCGTCTTAGTTTGCTGGTTCCTAGACATGGAACATTCCCTATTGCTCTATGTAATTGCTGATGTGGGATGGTGATATTCAGGAGATATCGCAGTTATCAGATCAAATTGGAAGTTTCCTGTTAGTTTGCAACCAAAATACACAAATGTGCATGGTTTTCTATGTAAGTGGTCCTGCCATTGGTCTAAGCAATTGTGAGATTCTTAAATACATCGAGAGTTTAGATTACAAAATTGATAGCAAGAGACAGAAAGCCAGAAAACTAGAACTTTTGCATGCTATAACTTCGGTTTAGACCCATGCAAGGTATCTTTAATGCAAAGGTTTGGACAAAACAAAATGCTATACACCTTTTCTCATAAAAAACTACCCCATGTGTGGATGTTGATCAATTAATAGAAAAATCCCCTTGATTTATGGAATCATCATAGTTCTTGCAACAGTTAGTACTATGTCTTTGTTGTATTTATCCTCATTAAAAATCATTGTCTATCTCAGCATCCACCATTTATATTCTAACCATATTATCAGAAGGAAAAAGTCAACTATATTTGTCAGTTGTTGAGATAATGTTATTCGTACTCAAATTTTATAAAGATAAAGAAAAGGTGATCTTTCACCAGTGGGAGATACCTTGTGGTTTGGTTAAATTAATGCTTTAATTGTTGGCTGTTTCTGATGTCTAAGGACGTATTCCTCTTAATTGCCATGAGAATTGCACCAGTAGGATGGTAGCTAGGTAATCATTCATTATATGTCTTGTATGACACTGCATTAAGAATTCAATGACTATGACTTTTAATTCATGGTGTTAGCAAAGTGAAAGTTTAAAACCTCAATCTGTCGCTTTAAAATAGCAGAGCTTATGCATTAATCTGTATATAGAGCACAATAAGCTGTGGAATTCTGTGAACCATGAACATGTATCCGGTGATCTTGGACCTTCCCGTAGGCAATCTGAGAGTTCCTAATCATTTATATAGGATGCTTTGGCACGAGTGTGTGATTGATATTGTTATCTACGTTTTGCTTTCCACCTAATATGACAAGGAATCCTAGTTTTTGTGCTTGTTAATGTTGTGATTGTAAGATAATTAGTGATTTACAGTTCTAGCAGGTTAGGATCTGTTGTAACAGGCACAATGGAAAGATATAGTTAAATAGACACTTTGGCCGTAGTGTACGATATTTTTATTCCATGTTTTGCTCTCCACCTAATATAATAAGAAATCTTAATTTTTCTTGTAAGATTATTGGTGAATTACCATTTAGCAGGCTACGATCTGTTATAGAAGGCACAATGTAAAGGCTCGTGACCCACCTTGCTGACTGGACTTGCGTGGACTTTCATTCAGATTCTCGTTGGCCCTGTTCCCTGTGATGTTAGTTCTGTGTGTATCTAGGAGTGGGGCTAAATCCACAGACTGAAGGTTGTTTCCAAAGCTCTTCCTCTCACATGGATGGGATCCACCTTATGAGAGAGAGGGTTGTGGATTTATCAGATGATCTCCTAAAGTCATTTTGTGTTGGATTAACTCAATAAGCTATGTAGATGTATTACTGATAACTTGACACTTGGCATGGAAGGGAAGGAAATTTTTTTCTATCAATACAGTTACCTCACTAAGGTTAAAGTATGGGAGAGGGGCTCTCTCTCTTGTGGTCTTGCACAAGAGCAAGATTTGCTGAGCTGCGAAGTGTTAGATTTCTGGTACATACTCTGCATGAAACAAGCGTTGGAAACTTGGATGGCTGAAACAAATGACGGTGCTTCTTGGCCACACAAGGCATTCCAAGAATTATGGCTACTCCTATGTTTGCTGAAGCCATCACATGTTTTTGGTTTGCATTTTCTTCTGTCTAGTCCATCTGATATCATCTGCTTTAATACGTGCTTTGTTCACATCCCAAAAGGTCAATTGAGTTTTGAAATTATTCGGGCAATGACATGGAATCATGCTCAACGGCAGTGTCTCTTTAGAAGTGGTGATTATCTGCATTTGTTTTTGTTGATGATATCTGTGTCAAAATTTCTTTCACCTTATATTACTGACTTCAAAACTTATGATATGTATTGCCATTTGCAGCACCACTTCTGTGACTATGCCTTCAAAGTCTTATTGATCTATTTATCTTTTACCTCAGATATCTGTGAATGCCAGAGAAGTTTCAGTGTTGATGCCTGGAGAAGACATTCCTACATTTATCGCCCATCCAGCTCCCGTGCCATGCCCCCCAGAGCGCGTCTCATGGCCTACCCATCAACATAAATCATTGCCCAATCTCTCCCGAGGCTCCAGTTCAAATGCAAGCTCAAGCTCAATCTGAAAGAACTAAGCATTCAAATGCCCGTTCTGTACATCAAACCTATTCAGAATCATGAACTTTACTCAAGCAGAAGTTGTTAAATTATATACTGAAGATCCATTCTGAGGACTGGGAATCTGAAAGGTGGCAATTTTTCCGCCTAGGTTCTTGAATACGTGTATATAGCTTTCGGTCATGACGGGCATACCAGCTTCAGTGTTTTTCAGGAGTTGACACTGAAAAATCAGGCAATTGTTTAGCTTGCATGCACTTATATTTTCATATTTTCCGTAGTTTTCAGATTTTTAAGGTGCGACTTCGATTCCTAGAGATGGATTCAATTGCTCATAATCTGTATCCTTGTAAAGAAGTTGAGGAGTATTATTGATATACGTTACATTAGTAAAAATTCATGGCCTTCTTTTGCTTTTTGGGTTGATGATTGTGATCTTTTTAGCTTGTTGATTACAGGGATGTTTATGGAATGATGATTAGAGTATTCAATCAACAGATTCAACACGACGAAGAACACTAAAGACTCGAATTTAGGACCACACCATGAAACTCCGTCATAGCCATTTCTGTACATTTAACGCGAAACAAGAACTTCAGGTAAGGCTCTCCCAATATTCATGCTTTGTCACCGGCATTTTTGCCTGAATCCTTGGAAAGACAATGGCAAATGGCTCACAAGTTAGGCCTCCAGCCAAGGGGCTTTCTTTGGTTGGGTTGAATGATTGTCTAGCATCGAGAGCAGGCCTTGCATAACAGTAAAATTGTTCCATTGGGACTTGTTTCACAGGAGTTAAGACCCTCCTCCTAGACCCTGCAATGATGAGAGTTTGGTGCACTCCCTTTTTTAGGATTAGATTGCGTTGTTGGTGTCAACTGGCTCAAGAGCATGCATCACCAGGTTAACTTCATGGATTATCAACCTTGATTTTGGGACGGACTATCTGTTTTACGTTTGATTTCTGCACTTAGACCCTTTAATCAATCATTGTAGCTACAATTAACCAGAATCAGAGTCAAAACTTGCATTAATGGTAGGGTTAATTACATACCCCATTATGGTTTGGGAAGGACGAAAATTAGATGACACATCTGTGATATATAAGTAAAGTAAATGGAATCGTGACAAATTTAGTTAAATGACAAAAATGCACATACGAAGACCAACTCTTTATTTGATATAAAAGCGCAAAATCATCTTTATAATGTTTCATTATAGAGATAAACGATAATGCATATTGTCATTTCTCTCTTTATAAGTGGTAAAATTCAAGTTCATGCGACCCATGTACTAAAAATTTGTTCATACAAATCACAAATGCGCCTTAAAAACTCTTTGGTCAAAACGCATCTTAATGATGTCTTGTGTGTGCGTGTGTGTATATATATATATATATATGTAGCCAACACGGATGTATGAAGGGATTAGTGGGAGCAGTTAACCCCATTGACTTGACAATTTTTACTATTTTTTAAAAAAATTTGTGTATTTACTTGACCTTAGATTGCTGTTGTATATTTTGCCTCCACTAAAAATATTAACACCTATATTTGTTTCCCTCTGAATTACTATAACCTACATTTGCCCCTACTGAATATTAACACTTCGTTATTTGGCTACATAAGCAACACAATTTTAATTCCTAACTTTCTATTCTAATATTAAAGTAAAATGCTCTTACTCAGTGAATATTTTATTTATCTAACTACTATCTTCTATTATTTTAAAAGGTCAAAAAAAGGATCCAAATTTCAAAACTTTTGTATCCATAGATGCTTAGTTATCTAAATTCCAAAATTTCTTCTCGAAATTTTGAACCTTAGCTAGGCAATTTGAGTTAAGGTTTTCATGGTGATATAATTTTCTGTGTACAATTTTTATATAGAGACAGTGCCCCTTTTCCAGCGACTTTAATCTAATTATCTCTTTATTTATCAAAAAAAAATATTATCAATCAAGAAAATTTTTCATATACAATTTTGTATAAGTTTTGCCCTCACTCAATAAAATTTCTGGATCATCTAGATGCTTGAATTTTAAACTCACAACATAAAACCAACATTCTTTTCTTCCACGTTCAATTTCAGGATTGGGTTCGAAAGGATTTTGTTTGTCCGCTTAGAAACGGCCAAGAAAAAGTCCAAGGAACTGATAGTGCTCCTATTGTCCTTTCTGGGTTTCTAGATGGAAGCAAACCCACAAGCAACTTTCTGTAACGGCTCTCTGTACGTGAAGAATGAGGACCACCCACGAAATCCTGAGACCTCAACGGCTACAAAATGGATTTCCCCGGCCGCCTCCATTGTCCAAATTTAATTTCACAACTAATGGCCCGTTTGGTTTTTTGAACTTTTTTTTATTTTATTTTATTTTTTTAGCTTATAAGTAAAAAATTTAAATTTTTTTTACTTTTTTACTTTTAAGAAGATAAGATAAGTGGAAAAACAAAAAAAAAAAATTCAAAATCTTAACTTTTTTACTTATAAATAAAAAAAATTGAGCCAAAAAAACTCAAAAAAAATCCAACCAAACCGGCCTTAAATAGTACATCGCCTAAAATAACATTTTTGCAAGGAAGACGTTTTTTTTTTATGACCAGGGTTTTGGGTTAGCACGTGATCCCAATAAATTAATAGTACCTAAAAAATTTTGACTTGAAACCGTGTAAGGAGTAGAACTCAAACCCTAGACCTGGACTACTAAATCAACCCTTGTGATTTTTTTTGCAAGGAGGATATTGCTACGTATTGTATAATGCATGTTGCCTTGTGCGATGACCCTAGTGCACATACGCATGGCAACAGGATGGGGTAGGGTTGGAGGACTTCTGCCTCATCTCAGTCCCGTCATGATAACCCTTTACCCACACATGCCTCGCTTCTTTTATGCTATTGATTTTTTCAATCACATTATGGACAAAATAATAGATAAAATCACAAAAATAATAATCATAATTTACAATAATAGATTTTGATAAAATATGTGCATACAGAAAATAAATATATATATATATATATATATGTATGTATAAACATGATGGATTTAAGTTGAGATGAGTTATTGCAACTTGTTTCCAAACTTATCTTTTTGTTAATTGAGTGTCCAAGTCAGCTTGTATGCACCTCAGCTAATCTCAGAATCTGTATAGCCCCCCCGCCTCACACAAATTAGATAATTATCAAGTCAAAAGTTTTGAGAGAACTTTTACACTTGACAAAAGTCAAATCTCTAAGGTCATGAGTTTTGGTCAACTAAGCTAATATCACCCCATGCCATTCTTAATAGGGGTGGGTCAAAGGTGGAGACCCAAAATGTCGAAGTTAATTTGCCATTCCTAGGTGCACACATCAAAACTCTATGAATAAGAGAGAAGTTAATAACTGAAGGTCTGTTTGGTTCTAGTTTTATTTAGTGTTTTTGGGTTGTCTTTTTGGTTTATAAGTAAAAAATTTTCAAAAAATTTAACTTTTTTGTTTTTTTTGTTTTTGACTTTTTTACTTGTCTTAACTTATAAAAATAAAAAAAAAACTAAAAAATTTCACTTTTTTGTTTTGAAGTCAAAAAACAAAATAAAAAAATCTAAAAAAAAATTGCACCACGCGGAGCCTGAGAAAATATTTTAAGACGTTATCTTAGCCTGTCCTGAGATGGAGTGAGTAAAGATGGGTCCAACGCTGAGAACGTCTTTTACTGCCGCCCTTCACGGCTTGAACAAAAAGTCATTTCTTGTGATTCACGACTTCGAACAAAAAGTCATTAAGAAGGTTATGAATTATCGATTTTTTCAAAAAGTTTCAAGGAATTTTCAGGAAATCACGAAATAATAACGTCTTCAATTTTCAAAAATAAGGTCAATTACACTATGTTCTTTCACTTTGCACAAAATTTTATTTGAAGACTTTTATGTTTAATTATTATATTTTTAATTTATTACAATGTTAACTTTTTACTAACAAAATACACAAAAAATTCGCATAAGATAGATACACTACTTTTTTCAAGGAATAAAGATATAAAATCATGTTTTTTTTAATAATTTAGTACAAATTTCTCTCAAGTTATTCCAAAATAATGAGTGTAATAAATTTTAAAATGTACATAATGTAATTAAATTTCATGTAAAAACTCTCATGCTATGTTTGGTACAAGATAATAGAATGGAATGAAATGACCATTCTCACTTTTATTTCTATTCCTTTATTTGGTACTACTATTTAAAGGTGGAATAACCATTCCCATAGAATAATCATTCCGACATATTGTTGAATGACCATTCCTTATTTCAAGAGTGAAAATAGTCATTTCATTGACACATGAAACATCATAAAACAAAACTTAGTAAGATTTTTGTTGTCAAATTTCTTTTAAAAAATATAAAACATGTTTGGTAATTATTTTTTTGATTTTAAAAATTTTTAAAAATAAAAAATTTAAAAAAAATTTTTAAAATTTAAAATTTAAAAAGTTAAAAATTTATAAAAAATTTTAATAATTAAACTATCGCCGCCGCCACCATCGTTAAAAATGTTTAATAATATATAATAATTAAATAATATATTATTAATATTTTGTATAGAGATAATATTAAATTTTCATATTATACACAAATTTCATTCTATTTTATTCTAATATTGTTTATTGGTCTTACCAAATAAAGGAATGGGAATAACTATTTCATTCCATTCCGTTTCATTCTCATTCTCATTCTATTCCCATTCTTATTTCATTTTTTTCCATTTCTTTGTACCAAACATAACCTCAATGTGCAATACGTGTGAGTCTTGAAATGAAATAGAGTTGAATTTTATATATTTATTCCTTAAAATGGTCATGTGATAATTATATACAAATTTTATGTTTATTTTTCAAACAGAATGTTAATATTATAACAAATTATAAGTATAAGAGTTTGCTTGTTATAATTAAAAATAAAAAATTTAAAATAAAATTTGATGTAAAATATAAAAATATAAAGCATAATTAACTCTAAAAATACCATAGTGGAGTTCTCCCCAAAATAAGATCGATTTGAACCCCATTTTCCTCTAGACTGGCATTTGGCTTAGAGTGGACTTTTGGTCAAGGTTTCAAACTTTCCTTTCTCAATACTAGCTGGCTATTTCATAAATGTGATGTCGCTTGACATTTCAGTAAATGATAGAAACTCTTGCTTGTTCTCATTCAAATTTTCCGATAGGTATGTAGGGGGTCCATTAGTTGAATTGATCATAGATTGCAAGCCACACATTCTCAGAACTCTGGAAGGTTTCAAACTTTGACCTCATGATTTATGGATCGCACATGGTGATCTATTTAACTCCTTTTTTTTTAATCTTTTCTCTGTTTTCACACAGTATTATTGTATTTGAACACCGAATTTATTGAAAAAAAAAAACATAAATGAAAAATAAAATTACTCTTATTATTTAATTGCAAGAGAAAAGTAGTGAGTTAAAAAAGCTAAAAAAAAATGTGTGAGGAAATCAAATTCTCTCATTTTATTTTTGTTTTATTGATGAATGCCTAATCATTTTCTTCTTTCCCAATCTAACCAAACAAAGGCATGAAATTTGAGATTCCATTTATGTTACCTTTCAGTTTCCTTTTCCTTTTCATTTCTCGCAATAAATTCAGAATACGAATAAAGCATAAAAAAAAATTCTAATAGAAAAAGATATTCTCACTAAAAAAGATAGCTTCTTGCACTCCATCTTTCGCATAGGAGTTGGAGCACCATAAGCTGAATTTGGAGTGTCAAAATCATTATCCTTCCTATTATGTGGAGTCCATGTTTGAAACCCTTGATCTCTAGGAATTGGACTTTCTAACCCCATTAATTCGACCAAATCATTGATGAACCATACCATAATATGGAGGATTTCAAGGACAACCTCGAGAATTCCTTTCCCATTAGTCATATAAGTTCATGAAATTCATGGACTCATTCATAGGCTAGGCTAATTGCTACAGTAATTATGGCTTTTGTAAAACAATTGTGTCATTGTATATGGCAAAAAGCAAGTTTACATTACTTCACCAAAAAATAATTAAAGCTGAACTAAAGTCACATATAAATTTATGTATAGCGAAACAGGACAACTCAGTGTACTAAACTCATCCTATTGCTTGGTGTAAAGCTGTTTAAATATATACGTTTTTATACCGAGTGCAGAGAAACTGTTTCCATAATAAGTTGTACGAAAAATTGGACCAAAACCAGTACCCCACACGTCAACCCACGAAGAAGAAAACATACATTCCAGTAATCACTCGAGTAGTAAGTCATACAGACAAATATTTAGTAATACGGTGATTTCCATCTTACTTTAGGGGTAAATTTGAAATTTTATAACCAGACAAAGATTTCTTCTCCCAAAATTTACCTTTGACTTCGATTTACACTGTGACAAAAATAATGTACCACGCAAAGCAGTAACTTTTGGCACCATATGATTCCATACGTCACCTCCAATGTTGATTCAAATTACAGATTCTACCACGGGTCTCTATAGAAAGATGAAACATTCCAGGGACACAAGTGGGTTTTCCAGTGACTCGTTTGCTGTCGGTGGTCGTGGCGGACCCTTCGGATCTTGGTTAGTCTCTTCCATTTTGCGGGTCTTCTCTGGCGGGTCAGATCGAGATTTTCCCGGAGACTTCCCGGTTTTTCTGGCCGATGGGCTCCGACCCACGCCGGTTCTCTCGGCTCCACTGTCCGCCGCGCGCGTGGCCGGTGACCTCCGCCCAGAGCTCTCCCCGGTGTCCCGCTTCTGCCCGTCAATCGCCACCGCACGTCTTTCTCTTCCGGGTACGGATCTACCCCGACCCGGAGACTTAGGCAGCGTCGTCCTCTCCCTCTTGTCGCCGGAGAAGGCCCTGTTCGAGAACTTCGCCGGCGATCTGTCCACCCTCTGTCGAACCTCTCCGTCATCGTCTTCTCTCTTCTCTGTCACCGTCGAGACGCACTCGCTCAAGCTCTCAGAAACTTCAGAGACCTCTGTAGTCATCAATGGCGCCTTCTTGTAGGCAATGCTGTCATCCTCTTCTTCTTCGGTCTTGGGTTTCGGGGTCTCTGAGAGAACTTCCTTCACAGTCTCTTCTTCGGGTGGTGGCGCCGCCTTGGGATTGTGGGAAGCGTCAGATCTCGCAGCCGGCGAATGGCGGTGTTGTTGGGGAGCTGAGGCAGCTTTGTAGTTGTTACTCGCGCAGCAACCCATTTGGGTCTTGTATATTTAACGCAAATATCGATACACGTAGTAACGTAGCTAGTGAATCACAGATAGGGTTTCCATTTTGGGCGGTGGTGGGGGATTCGTGCAGTCTATGCAGTGGAATTGGGTGAGAACGACGATGTTTTCCGGAGAGGTTTGGGTGGTGGCGGGTTTGAAGTTTTTGTTTTCAGTGGATGAAGAAGAGTTTGAACTTTGTGAGGAGACAGGAGAGGGCAAGGGTAGTTAGCGTCGTCAGTAGATAGGGTATTTGTTGGGCGGGGCGATCTCTGCAACTGTCATTGAAGAGAGAGAGAGCAGAGAGGAGAGAGAGAGGGAGAGGAGGGAGAATTAAATTAAATTTATTTTATTTCGCGGCATTGCTCCTTCGAAATTTCTGTGTGTCATATGAGCCCCACAAACTCGGACAAATATTGTTCGACATACATAATTCATTGGTTGTTTAGAAAAATATAAATATTATTTACGAAAAAAATTTTGACCGTAATTTGAATGCATATTAGAAACTTAAGAAGTTCAAAATATGCTTGAATTATTTGTAATATTTGAAAATTTCTCAAAGATTTTAGAATGATATATAGAGAATATATCTAAAGTTTGATTTTCGATGAAATTACCAAGATTAGTTTAAGAGATCTCAACAAGTTAGATATTTTATATTATGATTTTAATTAGACTCACCTCTTTGCTATTTTTCACTTTTTTTTTTATTCTTTTAACAAGGGCCGCCTGACATGTGCCCCGTTATATTTTTTTCATTAGAATTTTAACGGGAATATAATTTGCTAAACCTAATACTTTGGGAGAGTAGACAAAAGGGGAGGATTTAAAATTGAAATTCAGTCACATTATTTTTGTGAAAAATGAATTCAATCACGTCCCTAGATATACAAATAACTCATGAGAAATATATTAGTTAAGTGTTGCATATTGTATTACTTTCTATGTACTAAAGTCTCAAAACTGTTAAGTGCTTAGAATGATATATTTTGTGGAAACAGATAATTGATTTTGCATTTTCAAGATATAATTAATGTATGATGGCTTATGATTGAAATTTGATTTTTCAAGAAAGTAAGCGTGATATAAGAGAGTACTTAGATGCCGCTTTTTTAGCAACTTTAAAAGTAGCTTAAGTTTTGAAAAGCTATTTAAAAAAATAAACTTTTAAAACTAGTTTAAATTTTTGACTTTTTAAAGCTGAATCTAAACGCCCCCTTAATACATCCTAGTTTATAATTAAATCTTATTTCAAGTCATCTAAGTTGTACACGTGAGGCTTATGAGTGTATCCTAATGAAAATAGAAATTATTCTATCCTCTCTCTTTGCATGTTATGTGGCCCTTTCACCTCATTTCATAATGGTATAGTATCACCCCCTATTAGGTGGGTACGGTGGAGTGTCCGATCTAATCTAACAAGAAAACTCACTAAAATTGTGAGAGCAAGAGGAGGGTCACTTAGTCCTCTAAGAGAACATAATATTTTTTGAGTTTAGTTTGATACTCTAGTAGTGTAGTGATTTTTACACAAATGAATACTAAAATATAACATGTGTTTATGCGTGTTTCTTGTTTATATTGTACCTAATCTCTAAAGGCACGTGTTGCATTTTTGGTGTTGTATTTTGGTATTTCACTTGTTTAAAAGAAATTGTGATAGTGTATCAAAATTGAACATTTTTTTTTTTCCAATGAAAGGCTAACACCTGTTTGCCATATTGGTTAGACACTACCTTAATTGGTCTAGTGTCTAGTAGTTTAGGCCTTTGGGTGGATCCACCACCTTACTTTTTTTGTTGTTGACTTTTTTATTTTCACATGAGCCATTGACTTTTTTAAACTAAGACTAATTAAATTAGATGTGTTTGACTGGCGACTTATAAGGTACAAGTTATTCAAAAGTAATTTTCTTAAATAAAGTTTTATAAAAATGTGTAAAGTCTAAAGTGATTTTTTTAAGTGGAGGATTGGCAAAAAGTTTTTTTAAGTGGTTTTTTTTGGGAGTAAGCCAAACAATCTTTAAAAATAAGCTACAAATTATAAGTTTAAGCCATAAGCTATGTCAAAATGCTCCCTATATTTCAAACCTTGCGAGAATCTACAAGTAATTTTGGTAATAAAAAAGAAAACCAACTAATTAGAAGTAAGGTTTTACCTAAAAATGTTTTCGGTAATTTTTGGACACGACCGACGAAACTCGTATATTAGCGAAATCAATATGTTGGTAGTTATTTTCGGCCTGACGTTATTTAAATGTTATGTTCGTTTGCTATTATCCGTTATTTTTGCATAGGTAATTTGTTACGTCTTACACGTATTAAAAAGATTTTCTACATATTTGAATGTTTTATGTATCCGTTATTCTTGTTTGATATTTTTGTTAATCTTTTATATTTCACTGACATTATATTTTGATCGATATAATTATATATATACATATATATTTTTGTTTAAAGCTTTAAAGAATGATTTCGGTTTCTTCCCATTTGGTAGGGCTTATTGTTAGTTTTAAATTTGGCTTGTCAAATTTCTTTTACTTTTATAAGCTAATATAAGCCAAAAAAAAAGAACGAAAAAAATAGATTGTTTTGGTTTTTAAGTCGAAAAACCTAATCCAAAAATAACTTGACAAAAAAGTCATCCGAAACAAAGAAGACCGGGCCTAAGTTGAAATCAAGTTGAGGGGCAAATTTACATGGTTGTACATTGCAATAAACGAGCCGAGTCAAACCAAGTAAAAAATTGTTAAAGCTTGATTTGCAGAACTTATCAAATTTGAAAATGTAAACAAACTTTGGTTATTGACTTATTCAAGTTGAGTTAAGCAAGTAGCTTAGTTTTAATATAGATTTAGAGTACATGTCAATTTATCAATTCGAGCTTAAAAAATTAACGATTTTCTCTTGTTCACATAACATAATGAATCGATGCTGAATGAACTTGTAGCTAGTTGAACATAAGTTGAACTTGAGTAACTATTTAGTTTTATAATCCTAGTAAGAGGATGAAGGGACCAGAAACAACAATTAATTTTGACAAAAACAAAACTATAAGAAAAGGCCAAAAAAAAAAGAGAGAGAGAGAGAGTGAGAGTTAAAAATGGTGACTTTCAAACTGTAGCAACGGCCAAACTCTGGGAAGAATTTTAATATATCAAACTAATTCTCATTCAGTCCCTTACGATTGTCAGTTGAGTTTTCTGTACCTACAAAGTTCCAAGCACACGACTTAGATCCAATAGACAATAGTTGTATTGGGTTTATAGTCCACCACTGCAATGTTAACGCTAACAACAATTTTCATAATTTAAAATCTTTTGATTTGAGCACCCTTTCAAACGCTTGCCATTGGGCCCAAGTTATGCGTATTTTTATGGCAAAAGAAGTTTCACTTCCTTTTTAGCTTGTCATTATGATCATAAAAATCATTTTCTCCCAAGCTCTACCTTTTTTGTTTTTAAGTATAAAAAATAGATATGTAGATAAATTATTATACCCATCAGAGTATTGTCCAACACCACATAATCATTTGCAACAAATCTTATCGCACTCACGTTGGGCCCGAAATTTAGGTCACACTGAGTGTTCTGGGCCCTGAAGAGTAGTTTAGTTCCACCAAGCGACTATGAGACTCGAATCTAAATATTGAGTGAGAAAATTACTAGTTCTACTTTTTTCTTCTTGTTTGCAACATGCTCTATCTTTAGGCTGTATTTATTTCGAGAGATGGATCGGGTAAAAGAGATATAATCTCTTGAAATTAATTGTTTGGGGGCCGTTAATTTTGAAACAATTTCTACCTAAATCCGATATTCATTGGTGCTCGATTGTCCTGAGATTATATATAAATTAGGTCCCATTAAGGATGTAAATGCCTGAGCCTAGCCCAGCCCGAGCTTGACCTGAGCTTAGCTCAGCCATAGCCTAACCTTCTTATGGGTAGGCTTGGACTCCACCTTGATAGCTCGAGCCTAGCCCAAACCAAACGAGAGACCAGCTTCAAGCCCGGCCTAAGAGCCCAAGGCCCAAGGCTACCCAAATAAATTAAATATACATAAACTTACAAATAAAATTTTAATTCATAGAATTATAATGTATTTTTTATATAATCAATAGTTTCAATATTTTATCCAAATTTATAATAACTAAACTTTAAAACTTAAAAAAATAAAGATACAAAATAGTTGACCCAAGTGGTCTTGCTCAAAGGCCCAAGCCCGAGCGTACCGTTAAGGTAGTGGATTGGGTTTGGGTTTTCCATACTGATATTGGTCAGGCCCCCACAATATAATGGGATTCCGAAAAATTTGGCCCAAACCTGGTGGGCTATGAGCTGAATTAGGCGGAACTGACATGCCTAGATCCACGTATTTACTAATATGGATTAAGTGTCAAACTTATCTCACATTTATGATAATTTTATGATTTTTTCCCATTATATATGGAATATTGTGTCCGGTTCAAATAAATTAATACACAGATTAGTGTGGGTCCCAGGAATTATTTATCTCATCATAAATGTATAATTTATGTACTAGGTCTTGACTCTTGACTCTTCGACTTATAATTTAGTGGGCCAAAAGTGAAAAAAAGCCAACTCATATCACGGACTTTAGAGCCACCCCAGGTCCCCAACGGTACAATTATATTCCTAATAAAATTTCGAATTTTTAAACATTACTTTAAATTTTTTTCCATTTTTTTATAATAATCTCCTTAATATATCTCTCTCTTTCAAGAAGATATGTATAAAATACAACCTGAGTTGCCTCTGCCTGTGTTCACTGCCGAATGTCCACTTAAAAGTTAAAACTAATAAAAAGAGTTTTGAGAGTACCCAAACCCAACTTTCTCTTTCATTCTTTGATTCTCGACGCTTTGTTTGAATCTCTGTCAAAGGTTAGGGTTCTCATTTCTCTTGAACCTCAAAATTCTGTTTTTTTCATGTCTCTATCTTTACTTCTTGGTTTTCATTTGTTCAATCTTTGCTGCTAAAATTATTGATTTTCTCTCTCTAAAATCCAAATGTTTTTCAGTGTCTTCTGTGTTTACTTTGGTTTTGATTCGTTGAATCTTTGTTGCTAAAATTTTATTTATTTTCTCTGTAAAACCCATTTGGGTTTTTATTTCTGTGGTTGCTGATTATTTTCTTTTAATTGCTTCAGTTCATACTTGCTCTGCTTTCATTCTCTGTTTTGCTTTTCTGTGAGCCGTTGAGAATGCAGTTTGTTTGTTTGAGGTGTTTTTGTAAGTTTTGTGGGTCTTTTTTTTTTTTTTTTTTCCTTCAATTTTTCTAGTACTTACGTTGAGATCTTTATTTTCTGGGAACTTTGTTAGGTTTTCTCAGAGAAAGTCTACAAAAGAAAAGAAAAAAAAGTTGGGGAAAGGAGAGTTGAGTTCTGGAGTATCACCATTGGAGATGGGCTGGATAAATTGGGAGAGATATGTCAGGATTTTACTGGGGCTGATGGCAGCCTTTGCCGTGCCAATGTGCCGTGGAACTACCGATCCTCGCGATGGTAAATCATAGCACTCACATTTTTTCTTTTGTTTTCATTTTCGTATGTGTATGTTTGCTTGTGTGCTGTATGTATATATGTAATTCATAGATATAGATACATTTATGTATACGGAGAACTTTTCGATAGTAAATTTGAAAACTTTCCTTTTCTGAGAATATATGAAATCTTACGGTTTTGGTTTTTGTTTTCTGTTTTGTGTTTTCATTTTTTGAAAATACCCAAATTGCGCCTGGCAAACTAATTCTGGAAACTATTTTTGCCGAGACTGCGTTTGGTAAAATGGCTTTGAAACTTTGTTAGCAGTGGGTGTTTTCTGAGTTTTCAAAACGATGGTATTTTTTATGGTTGAGAAGCACGAAAAATGAGAAGTTCTCATTTTTTGGTTTCCGAGAACATGAAAGAGCAAAACGAAAACAGAAATGGAACTGCTTCTTATAATTTAGTGCCTTCATTTGCCTTCATTCGATTCTGAAATGTAGGTAGTTTTGGTGAAGTGTACAGTGATTATCTTAATTAGTTTGGTATTTTACTTTTCCAGTTTGCTGTTTTTAGGCCAATTCTGGACTATATGTTGTGTATATGAAATTTCCAGTGATTTACTGAATTAATTGGGTATTTTATTTTTCAGTTTTTGCAATAAATAGTTTATATGCTGCTCTGGGCTCTCCACCTCTTCCTGGATGGGTTCCATCTGGAGGAGATCCATGCGCGGATGGTTGGCAAGGGGTACAGTGTGTCAATGCCAACATAACAGGAATGTATGTTAAACCATTTCCATAAGTTATAACCGCTATTGAATCCTATAGAATGATTTTTAACCTATACGAGTTGACAGAGTTCTTGACGGCGTGAATTTGGGAGGTGAACTGGGCAATGACTTAGAACACTTTTCTTCTATCATACAAATGTAAGTAGCATTTCATGATTTTACGAGTCCATTTGCATCTTACATCTTTGTGAGGGCTGTTTATATCAGGTTCAGAGTCCTTAACCACGGTTATTTGGATTCAGCACCAGTTGTTGTAAGTGAGTCCTTGAGGCCAGTGGCGGACCGGACCGAAGGGGGGTGTGGCCCACCCCCAAAAAATTTTAAAATTTGCTGGAACCCCCTATACGTTGTTAGGTATTTTCAATAAAATAAGGTATCCCCCCCCCCCCCCCCCCCCCCCCCCCCCCCCCCCAAAAAAAAAAAAAAAACAAAAAAAATCTAAAATTTTACCTTGGTTCTTACAAAATTTAAAATTTTTACCTTGGTCCCCCCTCACCACAAATCCTGGGTCTGCCACTACTTGAGGCTATAGCTGGCATTGTTTCTGTGGAGGATGTAAATAATTAAGTTATACCTCTCTCTAAAAGCTTAAGCTTTGTTAGATGAGCTGGTTGTTAACAATTCAGCATGATATCTGAGTAGGAAAATGATCTGGTGTTTGAACCGCACCTATCCTATAATTATATATACTTGCATGTGTTTTGGCAACTTATGGTGGGGAGCTTGACCACACATGAATTCATCTAAAAAGCTTAAGCTATTGGAGAGAGGTGTAAGTTAATTATTTATATTCTCAATAGTTTCAGAGCATAGCTCCTTCATTAGTTAGCTCCCTAGTTGAAGAATTGATCCCCCTATGTGGAAGCATTAACTTTTATTGGTTCAACACTGATGAATTTCTTGCAGTTTTTCTTTTACATTTATTAAGGTTTTTATAGCTTGATATGGAAGTTTAATAAAGGTTTGTGCTACTTAATGAAACAGAGATCTGAGCAACAATCACATTGGAGGTAGTATTCCATCCAATTTGCCCATAACCATCAGTGGCTTGTACGTTTCGATCTTTTTTGTGTTATTCATCAAAGTTTTGATAATCTGATTTCATCAAGTTATTGTTATTATTTTTACCATTACCATATCATCGTGATGCTCATTGGCTTGCTGAAGTCGTGTTTTCTCTTTGATGATTAGTTTTCTTTCGGGTAACCAGTTCACTGGAAGCATCCCGGATACTTTGTCATCGTTAGGTCAATTGTCAGACTTGTAAGAGTTATTCAATCTACGTTCACTTTCATTTTGAGTTGTTGAGATGTTATCTCCTTTTTTTAACCATTTCATAATCTATATCATGTTTGATATTCCCCTTAGGTCATTTAATGATAACCATTTAACCGGAGAAATACCAGATGCCTTTCAACAGCTTCCGGGTTTGATAAACTTGTAAGGGATCCCTATCAGTTTGCTAACTTTCATTAATGGTTACTTTGGTTAGTTTTGGTTATGACTCTGATTGTTTATTACTCTGCAGGGATTTGTCGGGTAACAACTTGAGTAGTCAACTGCCTCCTTCTATGGGGAACTTGTCATCTCTTACTACACTGTCAGTAATTATTTAAATAAGGTTTCTTATGTTGCAAGTTTTTTAATCTTCATGAGTTTTATATAATTGTTGGGTTGCAGGCACTTGCAGAATAATCATCTCACTGGGATCCTTGATGTCTTACAAGATCTTCCCCTAAGAGATTTGTACTCTTCTGTCTTTTAATGTAAATTCAAAATTGGATAGGATTGTATGTTGCCTTTTGCAGTTTATAACTAGCTTTTCTCTTCTTAAATAGGAACATTGAAAATAACCTGTTCTCTGGGCCTATACCTGAGAAGTTGCTGAATATACCAAATTTCAGGTGAAGGGATAGAATACAGCCTTCTGTTATAATTGGGGATGAATTTGCTTTTTGTGTGGTATATTATATCAGTCATGATTCTTTGTAACATTATATTTAGCCTTGGATTTCCTTATACTATAAACTTGCTTCACACTTCTCTGTATTCCTTTATTTGACCTTCCTTTTTTCACTAGTATAATCTTAGCAAAATTCGTCTTTTTTTTATCATTCCGCTAGTCATAGAAGATTATCATGTTAGCAATGGTAACTGCTATTGCCACTTTGCTTTTGATTTAAGTAGGCACTTCATGGATGGACCGGAACTTAGGTTAAGTATAATGGTGAATGTTTTATCATAACTGGAATTCCTCATCAATAAATGATATCTCATCCACTAAATGTCCGACCTTGTCTGAATTGCACCATCAATCACTCAATTCTTGTTTTTAGTATTAGAATCCGTATCATCACTAAATTTTGCATTCAAAGTTGCTACTTGACTTCTTCTTTTTAATGTAACAAAACCATGTTGGAGTAGAAGCTCGAGTTCCTATCTGTCAAAGTTTGTAGCTGGCTTAACACAACTACCACACAACATGCTTTGGCTCTTAGATGATGTAATATAGTGGTAATATTTTCACTATTATCAATTGCAAACGATTTAACGTACCAGTAGCCTTGGCATATTTCTTGTTAATCTGAATGTTTTACATAGGAAGGAATAAATGATCTATTTATTTGGCATTAGGATTACATGCTATTTTTGTTTGGCATTTGGGGTTAGTGGTATTAGTTGTAACTTTATTTTTCCTTTTGGTAACATTAGCATTTACTGTGCAGAAGAAGTGGAAACCCCTTCAACACTACTGTTATCCCATCACCCCCCACCTCTCCTCCTGCCTCTCCTCCTGCCTCTCCTCCTGCCTTTCCTCCTTTACCATCTTCATCTGGGGCTCCATCTCCTGAATTAACTCCAGGAAAACAAGCATTTGGACCGCCTGCACCCAAAATATCAAATTCTGCACCAGGAGGAAAGCTTTTGACAACTAAAAGGGTCCCTTGGATTCCTATTGCAGGGGTTTTCATAGTTATAGTGCTTGCTTTAGGACTATGCCTTTGTATGTCCAGATGCTGCAAAGCATCTCAACCAGGCTGCGAAACTGCTACTAGGCATGAAATGGGTGCGTATAATGACCCCAAAGAGAAGCCTAAGCATAATGAGTCTTCGCCAAAATTTTATAGCCATACAGAGACAGGTATCTTGACACCGCTTTGCCTACTTTTACTTGTTAGATCTTTTCCTTTGTTGGTTTTGTTTTCTTTGGCTTTCCTTTTTATTTTATTTTCTTATAAATGTTTCTATTTTTGCTCGGAAAATGACCCCTTGAGATTTATGAGCAGTTCATAAAGAAGCAAATTTGAGGCCACCAGTTAGATCTGGAAAAGATCATGAAAGAAGCATATTAAGGTTAAAACCAGAGGCTGAACAAGAAGATTTAACGAGAATGGCTGCAATTTCAATGCAGAGGGAGGATCATGAAATAGATATGACAGGATTGGATGAAGATATTCTGACACGTCCACCCCCACCTCCCCCATTTCTTCGGGTTGACAAGGTTATTGTAAATCCACTTGTTTCTCCCGTAACCACGACAACAATATCTAACAGAACTCCAGACTCTCTAAGGTCCTTCAGCATTGCATCACTTCAACAATATACAAATAGCTTTTCGCAAGAAAATCTTATTGGAGGCGGCATGCTTGGCACTGTCTACAGGGCTGAGCTTCGTACTGGAAAGGTAACATTCTTCTGATTTAAACTAGACTGATTTGTGTGTCGAATTTTTGTAGTAAGCCTTGTGCTTAATTTTGCCTCATACTACAGATGCTGTCATTCCTTTCTGGTGCCAGTAGAATGCTTCATTTGAGGGTTTGCTGTTGTCCTACCTTGATTGCGAGGCTCTTTGTTAGCATATCTTTAAATGATTTGCCTCCCCCTTCCCCCCCCCCCCCCCCCCCCCCCCCCCCCCCCCCCCCCCCCCCCCCCCCCCCCCCCTTTCTAAAACACACTAGTTAAGCTGGGTTTTTTTATTTATTATTTTTATCAAGCTGTTATACACTCTTTTGGCCAATTAGATCTCTAAATGTACTGGAGTAGTGATACATTATGAAAAGTTTGGCAAAACAGCTAAATTATATTAGAATTCATATTTAAGCAGCCGTTTTCTGGGTCTTGAATGCAGCAAATTTGAATGATTTCTTTCAATTAGAACTTTGATAAGGTCTCACCAACACTAATACCATGCCTTTCTATACACAGAATGTTTTCTGACTATATCATTATTTGTTTCTCTTGCAATAACTCTTTAGCTACTAGCAGTCAAGAAACTGGACACTGCAGCTTGCAGGAAGCTGAGCAATGAAGATTTTCTTGAGCTAGTGTCTAGAGTCTCTAAGCTTCAGCACCCTAATATGGTTGAGCTCATGGGTTATTGTGCTGAGCATGGACAGCGGCTACTTGTATATGAGTATTGTGGAAATGGAACACTTCATGAAGCACTGCACTTGGACGATGAAATTCATAAGAAACTATCATGGAACGCTCGCATCCGCTTGGCTCTTGGAGCTGCAAGAGCCCTAGAGTAAGTAGAGTGACCGTCACATATTTCCCAAAATCTAAATTCTTAGATTATTACTAGATAACGTTTTCATTAGAATTCCTTCGTAGGAGGCTGCTTTGGAGCAGGTGTTTGTGGAGACTGAGTAGTTTGTTTTTGTTTTGTGGCAAAGGTATCTGCATGAAGTTTGTCAACCACCCATTGTACATCAAAATTTCAAGTCTGCCAATATCCTCCTTGATGATGAGCTTGTAGTACGTGTCTCAGATTGTGGTTTGGCTCCTCTATTATCATTTGACTCCACAAGTCAGGTAATTCCTTGTCATAAGGTTTTGAAATCTGGTTGATAATCAGTTCTTAGAAATTAAAATTTTGAGTTGGAACTTTTAATTCAAATTTGGTTCTTGATATGACTATGTTGATGGGATTACATATTGGGCGCTGCACATTTTGTATTTTTCTAACCATCCTACATTTTTCATGATATGGCTAAGTTTTGGGATTATCACTTTCTAATTCTTTATTTTTGGGGAATGGTGATTCATCAGAACTTGTTCAATATCAATGCTTAATTGCATGGTCTAACTGGCACAGCTTGGTGTTTTATTTTATGCTGGTCAGCCTCCATTTGTTTCATTTGCACAGTTCAGGCAGTGATGGCAACTTCTACAGTTATCACTTCTGTAGGTAAAGGGTTCCCTTATGCTGCATTTGGAACCCGGATTTATCAAGGGAAAAAGAAAAGGAAAAGGAAAAGGAAAATGAGAGAGAAAAGAGAAGAAAAGGAGAGATTTGTTGTTTTACCCTCCACTTTCTCTAACAACTAAACATACTATGTAATTTCATATCATTTTCCCTTTTCTTTTCCCTCAGCAAATCCTTGATCCAAACATGGGTTCTGAGATTATTTTGGGTAAAGAGTGAAAATTCCCTCTTATCAGCTGCACTGAGAATATTTAGTATCCATTCTATATGCTTGCAACTGTTTCTATACGCTTCCATAAACTGACGTACAACTAATGAACTAGTAATCGAGAATTGTTGGACAGACTTTTCTAATGAGTGCTTGAATTCTTTCTTTTTGCTTAAGTGGGTATTTAATTTATGTGTTATTCTTCTTGCGAATTGAATATTGCAAACAAGGAATGAAATTTTCATTTGTTTCCACTGAAACGGCTGAAACGGTTCCATTTCCTAAGGGACCAAAGCGAAACACTAGTGGAATAACGAACTATTGTATTTTATTATTTTAATATTTGTCACTTTTGAAATGTTTTCAAAACATTCCAAAACATTTTCGAAATGTTTCCTAAATGTTTCCTTTTTCGAGCCAACCGAAACGACCCCTCGAAACAAAATTTGATCCTTGATTGCAAATGGTGTGGCTATTTTGACGTTCTTCAACAGAATGTTTGACCATCACCAGGAACCTGAATCTCTGTAAATGGCACTAAGTTGTCTGCCACTGTGTTAGAATCATGTAATTGTCCTAAGCTAGGGTAAGCACTTGTTAAATGCAAACAGAAACAAGTTCTATTTGGAATCCTGGTACTGTGGCATCTATCGAATCAGCTTGATGCAAAATCTGTTTTATTGAGCGGTAAGAATGAATTATACCTAGATTTGTGCTGAGGTGAGTGTGTTATTCAGTTGTCAGGTTATGGTTGCGGTGCCCCAGAGCTCGAGTCGGGAAGTTGTACTAGCAAGAGTGATGTTTACAGTTTTGGAGTTGTTATGTTGGAGATCCTCACAGGGCGAAAATCTTATGACAGGTCTATGATGTCACTAATTTATGATTATACTTGTTTGGTAATTAGCATGGTTCTGTTAACTGCTATGTGTTCTTAACACCTCTGAAGTGAAGTTACACAATGATAAACTATTTTGGGATTGAATATACCTAAAGAATTGTTTGCTTTGAAAATTTAATGTCTAGGTCACTGCCTCGCGGGGAGCAATTTCTGGTTACATGGGCAATTGCTCGGCTTCATGATATAGATGCACTATCGAGGATGGTTGATCCTTCTCTCAATGGAGCATATCCTTCAAAGTCTTTATCACGTTTTGCTGATATAATTTCCCTATGTCTTCAGGTTGGTCTCTCTCTCTGATCCAAGAACCCTTATACATTCGGGTTTTTCTTTGTCTAAATTATTAGTTAGAAACAAAAATATTCCACTTGATGGTGCGTGGCATTCTTTCATTTCCTTCTATCGTTTCATTTTTTTGCTTCACTTATTCAACTATAGAGAACGGCTCTCCTGATTATCAAATAATCTTCTGTAGCCTGAGCCGGAATTTAGGCCACCGATGTCTGAAATTGTTGAGAACCTTCTACACATGATTTAGAGGAGATCCCTGACCAAGAATGGATGTCAAATCGAAGTATGGTGAATGTGCAGCAGTCGAAGTTTGTCAGGACAGAAGGCTTAGTTGTCTTAATGGAAACTGAATGCTTCTTTGAAGAGAGGTTGCAAAGGTTGGCTCCTACAAATTCCCTCAGCACCTCCTCCTGTCCGTTAACTCAGATTCCCAGTTGGGGTCATTTGTCTATTTGTACTCATTGAAGAATATGATGTGCTTATGTTTTGTGTGCTAACCCTAATATTTAATTAATTCTTTGATTGGTTAGTTTCTCTAATGTCATTTATTGTGGTGTAGAAATGTGACTCTCGTGTGTTTAATACCATGTTTCCCATGTTATTTTTTGTCTTCGCTTATTTGTTATGATAATGAGAAGTTTGTATCTTGGAAAATGCCTTTAGAGTGACCTGCACGCTATCTTTGAATGGTGGATTTGTATGGGAAATAAAATTTCTTACACGCATTCATTTTATTTTTTATTTTTATAGATAACCAAACAATAGAATGGAATTATTTGACAAAACCTATTTTTTCTCAATTTTTTAACCCAATTAAGTAAGTAAAAAAGTTATAGTTTCTGTTTTCTGTTTTTTGAAACTTGACAAAACTGTGTTTGGTAGATTGGTTTTAGAAACTGTTTCCGTCACAATTGTATTTGGTAAATCAGTTTTGAAGCTTGTTGTCGAGAATTTTTTTAAAAACACCCCAATTGTAGAAATTAATAAAAAAAATATTTTTTGAGCTTCTAGAACCATCATTCATTCGAAAATGAAAGTGATGGATGGTATTTTTTATATTTTTATTTATTTTTGTTTTCAATAACAAGAAAAACGTGATGTTTTTGAGAACAACAAAAACTAATCTTTTGTTTCCGAGAAATCTTATGCATTTTTATACAAATAAAAAAAATCCATGTCCAATCCATTGATGGGATTTCTTGGTGTCTGCATACTATGGACCAATCTATAGCCCCTGGATTTCTTGGTTGTCTTCCAATATGCTTACCTAACCATGTTAGTGTCATTTTAGGATGTAATAGAATTTGAAGCCAATCAGTCGAGTTTATTTCGTGGGATGGGATTAGGGAGAAAGAAACCCCAGGATTATAAAAGACAGTGGAGGGTAACGTTGTAATTTGTTCTTAGATTTCGAATTTTCAAATTGCTTATCTTATCCTTCTTTAATCCTGTGTATATGAGATAAAAGATCTTATAATAGAATTTGAAGCCAATCATATAGGCCGAGTTTGTTTTATGAGATGAGATTAGAAGAAAAGAAATCGCGGGACTACAAAAGACAGCGAAAGGTAATGTTATAATTTGCTCTCAAATTTTGAATTTTCAAATTGCTTATCTTACTCTTCTTTAATCCTGTGTATACGAGATAAAAGATCCTATCAAATTGCTTATCTTTGATCATTTTTTTGGCACAACCAAATGTAGGATAAGGCTTGACATGAAATTACCTTCCAATCCCACTGGCTTTATCTTCATACCAAAAGAGGCCATAATGTGAAGTCATAATGCTAGGCATGGGATGAGGGGGTGGCTTCCTTGACAGCAATTGTACCTTAAGTTTCATTATTACTTTTCTCCATTTTTTGTAATCTAATCTCTGGTTAGGATGGTGTGAAGTGAGGTATTAAAGAAAAATATGGACTGTGATGTGACGACAAAAACAGCAGGTTGTGATGCACGTGAATCACTTTTAGAGAGAGAAAATAAAGTAGACTTTCTTTAAATAATTAAATTAACAATAGGAATAAGGAAGAGATGAATCAAAAGCTTGTGCGGACTATGCTTCCCAAGGTTATTGCCAATTCTATTTTTGGATCTAATATTATGGTTTATGTAAGGAAAGGAAAAGAGAAAATACAAGAAAATAAAATAAAGTAAAATAAATTAAATTTATTTATTTATTTGGTTGGATTAGAAAAAGAAGAAAATGTGGAAGTGTTTGTCAAAAAAAAATATTTATTTTTGTGCAATTACTCATAAATGAATACATACAAGTAATTAATTTCGTTTGATATCCAAATATGGCAACTAATGTAATTGGTATGTGTAAATACCTAGAAGAATTGATTTGCATACCCATCATTGTCAATTTTGCTACTCTCAAACCAACAATCTGAACTCCTGTGCAGGCAAATCATGTATTTTGTGTGAAAATTGTCTTTCCATTTCTATTTTCTTCACAACCTTAGTATGCAAGATGGAACGAATGGTATACATTATTGAGATAAAGGAACATAGTTGCACAGAAACTCATATTGGAGACGGAAATGCGTTTCTAGAACAGGTACGAAACTTGTTTAAAAAATTTAAAAAAATATTTGGAAAACTCTTGAAAAATATTTGAAAAACTTTTAGGAAACTCTTGGAATACTTAACGGAAACTTAGAAGAAACTCTTGAAACGCTTCGAAAACTTAAAATATTATTATATATTTTTTCCCTTTAGTTCTAACTAAGTATCTATGAAATTATATGCATAGGTTTTCATTAAGTTTTTTAAAGGTGTCTACTAAGTTTTTTTAAGGTTTTTACTAAATTTTTCAAAAGTTTCCACTAAGTTTCTTAAAAATCTCTTTTAAGTTTTAAAAATTTTTTTTACTAAATTTCTCAATCATTTTCTATTTTTTGTTTCTTTTTATATTTTGTGACCGCATTTCTCGTTTTTTTTTCTAATATTTTCCACTTTCACTTTTTGATAACTATGTAAAGGACACAGGTGAAGCTTGGTGGCAAAAGCCTTGTACATTGTGGAAAGAAGCTCCTACAGACCCATTCTAGAATACCTGCTTAAAAGGCATCACCAAAACAATTTAAATGTTGTTTAACAAATGTAAACATTTTCTATCAAAATTGCACATGCAATTCGCTTACAATATCATGTGGTGTTTTGTCCTTTCATGTTATATTGCTCAGCAAGTTACAGACCAGTCTGACATCTTTTGTCTTTAACTTTTTCCCTCTTGTTAGACCTCTTTGTCCGCTAATACAAAGTTAAAAACACCTATCCTAAATCGCGTGGCGTAGCAATAAAGTTACTCTATTGCGATTTGAACATCACATAAACAAAATGTAAAAATAGTTTTTTTTATACGTTTGAGGGCCTGTTTGTATAGGTTTTTTTTTTTTTTTTTTTCAGCTGACTTTTTTAACTTATAAGTAAGAATGTTAGTTTTTTTAAAATTTTTTAGTTTTTTTTTAATTATTATTATTTTTACTTATCTTAGCTTATAAAAACAAAAGAGCTAATACAAATCTAGGTTTTTTTTTTTGTTTAGAAGCAAAAAAAAAAGGTTAAATTTAAACTCAACTAAATAGAGCTTGATTTTTCTCAGACCTCATAGCAGTAGGAAACTCGTGTACTGAACTGTCATTTTTAAATATTTAGCATATATGTGCGCCAAGTACAAACATGTCTAGAGACGAACTAGGCGTGGATCATTCCATGGCCTCTCTTACTTCGACAAAATTCTATTTAAATTTTTTAAACTTTGGGTATTTATGAAAATAAATAATGTGTTGGTCCTCCAAAATTCAAAAAAATTTATCTTAACTTATCAAATTGAACATTTTTTTTTTTTTTAACCTTGACTCCCCTTCGTAAGATTTCTAGTTCTGTTCTAGACATGCCCCAATGTCTTTCTTTGTACATGACCAGAGTTGAAACGGTTGGCAAGGCAAGCCTTTTGTTTCAAAAGAGCTCTTATCTTCTGTAGCAACCATGGTTATTTAATTTTCTAAGAATGAGGTAGCTGGATCTTGAATGGATCATTAATTGAAATTTATAGAGTCTCTACGGATTGAAAATCCATGACTTGTGACTCCTTGTGACATTTAAATGTGTCCAGTTGAAACATTCTCTATGCCTGTGTTATAGATTTCTGAGCTTTACACAGCAGTTATTACCATTGGAAGGGCAAAGAGAGACTGAACCATGAAGATTCAAAAGAAGCAGCTCAAGAACATATATAAGACAAGCACCAACACAGACACACACACACATATATATTAAAAAAACCCAAAAGCTGATGCAGCTCAGCTCATGAGTCTCCTGCCATTGCAGGATCTGGAGATGGTCAGGTGTATGAAATTTTATTCTCGCTTGTGAAAATATTGTTTTTGTATTTTAAATTGTAATATTCAAGTCACAAAAGATAAAGTAACTTTAAGATTGTACCAAGATTGAAAGTGCAACTAACATAGGCTAAAATTTTCTTTCTGTAGATTTTTACCACATTGAGTTAATGAACATATTTTTTAACCCATATGAGCTTGAAATGGCCAGATCCATCCAAAATTTCAGTTGGTGTAAAATAAAAAATGGCTTACAAAATTAGTAAGAAAGACTCTCTGACAAGTGGTCCTAGTAGCAATATCCATTGGCTATGGCACTCTACTCAAAACTTATGATACATCTCTTTAAAAAAATATCAAATATAGTATCACACTAACAAAAAAAAAACTTAAATCAAAATGTGATGACAATTGGCCAAAACACAGCTAAAAGTTTAATTCTTTAGTCTTTTTCATAATCTAAATCATTTTTAACCATATTGGTGATTATTAAATTTTTAGGTTTTCTTTTTTTGGTCAGGATATATTTAATCTGACATACTTTATTTTTTAATGTTACCGTATACGGAGGCTTTCAATTGACAATTCCCATAAGCTCTTGAGAACTAATGTTATACACTTATCCCATCTTATCAATTTGCTTTCCACCTGGGGGCGTTGGAATGTAAACTTTTTACCGACTTTTAACTTTAACTTTTATAGTGTAAAATCTTTTTTCTACACTGAGTTCTGCTACTTTCATTTGTGACTGATGGTAGCCACCTCAATTTGAATCCACCATCAGTTGGTGGGTCTCAATTAAGTTAGACACCATCAATCGACGATTGACCATTAATCACACGTTAACTGATTAGGCGGCAGATTATACAATTTATCAAACCGCCTAATCTCGACCACTGCAGTTTCCATCTGAATGGTACAAAATTAATGGCGATTTGGTTTCAACAATATTAATATTATGATGTTGATGGTTGAATGAAGACTTCAAATTTCTTTTTCCAAAAAAAAAAAAATATTATAAAAACCCAGTTCCCAACCAACTTTCTAACAAAAAGAAAAATGTTAACTTAATTATAAACGTTTCTATAGTATATACTTGAGAAATTATATTAATTAATCATGAATTCCTAACCCACTAATTGTTCAATGGAGCCCAAAAAGAAAAATAAACCTTCACCACTAGAACTGGTTTAGGGGTTTGGTGGTTGGAGGTGTTTCCGCAACACATCACCCAGAATTATAATAATAATGAAAAAACAAAAATTCTATGGTTGGTAAGTCAGAAAATATGATGAACAAGGCCATTTTGGTAATTTCATCTCACTGAAAAACAGTAGAGGGGTAATTTCGTCCGAAAAAGAGTAAGAGCAGTGGAGCACTGTCCTCAATTCTCAAATTCCAGTGCCGTGTTCTCTCTCTCTCTCTCTCTCTCTCTAACAAAGCATGATTCTTACCAGACGTGTATCTTATAAGAAGCGAAAAGTCTCAACTCTCTCTCCCTCTCTCTCTCTCTCTCTAGAATCTCTGAATTCTGAATTCAATTCCTATCTTTCTCGGTGGATTTCGAAACCTATACGTGTAGAAGCTATACATATATGTAGGGATATATAGAGATAGAATCTATCGTCTTTGCGAATTTCAATTCCTCACATTGGTGGGCCTGGATTCAACTGCGTCTCGCCTCATCATCACCACAACGACGACGACGAAGACCAAGACGACGGCGTTTCAGTCCGTTGAACGCGTTTCCGTTTCGGAGTCGGAGTTCTGTTGGAAATGGCGAAGCGAGGATATAAATTGCGTATCCTTTGAAATTGCTAGCTCACAATGACTCTCTTTTTCGAGTTCTTGATCTAATTGTAGGGGTTTTCTCATTTCTGTTACTTCTGTATGATCTGAACTACTCTAGTTCAGCCATCTTGGAAAATGTATGTTTTCCCTCCGGCACGTTGCCGAGAAAGCTGAGGAACAAACCCCAGAGAAACTAGAGAAAAAACAAAAAGTTTAACAGCTTATCTTTTTACTCGAATTTAGCTCAGCTGATTGAGGTAGTTGGATTTAACAGGTTTGGGTGTTACTAGGAAAATTTGAGGTTCAGGGCTTTATTTTTTGTTTTCTTGTTCCTGCATTTTCTTGGCAAGCAAACGGAGGATAGAGTTTTTGAGCTTGGATGCTTAACTGATTGGTTCAGTTTTGTTATATTTTTATTTGATCCATTTGTTTTCTTGACTGTACTGAAAATAGAGGAGTTCGTGGCTCATTCGGGGAGTGTGAACTGTTTTAATATTGGGAAGAAGACGCGTCGACTTTTCGTTACCGGTGGGGATGATCAAAAAGTGAATCTTTGGTCGATTGGCAAGCCAGTGTCTTTAATGGTGAGTTCGTGCTTGGTATTTGGCGTTGGATTTATGATACAGTATGATTAGTTTTGATTTTATAGCTTCTTGGAGGTGTGCTTGATGTGCATTGTGTTGTAACTTGTAAGTAAATTGATAGAATTGGAAATTTTGTATTGGCATAATTGCTGATTAGGAAAATATTGGATATAGTTTGGAAAAAATTTCCAAAATAATCTGCAGGTAAGAAGGGATGTGTGGCAAGAAGCCAACTATGGGCTCTCAGTTATCGAGTAATTCAGAAATTGCGTGACCAGTTTTGGAGTTTTGCGAAATATTTAAGCTATTTAGATGACTTTGAGGACCTAGTGAGATACAGTTGTGACATTCTTCTGACTTCATTGGCTTAACGAAATATAGGAATAAAATGTTGGGAAATTCAAGGTATTTCTTGTTGAGAGGCGTGCAATATAGTTCATGCAACTTCAATAACTGTGCATTCATTTTATAGATTTTATTTTATGCTGAATTTATGTGCATTCAGCTCTTGGGCACAATATGGATAAATCACCTTAACGTACTCCCTTTTGTTGCATCATTAATTATTTCATTGTGTTTGTCAGCTTTGGTATTTGAAAGATACTATGATATGTTGTCATGCCTTACGCAGCTGTGGTTACTTTATATGATGGAATAAGGTTGTCTTTCTTGTGCTTTGTCCAGAGCCTATGTGGTCATGCGAGTCCAGTGGAATCTGTAACATTTGATTCAAAAGAGGTTTTAGTGCTTGCTGGAGCTTCTGCTGGTGTCATAAAGTTGTGGGATTTGGAAGAAACAAAGAGTAAGTTGCTTTGTTCTTCATTACGTCAATAAAAGTTGAGTCCTGGATTGAAGACAGTGCTACATGATTTCATTTTTGTGAAATACAGAATTCAGTACTCATTAAATTTGCATTTTGAAACATCATGTTTAATATGTATATCTCATAAACTAGTCGTTTTCTCTCTGGGTTAATCTGGATTCCTGATTTGTGAGTAGTTTACCTGGAGTATCTGTCTTCTGTAATTATAATTGGTAGGTGGCTTGTCCTAATCTAGTTGTTATTACTCTTGAAGTGTAGTGGTTCGCACTCTTACTGGACACAGATCCAATTGCACTGCTGTTGAATTCCATCCATTTGGTGAATTTTTTGCCTCTGGCGCAATGGATACTAATCTAAAGATCTGGGATATCAGAAAGAAAGGATGCATTCACACGTACAAGGGTCATACTCGGGGAATTAGTACCATAAAATTCACTCCTGATGGTCGCTGGGTAGTATCTGGTGGATTTGATAATGTTGTCAAGGTAATTCCGGAGTTGCTGTTGGCAGTTCAGCTTGAAATCAGCTTTCTTTTAATTGTTTTGATCATGATCCCCTGTATGTTTGGACAGGTCTGGGACCTAACTGCTGGAAAGCTCTTGCATGATTTTAAGTTCCATGAAGGACATATTCGATCCATAGATTTCCATCCCTTTGAGTTCCTTTTGGCAACAGGTGAGTACCTGGCTCCAATTTGTTGGTGTCCCCCTTTAGGCCTCCTTGCTGAGTGATATTGATTTATTGTGGGTTTAATTGTACACATCTTCCTCTTTAGATTTTCCCATCCTTTCTTCTTGGATTCCTTGTATGGTTGTACCAGTTAAGATGTTGAAATTAGATTCATACTTTTTCTATGCATTATTGCAACATATGGCATGTTGTTTATCCTGTGCAATATGTTTTATGCAAAGATCACGAATACCATTGAACTTGGATTGACTAAGGAGTTGTGACACAATTTAGGCATCCTATCAATAATTGGGATTCCTCGTTTATAGTTATATTTATATCAACATGTACCTGTATATATTGATAAGTATGTGTATGTCTTATATAGATATGTTTTGGGGTCTCTTTCAGTATTATAACATACACTAATACACAATACATACATACGTCATTTGCATATGCATGTGTGAGTACTTGCATTTTGGTTCAGATCACTGTGATCTGGATCTCACATGATTTTGTCTGGAAGTGTCAACTATTTGTGGAAGGGTGATGGTGATGGTAATTGGGATCTGATAAACTGATAAGTAAGAGCGCTGCAGTGGACACTGTAATTTGAACTGAAATTGTCATTTTTTGCAAGCATTGTTAAATTTGATTTCTGGAGATACTTAAAAATGAAACCATAGTGCCTTATGATTCAAGGGCAGTGCACTCTGGAATTTAGATCAGTACAAGAAACACTTCTTGTTGACAACTACTTTTGTTTTTTGCTGTTTTTGACGAATATTCACATATCTAGTGAGTTAGGATGTGCAATTTTCAGGTTGTGTTTGATATTATGCTTCTTTTCATTTATTCTGTGCTTAATAATTACCATAATTCCAAACACCATTGTTTCTCTTTGAATTTCATTGTCGTCATTTGCAAATTAGCAAACAGGGAAAATCCAATAGCCGCTCTTACCAAAAAGGAAGAGGGAGGAGATTTTTTCATTTTTGTTTTGTGTTTTTTTTTTTTTGTTTTGTGGGGGGGGAATCCTATGATGGTGAGCTGTTTGCTACTACTGGTAGTTGGGTGGCATACATATTGTTCTGAATGCAATAATCATCTATTCAGTTATGTATCACGTGTTATGGCTTTTCACATATCATCTAACAATTTTATGGAAATTGGCAGCCTTTTATTTTGTGTTGTGATTGGTTCCTAAGTTGGTGAGTGCACATAGTATGTCAACATGCCTCAAATATAGGATTTTCTGCCTCATTTGTCCTCTAAGGCTTCTTATTTCAATTTATTTCTCTGGTAAAATGTAGTGATGTGTGAGCTATTTTCCAGGTTCAGCAGACAGGACAGTGAAATTTTGGGATTTGGAGACCTTTGAACTGATTGGATCTGCTAGACCAGAGGTACCTGGGCTTGTTTGATTCTAAACTCATTGAATATTTAAGCTTTTTGAAGTTGATATTTATGGATTACCTATTAAAAGTGTTATAAAGCATTGATTTTTTATTTTTTCAACAAAAAATTGTGTAGGCAAGTTGTTGAGTTCACTGCTAGAGGTTAGAAATGCAATCTTTTTTACAATTTTCTTGTTTCTTTTTTCCTTTTCCAGGCTACAGGTGTACGATCAATTACCTTTCACCCAGATGGGAGAACCCTGTTTTGCGGATTGGATGATTGTTTAAAGGTTCTGATCTCATTCACTTTGTAAGTTTAGGATTTGGTTTGGGAAAAGAAAGTAGTCTTTACATGTCCGTGCCCCTTGAATCGCAGGTTTATTCATGGGAGCCTGTAATTTGTCATGACGCTGTGGATATGGGATGGTCAATGCTAGGTGACCTCTGTATCCATGATGGGAAACTCTTAGGTTGCTCGTATTATCGGAACTCTGTTGCAGTTTGGGCAGCAGATATTTCGGTAGTTGCCTTCATCTAGTTCTTTTTATCTCTTTTGATTATTCTTTTTATGTCACTTAAAAGCTTTTTTTTTCTCCCTTTGCATCTTAAATTCTGCTTACCTTTTTCCTCAAGTCCACGTGTTTCCTTTTTGTCAGCTTATTGAGCCATATGGGGCTGGTTCTGTACCTGAGCAAAATAGCCACTCTGAGCAGAAATATGATCTCCAGGAAAGTCCTTTAGCAAAAGTAGGGAGTCATAGAAGGACCTCTTCAAGTGTGCGCTGCCAGTCTCCAGATTATGAGAGTAAAGAAATAAAAAATATATATGTGGACAGTAAGTTTAATCGGGGCTTACCCAAAAATGTCATTATGTTTGGATATTGTTCTTATTTATACCAATTCATGTATTGGCAGTATGGGATGCAGATTCAGAGGTTGGGACAGGATGATCTGATCTTCTGTTACTTTTGGAAAAAAAGAAAGAAGAATCAGTTTGTGTCCCCACCACCACAACTCATACACCATGGCACAACCCCCCCCTGGGGGACAAAACATGCAACCCGGGGATGAAACATCTTCTGTATTTGTGATTTGATCTTCTGTTACTTATAAAAAAACGAAAAAAGAATCAGTTTGTGTCCCCACCATCCCCCACAACCCGGGAATGAAACATCTAATGACTTTGTGATATATCCATCTATATAGCATATTTTCAAGGCCTTGGTATATCAGTATTACACATTGTATTTATAAGTTCATATTAGTTTCTCTAATTGTTCTTAACAATATCAATATCTTGCAACATGTCCGTTCATGTATCCATATCTTTGGGATTGTGGTATATTGCTGTTATTGATATTATATTCCTTTTTACGAGAGAGAGTGAGAGAGAGAGTATGTATGTATGTATGTATGTATGTATGTATGTACATAAAATGTTTGCATCTTCCCATTCAGTGGAATTATAATACAAAGTGTTTCTGTCGTTAGAAATTATTGGCATTTAATTTCATTCCTTCTGTGTTGCCTCCATATTCCTTCATTATCTGCTTTTACTGTTTGATATATTTTCCAGTCAGTCCCTTATATTTAGGTATGGACTCTACTGGTTTCAGAGACATACTTGTTTCTAGTCTGTCAACTCGATCAACCAGGAGGATTGTGTTGACCAGTCGAGGCTGAAAGTTGATCTGGTCTAGCCAGACAACTCTCTCTCCACCCTGAGTTAACAGCTGATTAAAAGTTGAGGGTCCAGTCAACCCTGATTCTCAGGGCAAATTTAAGTTGATCTTGGTTCAGCTGAGCTATTATGAAAAACTTGGATTTCAGTGGATAAGAACTTGGATTTCCTTGCTCAATGCTTGGATTCAAGTCTCTATAGCTGTGCGGTGGGCTGAACCTACTATTTAGTGCCCAGAGCATGTGGTGGGACCTAAATTTCGGTCCTAACATAGGTGCAAGGGGGTCGCCAGCAGATGGTTGTGTGGTGCTGAGGGGCAATGCTCCTTGGCAGATGTGTGTGGTAGCCTATCTGCATATCGATTCTTATGCACCAAAAAAGATAGATAAATAAAATTGCGAAAAAGTTGCAACTGGGCTGATTTCTGGGTTATTTTGACTGGGTAGGTTGAGCTTGCACGTATGTTATGTGCATGCCTAGGCCTAAAACAGGTTTGACTGTTTTATTTTTACTTAGTTGCTCAAGTTGGGATCTTATTTGGATACCCTACGAATTCTGTATAGTTTCGTGTCTCGATTTTGCTTCCACTAGTATTTTCTATTTCCTCTAACATCCTATTCCATGTAAAGCTGCAGGTGGAAATCCAGTAGCTTCAAAAAGAGTTGGGTCTTATACCTCTTCTAAGGTTGTATCGTCTTCTGATTCTAAGGAAATCAATAATCTACCAACCCTGAAGCAAGCTCCTGCAGTTGGTGTGCATGCGAAAGCTATTGGGCAAACAAATACTAAATCCTTCATTGTACCTAGTGTTGTAACTCGGGACAGTCCTGAGGGAAAAGACTCGGCCAATTCTAGAAGAGAATCTATTATCTCTGCGAGGGCCAGCACTGGTGTGTCACTCAAGCCACCTCATACACGGAGGCAATCTGCTACCAAATTTGATATGGAGAGGCTGTCAGTGCCCATTGAATCTGAATCTATTAGCAAAACAAGTGATGACACTGCAGTGTATCCAAGCTTCCATGACAGGCTTGTAGCAGATGATGGTGCTAGAGAAACCTCTAGGGAAAAGCATTTGAATTTCAAGAGTGCTGCACAGAAGTTTGAAAAAGCTTTATCACCCCAGACACCATCTAATCAAGAATACTGTTAGTGTTTTTGTTCCTCCACTGCAGACTGCAGTGCAATATCTTTACATGTCATTTTATGCACTTTCTAACTACTCCTTTTCTTTTGCTGTCTAATTACTCCCCTTGTTTATTTGTTGCATTGTTTCGAATTAGTAATTTTTGTCTCTCCACTCCACTTTATAGAGTCTTGTCCCAAAAATTTACATTTGGCTACAACTCCATGATCTCCATTCTGCTCTATATCTGATAGCACCTTCTGCTGACCTTAATTGCTCTTTACATAGGCAACGATTTTGGTCTTCTATGCAGCTTGCATAAAAACTCTTACAGCAATTGATGCTACCTTTACCTTCTTATTTATTTGTTTATTTATTTTTTATAATTATGCTCTTTCTGTCTGGCCACACATCAATCTCTAGGTCCATTTTAGCCATGGCTGAAATTATGAATGCTCTGCTTCTTAACTACCCTGCATTCTACATGATAAAGCATGTGTTTACATTATTGACTTCTGAGATTTTCTAAAAAATGAAATCCACAAATTCTTTGCCAACTCCATTAACAAATCTGTATTTTGAGATTACTTTTCCTAGAACTTGCATCATGTTGGTTCTGTTTTAAAAAGTCGTTTAAATTTCCAGAAAGAAAGGGGAGATTGCTTGACAAAACTGGTTTCAAAATCTTATGTTTTTCTGAAAACATCATTTCTTCTGCTTCTAGTTTGAAATTCTTAAAGAAAGACTGATAAAATAAGACAGCATTTTCTTAAACTCCATTTTCATTTCTATATTATTGAATTCCAAGACTTTCTGTTTCATACAGCAATTTCTTGAACTCCAATTTCATTTCAATATTGTTGGTTCTGTCAAAGGATATAAGATTGTTTAGCTTGGTATCTACATATGTCCAAAATTTGATTTCTTCTTTTGCCTGGTATCCTATGAGCTTTTGATTATATATTATTTATTGCTCATAAAGTTGATTTGTTTTTTCCTTACATTCAGGCAATGAGTCCCTCAATGGCACTGAAGGGACAAATTCGGTTAAACTTGTCAATGGAGGTTTGTTCTCAAATGATATCTAGTGTGGAAGTTCACATGGATAAAATTTGATTCATTTAATATTCTTCTTTTGGCAGTGGCTGTTGTACAGGGAAGGACGCGCACTCTGGTTGAGAGATTTGAAGGGAGAGAGAGATCAAATAGTGAAGAAGTTCAGGCACCTGATACAACCTCTCCTTTAATACCTGAGACAGCTAAAACAGCCCCCATGCTGGTAGGGTTCTTTTCCTCCTTAAGTACTTATCTTCTGTGTATGTGATGCATGGGCTAAGTAATGTGTGATATGGTTTTGATTTCATATGAACACACACTCTGGTTGTGTATTAGTACCAATGATGTATTGTACAGCTCATCATGCAATTATATGCCCTTCCTCTTTGGTTGAAGTTACAGCTTTATCATTGTTTCTATTGCATTGAAGGGTAAACTATGCCGGGAACCCCTCGGGTGTCTGAGATAACACTGCAACACCCCCCACCCCCTGGTGGGTGACTGTTGTCTATGGGAATTGCTATTTGACTACTTTATCCCTTTACATATTATATTTTCCTCAAATTAAAATATTCAGTTCTGCCTCGCTCTTCTCCAATCTGCACAGCCAAATTGTCCAAGTCTGGCGACCTTGACATCTTCCTTTTCCTGTTGCCATCTATTACCGTCATATAAGTCTTGTCACTAAACCATTACTATTACAGAAAAATCTATCTTTCACAAGAATTTAATAACATTGGCTAATAAAAACCTTTTTTTCCATGAAAAGTCAATGCAATTCAGGGGATATTCTACCAGTCAATTACAACTAAAAAATTTAAAAAAGAAAAGGCTAATCTGAACCACCTTCTGTGACAGTGTCCATAGCTGACTACCACATTCTGGGATGTCATCTATGGCTGGCCTTGAGCCCTCTTTCTCTTATCCCCTTAAATGGATGTAAGCCTCCATCAACCATGAAAGCACCACCATCCCCTTCACAACCCCTCCGTTACGGATAACCAACATCTTGCAATAGGTCCCTCACCCAAGACAAACCACCAACACTAGCCTCCACCTCCACCTCCCCCATCGAAAGCTACAATCAATTTACTCCTGCCATAAATATGAATCAATCCTCAAATTACCCACATATCTGCAGAGATAATGAAATTCGAAAAGTAGACTAGGAAAACAAAACCATACATGAAATACATTTTTATGTATATTCGAACATGTATATACACGTATAGGTATAAAAATGTATATCAACATACCTTGGGGAAAACCAAGGATCTGTTGGAATCAAAATACATATGAAGATCTCTTCTCTTAAAAAAAAGGAAAATAAATGCAATGAAGTACCCTGTGGGTTCCACAGAATCTAAGACCATGGTGTTCCTTCACAAACAACAAATGAAACCCATAAAACAACACTCAAGGTAAGTTCATCCACTGGCAACTGCTTACAAACTAATTACCATCAAGATTCACTTCAAAATCCCACAGAAAATCAACTTCTGCATTGATGCTGGAGGTGGAACGTTTGAAGATATTGCTGGCTTAATCAAGTTCTAGTTGGAATCTATAAGAGAGAAAAGGATCTAGACTACATGTCCATATTACTATGTGAAAACAAATATATGCATGTATTGGTGTGTATTGATATGTATATTAAATGAGAGAGCATATGGGGGAAGGGTGGGGGTATACTTTGTATGGGATGATGGTGGAGGTGGTTGGATGGTGGTGTGAGGGTACCAAAGTTGGAGAAGGAAGCTTATATGTTTTTGGATTAGATAAGGGGGAAGATTGATTATTGTGAGTGCACAAGTGTTGATCTCGCAACATTGTCTTCGATGCATAATATACATATATACTTTTTATATTTGACTTCTGCAAGGGTAGGTAACCCATTTCTTTGACTCAAATGATTGGAAAATTGGCGTTATAAAATATCCAAAATGATGAAATCAACATTTTCTGTTTTGGTCTTTAAAGGACCTTTAACGGAAGGATTTTTTTGCAAATTGTCAGCAAAATTAATTAGTTGCAGTCTTATTTTCAGTACTTGAAGGAGGTATCCCTGCAACTGTCGAATACGTCAGGGGATTGCAGTGTAATCGCTATCTTTAATTGTCAATTTGGACTTTTCCATAGATAATAATTCCTTCACCATTGTCTTTTAGTGGGCAAATAAGCAAACTAACAAATAAATGTATCAGTAAATCAAGGTATCTTAGCATGTTGCTGAAGGTCAAATCTATGTCAATTCCATTTACTTAAGTCAATTGCCTGTTGGTCATGCATTCATCTTCATATCCACGTATGTCCAACCTAGTATGTACAACATGCATATGACTTGAGCATGACCTCTTTATAGAGTATATAGGTGTGTTTTGCTGCATCTCTTTACCCATTCATTACATTGTTTATTATCTACAAGTTGACCCTCAAGACTATTTTATGTGTGTCTTTCATACCTTGCTGGAACCAATATTTTGGTAAACACGTATTTCTAAACACTACAAGTAAGTTGGGGTTGTTCCATGCTGCTGGTTTTGGATAGCCTTGACCGCTGTTTGATATGACTTTTCAGTCGGGTTTAGATTTTGTTTTGTAGTAATGTAGTACTTTGCTTTAATGTGACGGACCATACTTGAAGTGAAAGTTGTAACAGTAGTGGTGCAAGCGGGATATGCCGTACCTAAGGAATTAGTATCCAGCTCTCTAAATCTCTATCTCGATTAAAGTTCATACAAACGTAGCAGCCAAAGTAATGGTTACATCATGGGGAAGTGGGTGGTAAAAGAGGGGGGAGCTAGGAAGCACAGATACTTCGTTTTGATGGTGCCGTCAAGGAATAAAATTTTCATTTGTTTCCACCAAAATGGCCAAAACGTTTCCGTTTCCTAAGGGACCGAAACACTATTAGTACAATCAAAACACACTGAAATATAGAAAAATGCACCAAAATACAATGCTATATACCTAAACAATAAGTTGTATTAACCCGAATTTAAAATTTTTATAAAAGGTGTACAATTTTTATACAAAAGATGATATTTTACTATTTTAATATTTGTTACTTTTGAAACATTTCCGAAATATTTCCGTAACGTTTTTGTTTCCGAGCTAACCAAAACGACCCCTCGAAATGAAATTTTGATCCTTGGGTGCCGTGTCTGTGTCGGACACACCCCTGACACGTGTCAGACACGCGACCAAATGCGTCCTATTATTTTGTTATGTTTTTAGAACTGGACACAATTTAGACACTTGGGGGACACGTGTCCGTCAATTGGACACCAGTATCCATCACTTATACATATGAAACACGTTCTAATAACTTTGAATCTAATTGTAAAATAAAAGCAAAGTGATTTTATATTCAATTTGATGTTTAAACTATAGAATGCATGGTTTTTAAATTTGATTGGATTATTCTGCATGTTTCCCATTATCTTTGAGTAAAATATTTCTATACATGACATATCAAAAAATGGGCTAATTATACTTTGCACCCTTATACATTACACAAAATCTCACTTTAGGACCTTCACTTTTATTTGTAGCGATTAAGCCCTTACACTTCTAATTTGTTGGAATGTCAAATTTCTGTTAAATTATGTCTGATAGATAGACAAAAATTTGTATGTGACAAGCACATGGTCTTTTTCAAGAGACAAAGATGAAAAATTCAATTCCTTTTATGCTCAAAGACTCGTGTGTATCGCACGGGAGTCTATTGGTGGTTTGTACATAAAGTCTAATTACATTTTATACATCACGGAGGTGATTACACTCGTGATTTTAGAGTTATTTGAGAGGAATTTGTGATAGATTATTAGGAAAGGAGCATAATTTTAAATATTGCCCCTTAAAAAAGGCCATGTGGTTGTACGTGCAATTTTTTTTATCTATTCCCCAAAAAAAGATTAGCAGAAGGTTGACATTGTAACAAATTAGAAGTGTAAGGGCTTAATTGCTACAAATAAAAGTGAAGGTCCTGAAGTGGGATTTGGTATAAATTGTAAGGGTGCAAAGTGTAATTAACTCTGACAACATTCATAAAATATATAATTTTTTGCTGGATCGTGTCCTATATTTTTTTAAAGTCGGCATGTCGGCATGTCCGTATCCATGGTTCTTAGGGGGGAGGGAAAAAGGAAGGAGAAGAGAGGAGAGGAAGAGGGGGGGGTGTGTTGGAGATATTGTTCTGGAATGCATAATGTAAAACTTGATATTTTTGAATTTTTTTCTCTCTCTCATCTAATGTAGATACATTCTTAGATTTTGTCCAATAGTCTTTTGAATATTCAACATGGTACTTGGCAACTTACAGAATAGGCCTCCACAAAATACTGGAAGGGAGTTGACATCTGCGAATGATAGTAATTTTACTGAAGATCTGATGCAGAGTCATGATGTATTCTTGAGTACCCTTCGGTCCCGCTTGACAAAATTACAGGTAAGTTTAGCAGGTCCATGGATGTGATTTTTACTATTGGTGCTGACTTGCTGATATTACCTCATCTATTAGTAATTTTCCTCTATTAGTATTGTCCAACATGACATGAACAAATGCATATGAGCATAAATAAGTTGACCTTCAGAGGCCTACATGTTTGACTGTCTTAAGTAGTCTTTAAATGTCATGCTGATCAACCTTCATTGCTAGAACATTTTAATGTCCAACTTGACATGAACAAATGCATCTGAGCATAAATAAGTTGACCTTCAGAGGCCTACATGTTTGACTGTCTTAAGTAGTCTTTAAATGTCATGCTCATCAACCTTCATTGCCAGAACATTTAAATGTGCTGCTGGGTGTTTGTAATGCTGCTGATAATCCATTTTCATGTATTGTTTTATATAAGGCTTTGAAGAATATAAAATTATAATGAACATGCAGGTGGTGCGACATTTTTGGGAACGGAATGATATTAAAGGCGCTATAGATGCCGTGAAGAAGTTGCCTGATCATTCTGTGGGTATTTATTAGAGGATTTCATGTGTGTTGCTTGTTCTGTTTCTGATGGTTCCTACTGGCAACCAGTCTTGTGCTTGTTTAATTTCCTGAAGGTTCATTCCTACCTGGTGTAGGTACAAGCAGACCTAATTAGTGTTCTCAAGGAGAAAATGGAGATTCTCACCTTAGATCTGTTTTCTTACTTGCTGCCTGTGCTTTTGAG
Source organism: Euryodendron excelsum (assembly GCA_033060915.1). Classification (NCBI taxonomy): domain Eukaryota; kingdom Viridiplantae; phylum Streptophyta; class Magnoliopsida; order Ericales; family Pentaphylacaceae; genus Euryodendron; species Euryodendron excelsum. The sequence continues at coordinate 51,693,433 of CM065377.1, read as the reverse complement.
TTTACTGGATAGCAAGATAGAAAGGTAAACTTTTCATGAGTAGCGGCTGCTTATGTTGCCAGGGGTCATAAAACATTGACATGGAATGTTGTAGCATCTGTGTGTAGTCATTGTTGGTTATGGCCTATGAACTTCTAACATAACTGATGAAATCTGACATAACCTGTGATAACACTGTCATGGTGGCTGGTTCTCAAGTTCTGATTATTGACCAAGTCCAATGGACCCAATCCAACATTCTAGTAATGTGTTAATATATTCAACTTTATATGATAGTCTATATTTTAGGAAATAGTCTTTTAATGGAGGAAGGGTTTAAGCTAGCGGTGAATATAAGAACTCTTCCTGCTTTATTTCTCGTGTGTGTTTTTGTTTGTATTTCCCACCCTAAAAGGCGGGAAGGGACAGGGGCAAAAGCACTCCATCTCTCTCTTACCAAACAAGGTCATTACCTCAAAACAAAGTTTTTTTCTTTTGGGGGATAATTCTAATTTTTTACACTGGAAGTGTGGAAAATCTAGAGAAAAACTAGATATTATCTTGAGTTCCCGCATTTGAAAATGAGAAGAAAAAAGTACACACACAGACACAAAAGGATACATTGAGTAAATGGGAAGAGTTTGGGCATTCAGTTATGGGAAACTTAATAACAAATTTGGAGTTTGCTTATTCCTGTGTGGAAATAGGAAAGGAGGGAAACAAGTGCCCTGTGTAATAATACTCAACGGAGCTTTTAAGATTTTCAAATGATTCCTTGGAAAATTCTTTCTGATTGACCGTTAATAAATTTTGAATTTGCGTGGAATATTCTCTTTTATTTCTTTGTTCATGGCAGATATCTTAATAATATTTGCAATTGTATAGGCATGCCAATATTTCCCTGGAGATTCTATTGAAGCTTGTAGCAGTCTTTGGGCCAGTAGTTCGCTCAACCGTTTCAGCACCACCAGCCATAGGTGTCGATCTTCATGCAGAGCAAAGGTATCAACTATTAACATTTAACAGGACATTTTAAAATTTTACCCCTTCTAAATGTATGACTGTGAATGGATGAGAATTACTTGCTTTGCACACTAACTTCTATTTGAAAATTTTATTTACAGACTTGAATGCTGCAATCAGTGCTTTATCCAGCTGCAAAAGATCCAAAAAATTCTTCCAGTGATTATAAGGTAAACAAGCTGTCTTGACTCTCAGTTTGTCAACTTGTTACGTAGCGTAAGAAAATCAGGTTGAGGTGTTATTGGCAATTCCTATTTGCCATTTAGCTTGCTGATAAATTGGTAATCGATCTGGCTGACTGCCACTAAACTTGGTTGAAAATTGAACTCGTTGGCTTTATCCCTTGAATCAAAGGACCCAGTGTTTGAGGTGGAAGTTTACATGGTTAGGTTGCTTTCTCTCAAGACAGGTTCTTACTTTCGCAGAAAGGACGCGTGTCATTAAATCATGTTTACCCGTGTTTACACGAGTGACATTTTGAGGTGGAAGAGGAGTGCAAAGAGGTTTTGACTCCTGATTGTTGGGGGTTCAGCCTTCTCTTTGAATGTGGTATCTGTCACTGGGGTGTGGGTGTGTTTGTTTTCTAAATAAGTTTTTAAGAATGACTTGCTTGAAGCACCTTTTATATTTTGCTCTGCTTTGAATGCCTCGCCCTTTTTAATATCTACTTTCATATATTCTTCTAATTTATATGTTTTGCCAAGCTCATGTGATTGGCCCATTTGTTTAATCGGAGGTTTCGACACAAAGGAACTGACTGAGCCTGCCATGCATCTACTATTGGGGATTTGCCTTGCAGCATTTGCATGTCTACTGTCTAGGTTGTTTATTCTAGTGTTGAGATGTCTATTAGCTAAGCAGCACAAACTCATATAGGATGAGCCGTGTTCGTGTTGGACACATTTTGGGCACTGATACTTCGTATTTTTTCACACTCCGGGAGGACTCCCTAACAAAATCCATGCGGCAAATCTCTTTATAGGAGCAGTGCCAACATTCTTGGGGATGTGGCTCATGGCCCAAATCTATCTAAACCATTTTTTAAAAGGTGACATCATATATGAACAAACACAAAATAAACTATGCATTATGCTATGGCCACTTATATCGGAAAAGACATGGTAATAAAGTTCAGGAAAATGCAGTAAGCTTCATCATCCAAGTTTTGCAATTGTAAATACGAACGTAAGCTTGTTAATTCAGTTATTCTTCTTATGTAACATAACTACATAGAAGTTTGTGAATGTATTCATTCATGCCGTGTCCATGACCTAAATTTTTTAGAATTGGAAGTGTCGTTGTGTCTGCATTATGTCATATCTGTCTCATATCTCTGTCTATGCTCCACAGTCCATTAGAGTCTTCTAATATGTCAAATTATGCAAAGCATTCTCCCAAAGTCATGTAGATATGTGATGAGTATTGGAAGTGTATATTGGAGACTCTCGAGATGTTAGTAAGGGGTTGTCACCACACAAATAAGCTAGTGGCTATATCAGAGCACCATGCCCCCTATTGCAAAGATGTCCCAAACCCAATTTAATTATTTCCTCTTTTCTACCCTTCAAACATATTTAATTGTTGAATAGCTTGATTTGCTTTCTTGTCAAAAGTAGCCAAGAATGTGGATTTGGCAGCTCAGAACTCTTTTTAAGTTTCTTTACTCCTGATTTGCTGTAGGAGGGGTGGCTTGCTGGCGAAATGTGCTCGAGAACTAAATCTGGTTCTTCAAGACTCATAATCCCGTAATCCACCTTGTCGTCCACACACATTGCCATTGAAGAGTCAAAACAGTAGCTCGGCTGTTACCCTTTAACATGATTCATATGAGAGTTAACCATGTTCATATTGAGGATCTCACAATTTTGTCTTGCTGCTTTCTACATTTTGCTGCCATCTTCAGCTCCTTTCCATAATTAAGCGTTACAGTTTTGAGGATTCTGAACGGCAAAGCTTAAGGCGATACCTGTTTCAGCTCCTACCGCTGTAGGTTGAAGAAGCAAGGGATTATCTCTCAATACATAGGTCAGTTGGCATCGCGGTTCTTCTAATTGTGATTATTTCCATGTGCTGTGTCTTTTGTATTTGTCTTTCATTTTGTTGTATGTAATGTTGCCAATAGTATGTATATTGCACTTGTAATAGTCAATTGGATGTGTGCATTGTGCTTCAATTCAATGAAATATTTGGTCCTTCATGTCTATTGATCTTACTTGCAATTTTGAGATACCGTGCAGTCAATCACTACATTATTCTATTCTTCTTCCTTCTATTTGGAATTTCTTTTCAAAAACTGTTTTCTGTTCTGGAAACTGGTACAGAAATTTCTGTTAGTAGGCTGTTTTCAAAAACTATTTTTTTTCAAAAACACTTCAGTTTTAGAAAACAATTTTAAATTGTTTTATGAATTTTTAAAAGTTGTCATACGAAAAAAATGAAAGCAATGAAAGCAATGGTGTTTTCGAACTTTTGATAGTGTTTTTGAAACAGTGGAAACACTTCACGGTAGGTTTTTTCTATTGAGGGAGTGATTGTAGCACAAATGAAAATAGTGGGCCTACACTGGAAAGCATTTTCTTGGGTTCAATGTTTTGACAGCTACCTGGCCAAGTCATTGTGGGCCAGTCCATGGGCCCCCATCAAAGGTTTTCTTGTTTGTAAATGGTTAAAACATCTATCAGCGTTGTGGCCTGTGAAGTGCCACGTGGCAAAATTCAGTTTGGCCCCACTGAAATTTATTTGGATAAGCATTTCATTTATTTATCCTGTGGCAGGTGATAGCTACATTCTCAGTATGAATGATCAAAGTATAAGTGGGCCATTACATGTTTACATCAAACGTAATAAACAAAGGCTGTGTTTGGATTGTGTTAAATTCGTAATCATGGTGCATTAACTTGGTAAACAGCAGACCCATTTTTTTCACACTACTAGGTTTGGACCTAAGATTTGTGCAAGGAAAAGGAAATCAAATTTCGTGTTATTTTGTTTTTTGAGTAATTAAACCAGGGGGAAAAAAAAAGTCTACTCATTTATTCTCATTTTCTTAGCCCAACCAAACAAGCAATTTAAGTCTCTCCTTCATTCTGCTTTTTCTTTCTTTTCGTCATCAAATTTTAGAACCAAACAAAGCCTACAAGAATTAAACATTTTTCATGGGTCCACATTACCATTAGCAATGTCTGACCACTACCTTGTTAAGTTGTTAGTCTAGAAGTCAAAGCATCTGGATCAGTGAGAGAAAATATGGTAGGTGGTGTTTGGCAAATGGACCACTATTTTTTAGTACAAAAAGCATTCTGTAGCCAAATTTCCTTCAAAAACGTTTTTTCAAAAAAAAAAAAAAAAGAGAAATGCTTGTTAATAGAAAAGTTGTGTATCTACTACACTTTTGGCAAATTGACCAAGAAAGAAAAGAAGAAAAAAAGTATGGGATCTAATAAATTTTAGATCATAATCCATTGCGATTTAAGTCTCACAAGTTCAAAACTCAAAAAATAATGAGACCTCTACGCACGCGGGGTAAAACTATGTAACCGTAAGCCACTATTCAGGGAAAATAAGTCCTCCAATTTCACTTTCTCAAATCTCAATCCTCTGCATGATTAAAATCAAGACTCAAATGGGTCATTCGAAGAGAACTTTCTTTACAAGCTCTTAGCAGCCACATGAAGTCCAACTTGACATAAAAATTTTGAAGAAAAATGTTATTCTTATAGAAATTTTATTCATGAACGCCTACTAGAGTGATTTGATGGTGATAGTGACAGTTTTTTAACTAAAAGTCATTATGATAAGTGTTTTATTTTTTAAATAAAAAACTCTTATTCACACCTATCATTCTGTATAAATTTTCTATTTGTATAGCATAACCCAAATTTGAAATATTCTTTTGCGTATTTTGGTTCTATAAACAATAGTGTAAGGTATAAGTATATATAAACAAGTCAAGTCGAACTGAGCTAAGTAGTGATTGTTTAAGCTTTGTTTATTTGACAATCAAACTCAAACTAGCTTTTAGTTAACCGATCATAAGTAGAGCTCAAGTAATCTAACATTTTATATAGTTTTAATACAAACTTATCAAGTCAAATTTGAGTCAAGCTAAAATAAATAGTGAGTTTTAAAATGTCTTCAAACTTAATTTGTTTGTGTAACAAATTGATCTCGAATAAATTTTTAACAATCTAAACACAATTAACTTAGTTGGTTTTACATCCTTATATTGAAGTTTTATATGTACCCATTTTTTTCCTATGATCATAATTTTGATGTTACATGCAACCTTTTGCTGCTACATGAGGTACAACATTGAACTTGAAGTAGTGCACTAATTTCGTTTCTTTTTTTTCCCCTTCCCTCTTTCCACTAATTTCTTTATCTTACCGCCAGTGAATGTAAGGAGTAGCTGTACACCCAGATGTTCAGGTTCAAAACTTGAAAACTTTTTTAGGGTCAGGTTGCAAGATATTTATCTCTTGTAAATTTTTTAATTCTAATATGAATAGTCTGTTTTTGACTAATCTGCTGTTTGGAGACTCCTGACCGCATAATAAAAAAAGAGAGTAATGCTATATAAATAGAAAAATTCATACAAAATAAGAGTTATTCACTTAAAAACATAATACCAATCATAGTGGTTCTTATTTACAAAAATATTATTGTCACATCATTCTAGTAGGTTTTCTGTACAAATGTTTTTTAAAAAATAGCATTTTCCTAAAAAAAATGTTATGGTCTTCAAAAACATATTTAGTATTATTCAAGCATCATGTCATTTTTATTCCTCTCACAAATACAAGATTTTCTACTAAATGGGTCCCAATTATACCTACAGAACTCTTCTAATAAAGGAGGGACCCATTATATTTGTGAAAAAGAGAAGTTAATGTGACCTGAAGCTCCAGTAGCACAAAATAATTTCTCATGGTTTTGGAATGATCCTTAATCTTGTGGAGCAATGGTCTATGATTCTTATCATCCATTAATAAAAAGTTCAAAAAAAAATCTATGGGCAGTCCAATTATTGAAGTTTCCCCCTCCCCAAGGTAACTTAATTAGAAATACCATACAACTTAGAATCAGGCAAAAGGCAAAAACAAAAGGCTGGCGTCTGAATCCCTACAAATCTACAATGACAATCTGGTACGTATGTCTTTTTAACAATGTCTCTTATATCCTGACAAACTGAATTTAGAATTTTATCTTTTTGGCAATTTCAAATTTTCAACCTCAACAAACCACAAACAGTGGAGCAGAGCTAACCCAGTGATTAGAAGATCTTTCAAACGGGCACAGCCCCCTCCAGACTCAATTCTCTATATTCCTCCATACTCTACCTCTCATGGTGTCATGTGTGCAAAAATAAATCCAACAGTTCATAAATATTTTCCCTCTCTCCTCCCTTCTCTCTTCTCGTTGCGTTTCTTCCGTCATGAGTCCCTCCTCTTTCCTCTCTCAATAACGGAGTAACAAATTTTGGTAACCCAATTCCAAAATTCTCAAACCTCGAACCCAACAGAGAATGGAGAATTATTTTCCAAATTCGTATTCAACTGAAACTCTCTTTGGGGCCATCTTTGGTGTCCTCACTAATTCCTTCTCATATGAACCTGAATCATTATCATTACGTCCAGCCATGGCTTCTCAATTCAAGAATCTAGGGATGTAAAAATGGATAACCCTATAGTACCCATCATCAATTTTTTAATTTCTCATTAAAACTGAAGTGAATAATAGAAGGCCACTAAAAATAGAATTGAACTCCTTAGTCCAGTCATCAAAATTCCATGGGATTTGTTTGAACTAGACCCTCTGAAACCTTAATTTTTTCAAATGGTAGTCAAGAATTATACTGTCACCATGCACCACATATATGGTTTATAAAACAAACAAATATCTGCTGTGCATATACACATCTGTGAAATTGTCAATTGAGATTAAAAACCTATTTAACAAGAAAAGCAATTGTTTAGAGAGACGTGTTTTGATCGGGCTGAAGCTTTGGACTTTTCTATGAACTAGTAAACTCGTGCTATGCACAAAAATTTGAGATTTTAAATTTCAAATAAATGATGATTGATTAAACGAGTAGAGTAGTTATTTTAATTTTCAAAATTCGTAGTGATTAAGATATTTTACATTTCCATTGATTTGTTAGTGAGTCCCAATTGCTTAAATGAGTACAGTTAGTCATTTTAATTTTCAAATAAATGATGGAGTCCCAATTGATTAAATTAACAGAGTGGTTAATTGTTTTAAATTTTAAATATATATATATATATATATACCTAATAAGATAACTAAAATATCAGTTGATTTGTTAGGATAAAAACTGGGATGATGTTTGACCAATAAGATTAGTTTATGATAGAAATTGACCAATAACACAAAACATGATGTGTTATTAATCGAATTAAAAATCTAAAAAATTGATAAAAATTGTGTTGAAAGTTTTGGACTTAAGGACCCAAAACCGGATTTGAAGTCATTTTTTTTTTTAGTTAGTTAAATATTACAATCTGAAGTCCAAAAAGGATTATGGTTATCAACCTACTCGATTCAATGTGGATTTAAAAAAAATTCACCTTAAGATCCAATAACAACATTTGATTTAGGGTCTGCATTGTTAAATTCTCTCAATGAGTGTTTACTCCCATGTATACTTGTTATAACTTTTATCGTATTACCCAAAACTTCTTCTCCATCTTCCACTTCTCTTAGACATTATCAAATTTTTCCAGAATAACTATTAACTCATGCATAATCAATCTTGTGGTCCTAGACAAAACATAGGAGAAGGGCAAATTTATATCAGCGATAACAATTAAGGGGGACACAGGTACCATGAACACTGGATTTTATTTCAATAAGTGTTGGAGATGGTGGCTGCTCCTGAGTTTGTAGTAATGGAGACCACTGTTGAAGCCTCTAAACTGCAGGTAGAGAGGGCGGTGGATGTTGCTACCGGGATGATGGTAATGAATTAAAAAATAATACAATGATGGCCAAACACTCTGCCTCAGACTTCTATAGAAATTATGCGATAGACTTAAAGGTTGTGTTGAATTTTATAGATGGAGTTGTGAAGCTCAATGGATAACAATTAAAATTTGAAAAGAAATTGTGATTGAATTTCTAACTAACATTTGGATTAATGGATAATTATAGGTGGAGGTGATACAAATTTTGTGTCTATATTATATAATATTTGAAAATTGCAATATCTTCACAAAAAAATTTAAAATTTAAAATTGGAGAATTATCCTTATAAGCCGAGAAAATAGCTTATGTATTGATTAGATTTGAAATTCAACCAACCCAATCTTACTGTTTAATTGGAGTTTTTTATTATAGTCATCATGGTAACAAGACAACCAATAACATAAAGACATTTGTTTTCTATATTTTAAGAAATTTAAAATTATGAGAAAAAAGAGTTGGAACTTTAAAGTATTAGCACCTAACAACATTTTGCTATTTATAATAATATAGATAGCGTCCTTAGTGTTTGAATGATGACTATACATTTAGAGAGATAAATGATTGTTGACTCCACGTCTTAATTTTGATGATAATTAAATATTGTGTTAGTTTACTAATGCATTTAATTAGTGTGCAGATTAATAAGGATTATAATTTAGACTTAAAATTTGACTTAAAGTCTAATTCATATCAAAATGGATGCATAACATTTACAAGTTCAAGTAATGCACTCAAAGTCAAGTCTTATACCAAAACAAAGCAATTGCATCTATTCAAACTTCAAACAGATGATTTGCATTCGAAGAGATTAAAGCTGCTCAAAGGAAGACTTCATTGAATATGAAAAGACTAATTGAAAATGATTTGAATTTGAAGAGATTGAAGGTGTTCAAAAAGAGAATTCAACATGTCTGCAAAATCCTCTATAAAGAATTCAAAAGAGGACTACATCAGAGCTACGAAGATTCATTAAAGTTGATGTGTATTAAAGGTGCTCAAAAGTAGACTTCATCAAGCTTCTAAAGACTCAATGAAGTTAACTTGAACTCAAAGAGATTGAAGGCGATTCAAATGAAGAATTCATCATGTGTGCAAAAACTTCTTGAAGAATCCAAGAGAAGATTTAGAAAAAACCAAAATGAATTCAATTTAAATTGAATTGAAGACATTCTTGTATAATCTCATTAGCTTAAAGACTTTGAAGTATCATCATACCCCAAAGAAAAGATTTCTTGAAGATCTTAAGTATTTTTAAAGAACATCATACCTCAAAGAGAAGATCCCTTAAACATCCCCAGATTATTTAAAGCTAAACTGATTAAGGAAAGCATGAAGAATATTTTCTGGGTGATGTGTCGACACATGGGTTTGATGTGTTGGCACATGAAGATAGTGGATAAATTCTAAGAAATGCAGATTTGATGTGTCGACACATGAAAGTCAAGTGTCGACGTCTGGGGACTAACGATTATATTTTTAAACGTTATATAAAGTAGGCACGCATTTAATGAAGTTGCAACAACCTCTAACGGATGAAATCAATTTAGGACTTTATATATAAGCCTCCAAATACATTTATGGATAAGAGATATAACCTTCACTGATTGATTGAGCTGAAAAATCTGAAAATTCTCTTTGTCTTCACGTTGACAATTAGTGAGCTATTCAATTCCTATCTACTATTCTTAGAGAGTTTGTATTTTGTTTGTATATCTTTCATACACTTGTAAGTGAAAGTTGGAGTGTTCTTTTATAAAAGAAAAACACTTATAAATTGAAGTGGATCTTGGATAAAACTACTTGGTAGCTGGAAAAATTTAGAAAGAAGTTCTTATGTAAAAGTGAGTTGAGTACTTTGAAAATTAGCATTTACTTTGTAATTGGAGATTGCATAGTGGAAGACAATTTTAAAGGGATCTTGGAGTAAGAACGTAGACCACAAATTGTGATTGAACTTGGATAAATCTTGGTGTGCTTTCTTGTACTCTGTTTTCATTTCATTATTGTCTACATTGTATTGCATACATCTTGAACTACTGTTCCATTGATTAGATTAGTTTTAATTAATCTTAAATGTTTTAATTTTTTTTAAAACTCAATTCACCCCATCTTGAGTTGCCTTTTGAGCCAACAATAATTACTTAATAGTTTGCATTTTAGAAAGAGAGAGTAAAGAACGGAGACGACAACGGTAGAAAAACTAATTATTTTTTTCCTGTGAGGTGGACCATAATGAGCCTTTAGATGTAAATTTAGACAAGTATACTAATAAGATACAAAGTCTAGAGGGGATTGGAGGATTGGAGTCTAGAGAGGAGCCAACCTCCTCCTAAACTCAGGTAAGGCTCTTTTCAGGCTTTAATATTCATAATTATCCATATTTCTTATCTTATTACTACACGTATTAGTAAATCATATCCAACGAATAAGGTTGTTATCTCATTTAAATTCACGTTCTCATTTTATTAGTTTTGTTCAAAATTAATTGAGATTGTGAGTTTAAATGAGATAATAACAACCGTTGGATAAAATTTATTAACACTTGACATGGTGAGATAAGAAGTTTGGAGAATTCTAGACTTTTAGGTTTTGAGGGGAGCAATTCTCACTAACACCTGAGATTGTGGATTTGACTATCTACTAGGTGTCAACACGTACAATGCACGAGGAGTAAGTATTCTTCAAAATCTACTATTTGCGTATCATTATCTTTTATCATAAAAGGATGAATAAGAAATATTTAGAAAAGTAATTGTATATATATGTTGTAAGTAATTGATTTAAAATCCAAAATAATTAAGTATACAATTTAAAATTTGATAATATTAATTTGTTTTATGGTAATATAATGTTGTGAAAAATAAAAGAATTTGTAAAAATTTTGGTGAGTTAATCGCAATAGAACTTTTTTTTTCAATACATGAAAGAAAAAATTGATAGTACTTTATTTAATTATAGTCAATTGATCAAGTCATTTTTTTAAACTTAATATTAGAATTTTATGTATTTTATTATTCTGATTTAACAAAGATACACATACTTTAATAAAACTAAAAAACTTGTAATATCATTGATTTGCTAACTATTATGCTTTACTCTTTTTTTTTTTTTTTTTATGGTTTATGATGTCATAACTATTCTATAAACCACAAATCCTACAAGTAATTTATTTTGTTAGAGTTCTTATTTGCTTTTTTTTTTTTCTTTTTAGTATCTTATTTTTAATAGTTATCTCAATCTTATCTTATATATATATATCTTATAAAATTAATAGTGTGATCAATTAATAGTTATTTAAGCAATTGTCAATAAATTTAATAGTTATCTGACAAATTGCTCCTATGACGTGGCATTTAAAAAATATAAAAGTATTTAGAGCGCCACGTAGAAGAGAGATAAATTAGAAGGGTAAACACAACTTATATATATATATATATATTATTCCAACCCATTGTTGCCAGAAAAGACAATAAAAGCGAGAAATGATATGAGAAATGAAAGCGTAAAATGTGGCCTAAAAAAATTATGAAAACAAAAAACACTAGGTAATATAAAATTACATAAGATATTTGTCAAAAAATATATTAAAACACACAAAAAGCAATATAAAGTATTTAAAAAACTTTTATAATTGAATAAAATACTAAAACTATACAGTATCTATAAAATTTTATTAACAAGATTATATATTATTGTTCAATAATAAGGTTTGAGAGTATGAAAAGTACTAAAAATTATGAAAAGCGAATTTGTAGGGAGCTTTTATGACATTTTTAAGAGTTTTTGACAAGTTTATTTAAATAGTGTTAGAGTTTCGGAAACGTCTTAGAATCGTTTCTTAAAATTTTTTTTTGAAATTTTATGAGAGTTTCATTTCCGCTCTGAAAGCAAGTTTTCAGATAAACATGTTTTTCTTTTCCTGTAACTATGCTCCAATCCTCCAACCTGCTAAAAAAAACGGAAGTTTGATAATTGGAGTTGTTTGTTTATAGTGCTAGTTGAGATTATGAGGTGATCAACATAATATCTAAGCCTTTAAAAAACTTAAATCCAAGCATATAATATTTTTACTAACATATTTTCATTATTTTTTTCAACTTTTTTTTTTGACCTTTGGCCCAGTGTATCCTCAAAGCTGACAATCAAGGGACTAATCACTGTTGCGACGGGGGCAAGGTAAATCACTGGCTCAGGGAGTTGTTTCCAATGTGCTGATACTTGAACTCGGGATTTTGCACCTCCACTCAAGCCAACCACTTTGGAACCAAGTGACCAACCACTAGACCAACTTGATTGGGTTATTTTTTTCAACTCTTTACACCTTACAAATGTATTTTTAAATTAGTATTTTAGGGTGATTACACTTTATTCTTGTAATTTCAGTGAAAATTATGTTATCCCTTTGGTTAAAAAATGAATACATAACTTCTCTATAGTTGTTTGGACTTAACTATGCGCTAGCTAGAACAAAAATTTCATCTTGTGAAATTTGATTATAAAAAGATAATTTTGCTTTTTAGGTCATCTTTACATGATCATTTTTATCATTTTATCTAATATATTATGCTCTATTTTATTTTGCAGATAAGTTTAAACTTTTGAATTATAAGAAATTATGTGAATTAGAAAACAGAACCAGAACCAAACACGTCCCTAATCGATATGACAGTTAACAGAAAATGGGATGTGGGTCCAGGGGACACTTATGCCATTCTAAGAAACACAGGGATATATACGGGATTATAATTAGGATGGTGAAAGGGGGGCAATAGCTTTTCTAGAGGAGAGAGAGAGAGAGTAGTGAGAAACGATGGAGATTTTCCAGGAAAAACAACCCGAATGTCTTTCTCTCTCTGCGTCGCTCACGTTTTCTCTCTCTACATACCCATCCTAGCATAACCTTCTTCTTCTCCTCCTCCTTAATTATTACTTGACCAGAAATTGAATAGTAATAGAATCCGTCAACCCCTTTTCTCACGCATACTTATATACATATCAACTCCAGAAAAAGAAAAAAAATAAAAATCAAATAAAACCCAAAACCACCTTCTTATCCCGAAACCACCCTCAATACCACCTTTCTTATTCAAATACCATCCTTATCTCCCCTACTCCCATCTCCAATACCTCCAATACACCCAGTGTGAACTTTAATTTCTCACAACGTGGGTTCTCCGTTCGCTCCTGTTCTTTTCGCGGTAATTTTCTCTTCAACCAAACAGGGTATTTTTTCATTTTTTGTTTTACAAAGGGTGGGTGTCTGCTAACGTGAGCCGGGGGATGGGGAGCCAGGAAGCGTAGTTTGAAAAGAGGTTCTGAGAAGAAGAAGAAGGGGCGGACGAGGTGGTGGTATTTGATCGTGGCCGTACACGTGGAGGGCGGAAACGACTGCGGTTAGAAGATGGTGGTGGTGGCGCCGAGGGCGAGGTGGGGAACGTGGGAGGAGCTCATACTCGGAGGCGCGGTTCTCCGGCACGGGACCCAAGCCTGGGATGCCGTTGCTTCGGAGCTCCGAGCCCGAACCCTCTATCCGTACAGCTTCACCCCCGAGGTAATTATTATTCTCTATACATACATGCATATATATATATAGATAAAAGCATGTAATGTCATATCATGGTTTATTCCGAGAATTCATTGATTGAATGTTTTTCTTTTTTGTTATGTTGATTTTGATTTGTTTGATGATCGAAAAGTAATTTTGATGGCATCTTTTTTTTTATGACATCTTTATTATGGAACCTTCGATTTTTGTAGGGTTGTCATAACTATAAATAGTAAAAATGAAATGATAAAGAAATAGAGGAAATAAATAAAAAATTAATGTCTTGATAGTTATGGCATTCGTGTGTACACGTGTCATGTGTTCACTTATTGACTAAGACAAACAGACTGGTCAGTTAGGTTTGTATGGTGTGGTAGCAAGTAGTATGGCCAAGTTGTTTCATAAGGAATTCCGAGACAGTTAATCTGGTATAACAAATTTTTGTTGGATAATTTTGTAATTTGACCTCCAATCCCGAGTTCTTTGATAGCTAATCCCACCTCTGTTGAATTATAAAATCTCATGTATGTAGGATAAAAGATCGTATCTGAATTACTTATTTCTCTCTCCTTTCGCATAATCAAACATGGGATTAGTAGTCCAATCTTGCGAAAGGAATGTGGCCTCAGGGACAAATAAAAATGACTGATTGCATTTAATTGATTGTCACTTGACTTTTGCATGATCATGCAGCTGCACGGATTACAGTCGCAGCGAAGGTTTTGTTATAAACTAGCTTTCTCCCTAACTGTGAATCTCATGATTTTTTTTCTCTGGTGTATTTCATTGGGTTTTACCTTCATGATAGTTATTTTAATTGTTTGTTTATAGTATTTGCCATATCAAGTTACGAATGACAATATTTTAGAAGAAAGTGAGGGCGTGTTAGTAGTTAATACAAATTTATACCTAGAAGCTCCTTGAGAGCTAAGATTGGTATAAGGGACTTGAGACTGAAATTTGTGTGGATGTTGTGGTTTTCTTTGTGGAGTGATAGCCAATCTTAGATGCTATTTGATGAAACTGAAAACTCTACTGCTATATATTCTGTGCCGAGAGATGTTATTTTCTTAAATTAACTCAGCTTATGCAGCAATAGGTAAAAACTCAAGTCTCTTTGACTGAAAATTCACACACTTTTAAGTGGAACTGTTCCTCAGGTGGTGAGCAATCAAACTTAATTAAGTGCACTCAATGGAGAAATCATTTCAATTTTCTGCATGTAATAGAGGGTCTCTTATTATAGGACAAATAGGGAAAGCTTTATACCGGTAGAGGAGAGAATGGAAAGCAGTTATAATGGATCATGGATGTAATTTTATGCCATAAGAAGGATCTAATTTTATTAACTATTCTTTATTTTAGTTCTTTGCCCTTATTGGATATCACATTAGAAATGATGTGTTGCTCTAAGTTATAGTATAAAATAGTGCAGATCCAAGACAAAATGCGTGCTTTATGTGCATGTTTCATCAGTTACCATAATTTGCACATTTTGATGGTTGTTAAACACAAATTACTAAGATAGTGCTGCAATGGTGTTGACATGTGTTGAAAATTTTTCTGGAATCCCTAGTTATTCCATGTTTTTTTAACTAGTACAAAGGAATCATGAAATTATGCATGTAATTTAGTCATCATCAAAATGTATCCATAAAATATCCCAAATGTTAGCAAGTAAATTCACATATTTGTTTTGAATAATTCTCTAATCACTATGTAGCCTCCTTTGCACATTTATTTATTGGTATAGATTCTTTGCTGATTGTTCTTCAAAGCGTGCCAGTTCTATGTCTGTAACCTTCATGAAAATATTTGTTAATTAAGATTGCAAATTTCTTTTTAATTGCATTTAATTTCTTTTTCTCTTTAACAAGTACTGTTGATACATATTTATTTTTTAAACCCCTATTCTTTTGTGATGGTTTATACAAACAGCTTAATTAATTTTATCTTTTTCTGAGTTCTCTAGACCTGGACCACCAGTTTTAAGGTGCCATGGCTGCTAGATCTTTCTAATTAAAAGTAGGTGTAATGTACCAATCACTTCCTGCCCTTATTCCCCGTCCCCTCTCTTCCCCTGCTCCTCCTTTTGTTATTTTTTTTGTCTATGGGTCACAATGCAACCAAACCCCCCCAACCCTAGAGCCCAGTGGCTTATTGCCTATTATTCATTCTTTTCCTGAATTACAAATGCGTCTTTCTTCTTTTTCTTTCAAGGAGCAAACTAATACACAGTTCTGTCACATTGTAATGATCTATGCTAGGGTGCCTTCCCCGCTGTGACCATCTAATAGAAATTTCCATTGATATGCAGTGAAATTTGAACAAAGGATATGGTTGACAACACTTTATGTCATGATTGTTTGCATTCAAAGTAACAAAAACCATATCCCTTTTGCAGGCATGTAAAGCCAAGTACGAGGATTTGCGACAACGATATTCTGGCTGCAAGTGAGTAGGATTTTTTTGTTTGCAATTTAATTACTTTGAATGGAGACTTAATTATGGGTGTTTGTATAATGATCTTCTTGTTAAGTGACTGGAAGCCTCACTGTGCATGTGAACCCTGACTATTCTTGACTGGATTAACATTGTATAAAAAGGCTGTTTTAATCTAGTGGTTCATGCCTATGTAGTGTATATAACTTGAGGGATTAATGGAGTGGATACATTAGTATCATAGTATGTATAACACTGCTTCAATGTTCTAGGCACAAAAATAAGGTGTTACTGAGCTTGATGCATCAATGTTTGGCTTAACGTAAGGTTGAGGAAAGGGTTCATTTGCTCCAAATGTGAAAGTCTATCATCTTTCCAAGTTCAATTTCAGCATTATCTTTCTTTGGAAGGGATTGAACAAACCTAATTGTACATAAATGTTTATCAAGTTATAGTTATGGGCTTGCAATATTTACTATCAAATCTTGCACTGATAAATGTCTCATCCATGTGCCTTGATGTTTTACTCGATAGAGCTTGGTTTGAAGAGCTACGAAAGAGACGAGTGGCAGAATTGAGGAGAGAATTGGAGAAATCTGAAGACTCAATTGGGTTAGTAAATTATTTATCTAATTGTTGTTGCATCAGGGAATCCTATTAGTTTAGTTATTGTTTTATGTCCAAGCTTATCTCTTTTCCTAGAAAGAACAATGGTAATTCTGATGCATTCTAACTCGTCTATTGCCCTTTTTCTTATTCGTGAGAGTACACGTTGGATGACCCATTTAAAATTAAAAACACTTGAATGTCAAAAAAAAAAATTGTGGAGCCACAAAAAATAGTGACTTCTAACTCGAGCCTTACAGCAGAAGCATGTATCTAGTACATTGGAAGAATATGTAGTAGTTTTATATAACCAGCTGATTTATCCATGAAATGAAAACTGATGATTGCACTGGATGTATTTTGTAAGCTTCAGGACTGGTTTAGATCAGGAAAAGTTCGAGAAGAGGGAAAAAGAAATCAGATTCTAAATCTAGTCATCACATGATGCTCACAACTTCTTTGAGGTCATCCCATCTTTTTTTTTTTTTTGAGGTCATCCTCCTATCTATTGCAATTGAAATACAGCTGCGGATTTCTATATTCATCTTTAGATGACATGACCATGGCATGAAGGTCCTACTGATTTGTTGCTGTTCTTTTATTATGCACGCAATTTGTACACTCCAATGAAATGGATTTTTCAATGGTTTTGTTGCTTGCTCACTTTTTGTAGTTTCAGGTCTCTTGAGTCAAAACTTGAAAGTCTGAAGGCTGAGAAGGGAGATTACGGCCATGTTGATTATGGCTCCAGCCGGACTGATTCCCCTGTACCTTTAGTGAAATCAGAGAGAGTTGAATCTTCTGGTAAAGATACATCCAAGGATGGACTATCTGCTGGCAGTTTCACACAGGATATCAGGACAAACTGGTTGCCTGAATGTCAGATTCAGGTGACAGCATCAGTTGCAGAGATGGAGACAAAGCCAGAAATCTCTCTCTTTTCAGAGCAGAAGAAACTTTCAAGCATTAAGAAATTGGTAGAGACCGGCAATAAACAAGGAGGGACTCTCCGGAAGAGGAGGGGGAAGAGAAAAAGGAAAGATTGTAGTAGGGAACCCAAAGAAGGGAGCTTTGGGGAAAGTGAGAATTTTGGCTCAACCAATGTTGTTACTGCCTCCCAGTGTAAGGAAAATTCAACCAGTGACTGTGGTCCAACAGTGAGATCATCCAGTATAAACGATCACAACACTGGTTCATGTGGGGTTAAAAGTGATGATTTGGTGGGTATTTTTAACTCTGTTGCAGAGAATAATAATGCGTTGGTCTTTCGCCGTCGGCTTGATAGCCAGAAGAGAGCAAGATATAGGAAAATTATCCGGCGGCACATGGATTTTGACACGATACGATCAAGGATTGGCAGCTGCTCCATCATGTCAGTAAAGGAACTCTTCCGAGATCTATTTTTGCTCGCAAACAATGCCTTGGTCTTTTACTCCAAAAGGACACGTGAATACAAGACTGCACTGTTGCTCAGAGACATTGTCACCAAAGCATATCGACAGCATTGTAAGGACACGAGCATCAGGGCCGCCTCTCCCATTTTTCATCTATCACCGATGTGTAATCTTCCTGTAAAGCCTCGTAGCATTCGCCCTTGTATACGTAAATTGTCAGTTAAACTGCCCAATGCTGAAAATATTGTTGCTGGGACTCAACAAGGATGGAAAAGGCCGAGTAATGCTGAGAATGTTGTTTCTGGGACTTCACCAGTTTGTAGAAAGCCTAGTAATACTGATTCTAGACCTTCCATGGAGGCCTTGACGATGGCAAAGAAAAGCTTTAGTCGAATGGGGAAGGTCGGACGTGGAACTTCTAATCAACGATCCAAAGCTCCGATGAAGGAAAGGAAGAGAGTTCGGGGAAAATGGAAATTGTAGCTCATTTTCCTGTTTGTTTTGTACTGCAGAGTTTAGAACTAAGCTGTAAATCAGAAAATTGGTCTTCTTATACTATGTTTTGGTGTAGAGAGTCTCCTAATTGCCTTGTAACAGTAATACCAGTTAGGTTCAAAGAGAAATCAGGAAAAGAAACAGAACTATGAAGATGAATGAAGCTGTGAGTTATTGAGAATGCAAGTTTAGTGAGCTACATTTTTGTAAGAATTGACATGACAACATGAGCTGAATGATTTTGGTGGTTTGGTTGGGTTCTGGTGCACGAGGCTGCACCATTGCAGGGTCTGGAAAAGGTCGTATATACACAGTTTTATCCTGCGTGTGGAGAGACTATTTCCGTAGCTGAATAATTATTGTCAATATTACTTGTAATTGTTGGAGAATGAGATGCTAGAATGGAAGTGTAAGCCAAATTTTGTCTTTCTCAAGGTTTGCAGACATTTTCCAGCTGGGTATACGTGTTTTCTCACTGCACAAACACACTGGATTTCCATTGCTAGGATTCCAAGATGCCAAACAAAGCCTTTGAGATAACCAGACAAGTCTCCAGCACTTGTGTAATCTTATTTTAATGGGCCCTTTGAATAGGGGTTAAGCGCATGGATTAGGCAGATTGACTGTGTTTGGAATCACGGGAAAGTCGGAAGGCCCATTTCACATGTTACTAGCACTTCAATAAGACAGCCCAATTTGTTGTTTTATACTTTGTTTGAAACTCAGATTTTGTGATATAAAAGCAAATGGAAAAGAAAAGGTCAGGGAAAAGAGAACAAAATGAAAAAGAATTTTTATTCTCTTTTCACTCACATTTTTTTTTTCCTTTACTTTTTCTTACAAAATTCGGGTTCTAAATACAACATTAGATAAGTCTTTGGGGGAAATGAAAGTCACTCAAGAATTAAAGTAAAAAAAATTTGAAAATTTGTATATCAATATTCAGTCACATAGGAAGAAACACAATTATTTAGCAGAGCTTGATTCATAAATTTGTTTTTAAAATGAAGTTTGACATTCAGTGGCATATACATAATTAGGAGACGACCAAACGCGGTCTTAACAAATTTATCTACTGACATTGTCCAGTCTGATTTGCCCACGAGCCCTGTAGTCATAGTCCAGGTCTCAAGGCCCAAGTATGACTATGGGTTGGGCTTGCCTGTGTTTATTTTAGCAAAGGTCCAGTACCCTTTGTTGGGCTGAGAGAGAGAGAGAGAGAGAGAGAGAGAGAGAGAAGGGCCTGTTTGGCTAAATTTTGAGAAATTAATTCTCTAAAATATGTTTTGTGAAAATTATTAAAATTTTGAGAATAGAATCGTCTTCGTCCTTGTTTGGGAAATTTGAGAAATGGACCAGGTCAGGCCTACTTTCATTAAATTATCTGACATTTTTTTTTTAAAGAAAATATCTCCCTTCTTGGTTTTGACTTTATTAAGGTTTTGGGCACTTTTCTCAAACGAAGGCTGTTTGCGCAGAAATCAATAAACATAAACTATGCAACAGAACACAGGATTTATGCAATTTAGCACAAAATGTTTGTGCCTGTATTCATGGATATGTCCTCCCTCATTGGATTGAATTATATATAATGCAAAGCAGGGTAACAACGTATTTATATTGAAATTCTAAACCCATATATATAAAAATAAATACCCAAAATACCCTCCATCCCTAACCTATTATTCGTCCCTAGTAGCAAACTTGATTGTGCCTCATGAGCTCAATAGACGTCTCTCCGCTCCCCCCATAAGCTAGTTTTACCACTTGAACATAGTGAATATGAGTTATTCACTAACTCCAAACAGGTGGAACAAACATTAGAAAGTTTTAACCTACTGGCTTTTGAAGAAACAAACACCAGAAATATCTTTCCTCACAATTTTTTTTTTTTTGGTTTTTACCTGTTCAACTTTGTAAAACTAGCATAGCTATGGGGAGAATATTCTTCCAACCAGCAAGAAGCAATGACTTTGATTCCATATCTTGTAATCTACTCATTGTCTTTCCTCCCCAATGTATGTTTACTCAACCAATCAAAAACCTAAATGCTAATAAGAGGACTTTTTTGAAGGTGACAAATTAAGGTTTTTTTAATACTAGCTTACACAAATATGAATTCGCCAATCTAATTGTTTGACCTTGTGCCACCATTGAGAAATCTTGATTGCTAATCTTGTATAGAATAAACAATCACTTTGAACACTTATCTTCTAAGCTACACATTGTTTCTCCTATTGATATATATTACTTTGTTTCATCCACCAACCAAGTCTCATGACTTAATATGGACCTCCTCCCTCTCTCTCTCTCTCTCTCTCTCTCTCTCTCATCTTTGTGTCATATGCATTGCCTATCATTCCATTTTTTGTTTTCCATTATGAGGTTAGAGAGTTTACCAATTCAAATGTAAAACCTATAAAATTGTTAATGGGATTTGACTACCTGAAAGGAACAAAGAAATAAAAAAAAATGTCGAAGGGGTAAACATGTACCCAGTTTGGAAGTGCAAATTAATAATTTTATGAATAGATGGCTGAGCAACTGTAAGACAATTTAAAAGTATTAGGTTAAAATCAAGGAGATTATGATTGTGACTTTTCTCTTTATAATTCAAACATTGGGTGCGGCTTTAATTTAATTTTGCATGGTCTAATCAAGAATGGGACTTGTCTACCAATTGGATTTTTCAACATATGGCTTTGTCAACCAATATCAATTGAAACATACTTGCCTAACAAATCAAATATATATTATTATCCCTTAGAGCATCATATAAAGCTACATATCGATCATCCACATAGTTAAATACATACATGATAAATTCATACATATAAACATTCTTTTGTATGACTAAAAATGCCTGTGATACTTCCAAGTTACTGAAAAAATTAAGTGCTATCATCGTACCCGACTATTTCGGATATGACAAGTCATTTCAATTATCAATATTATGGTAAATTGGGTCCTCTTTTTATAAAATTAGAACCTTCCTAGGAATAGCGAAATCCGGATGACAAGTCATTCGTGTGGCTGTAATACTAAAAATTTATTCCAATTTCCTAAGTATACTTTTTCCTCATCCCTACCACCTTGTTTGAATCTCAATTTTTCTTTTACACTATTTGGTTTATGAATATGTTAAGAGAAAGAAAAAGAAAAAACAAAATGAAAGGAGCTAAATTTTTTATTTTTTGTTTTTGGGAGTTGAAAAATGATAAGAAAATGAATAGAAATATCACAAAAAATTAATTTTTATCTCATTACTTGTAAAAAAAAATAATAATTGTAAGTACATTTGATTTCCTTCGGCTTTTTCTGTTATCTCAATAAGTCTTATTCTTTTATCCCAATAAATCTTAGATCTCGAGGTAATCATTTAACTCTAGAAGACGCTTTGTTTTGCACTAACCATTTTTATACTCCTTCTTAACAACTTCTTTTTTTTTTTTTTTTAAACTAAACACAATTTAATTCAATTACTTTTTTCCCCTTTTTCCACTTTTCTTTCTCTTTTTCTGAAAAATAATTTTAATGGAAAGGTAGCACCATTATTTTTAAGGTGTGATTTTTTTAGGTCCTATTATAAAAATATAAATCTAACAGCTTGTTTGGAACTTGAAAAAAGGAAAAAAAAAGAGAAGAGAAATTGTAAAGACACATCAATATATTCAAGTGAAATAATGGTGTCATACTAAGTACTTTTCTCTAGTACCCAATCAATAGTTTTTGATACTTGTACCTTGCAAAATTTCAGCCTTTGGATTAATATATATATATATATATATATATGTATATATATGATAATGGAATACGAATCGCTGCAAAATAGGTCCTGAATTTGAGGTGATTTTAGTAAAAAAATAACTTATAGTTACAAAAATTTAGTCTAACACAATTATTAAAATTGTGACCTGTAATTACCATAAATGTGATAAAAATAAAAATTTTGATCAAAGGCTCAAAATGGCTGAGATACTGCTACCAAAAAGAAAGTATGTGAGCCGTTATACCAAACACCAATTTACTCAGTCCAAAAAGAAAAAAACAAAAAAAGTATAAAATTTAAAGAGTCAACAAGGTGGGACCATTGAACCACCGAAACCCGTTGCATGGACGGCACGTGCAGGACAAGGCCCAGTGTACCGTTATATTCAAATCTGTCTTACATAATGATTTGTTTATATATCTATATAAAGTAACGTGATAGTGATAATTTTAAAATTAAAAATTATTATGATAGATATTTATTTTGAAGTGGAGCTCTCATTAAGATTCATTATTTTGTATAAAATTTTTATATAAATTTTTATTTGTATAACATAAAAATAATAATATTACTCTTTACACCCCTCTCCGAGTCTGCAATTTCAGTTGGCTTTTATGTGCCCACTGACTGCTAACCTAACATTACAACAACTTTGATAACCACTCCAACCTTCCCCAGCTCTACCAAAACACAAACATATTGAACAAAGGATGAGAACAACAACTTTGATAACCACTCAAACCTTCCCCAGCTGTACCAAAACACAAATATATTGAATAAAGCATGAGATCACGAGAGAGAGAGAGAGAGAGAGAGAGAGAGAGAGAGAGAGAGAGAGAGAGAGAGAGAGCTTTCTCTATCAATTTTGGAAAATGCTTTTAAACTGGAATCCAGCAGTCGAGAGTTATATATACACATATCTGTACATAATGTATTATATATATACTAGTAGGGGTGTTCAAAAACTAGGCCAACTTGACTTTTCGGTTTCACCCGTTACTTTCGGCAAATAACATGTGAAAATTTTAAGATCAGAGCCTACTCAGTTTGGGTGTCGAGTCGTTTATACTTTTATTCACTGATCAAACTTGAATTAAACCGAACTTTTTTACACTAAAAATTGATTTTTTCACCCAACTCGATTCCAACCCAAATCAACCCAATCATTCATTGAGTCGAAATTGGTTCATTGATAGATAGCAGAGGGCGGGACTTAGGAAAATGCTTTTAAACTGGAATCAGCAGTCAAGAGTTATATATACACATACCTGTATACAGTATATTATATATACTAGAGTGTGGAACATGCGCAATACGTGTGCAACTCTTTCAAATTTTCATTCTCGCTACTGTATTTTCAAATGCTAGGTCTGAGTAAAACTACTTGTATCAGTTATAAAGACGTGAGGGAAGGGAGGAAAAACTGACATTTAGTTGCAGAAAGAATTTAAATATTTAAAGTTACCCTTAATTACTTCAACTGATAAAGTAAAATAAATATGTAAAATTTAAAAATTTTAAAAATATTTTTAACAAGTAAAGGAAATAAGTAACTTATAAGGTGCTGACTTCATATATTAAATATATATATATATGTGCATACTTGTTAGGCACTTAAATCAATATTTTGCTTGGGGCAGACGGTGAGTTTCCGTGCTTGGGCGCTTGCAGTTCGCTCATCATCAAGTCAGAGTTCGATTCGCGCGGCCCCACGTCATTGACATTATATATTACAAATTTTTCGATGGGGTCCGTTTATAGTGTTTATTTTAAATTTTTTTTATTTAATTTTTTTTGGTTTATAACCTAAAAATTTAATTTTTTTTCATTTATAAACTAAAGATAAGCCAAAAGAAAAAAAAAAACAGAGCAACAAAAAAAATAATTTATTTATTTATAAACTTAAAAAAAAGTAAGCTATAAAACTCTACCAAACGAGTCCGTAATCTGTTTCATACATGCATACTTATATATATGCATATATCACACGAGGCGGAGCTCTTCTTCTTTGCTTACTGATACAAAAAATTACCGATTTGAAGATAGCCAATACATTATGTATAAATTACATAATGAGTATTTTGTTTGAAAATAAAATACTCTAAAGTATATGTACAACTGCCATGAGCTCGAAATGGTAATGTGAACGCTAGAGCTGACCTCTGAACAACCAAAAAATTGATAAGATTTACCAAAATTTTATGTCTTTAGCATAATTCTTTACGCAAAAACGAAAGTCAATGAATAAAAGAGAGATTTGTGTTTTATTTGCATTCAAATTCCGTTGTTATGTGATGACAACATAATTAAACAAATTTAACATTTTTATTCTATGTTTAGGTTTTATATTTTTTTTAAGGGAAGGAAAATGAAATCGTTAAATACAAATTCATATTTTTATAGGAACAAAGAAATTGAATTTTTTGACAAATACTAATCATTTCCTTCTCATTTTTCTACCCAACCAAACAAAAATTTTTTTTTTAGCATATTTCACTCCCTTTTCTTTTTCCATTCTCTTCCTTTCCCTCCATTAACTCAAGAACCAATCCGAGTGTTTTTTTAGCTTTTGAAGTTCTATACAACGTTAGAATTGTTCAATGACATTTCTTTTTTTTTTTTTTATATTTATTATGTAGTTAGGGATGTTCGAGCTAACTTAGTCACATCTCGACTATTCTGCTCTCAAATATGATCAAAAACAAGTTATCCACACGCTAAAATTACAGAATTCATGAGATATAACCTCTAGCTTGACATTCTATTTCTAATAGAAGTTCGGTTGCTATTTTTGTTCACCTAAACATGAAGAAACGCTTTGCCCTTTTCTACTTCTTTTGCGAATGGGGCAGCCCTATTGCTACAAGTTTTCTTTGCAAAATCTAAATATGACCAATTCTGTTACGAATTTTAGTGTTGATGATTTCTGCATGAAGTTTGTAGTGGATCTAGAGAACCTATTAAGGGACTAGTACATAACTATGTTGAGTTATATAGTTGATGCAAGGAGAATACACCCACAAGCTCGCTGATATGATACCTAAGGCTCGAAGAATTTGGCTAGCTAGTGTTGGGTTGTAAATTGTCAACTCATATTATATTCTCGATTTATTGGTTAATTGATTAATCTAAGGTCGATTTTTCTTGTTTGTGTTTTTCACGTAAAAATAGTGTGTGTTGCATTGTGTTTAAATGCTTCCCCATATTTACATTTGATATACATGATTAAAAACAAAGTAGATTAGAATAATTAATTAGTGAATTAATCCAAAGTAAACTCAATAGTGTTAGACAAAACAGTTTTTTCAAATCCCACATGGATGGGATTTGCCATCCTTGACGGGAACAGGCTAGCAAAAGCATGAAAGCAATTAAAAGTGCTTTTAAAACACAAGCTTCAGCTGTGATGGTACCAAAAAAAGCTACGCACGCAAGCATGCATTGCAATAAATTAATTCACATGATAGATGTGACCTTCGCCTCTAAAATTGGAAATTTTGAGATCTTATAGCTTTGTTTACTTGTTTGCATATGGTTGAAATGATAATGACTTTGTCACGTAAGGTCCCATGTGGGTATAGCTTCATTCACCACCAAATGAAATTATAGATATATATATATATATATATTTCCACTCTAAAGACGCAAAAATACTCTCTGATATACTTTAAAAGAGGGTAACAAATATACTCATCATACTGCAAATATGGGAGCTGATCAAACTGAGAGGCTTGTTATTTTTAAAAATCCACTAGAACAAGTACTTATGACTCTCTTGGTGGGGGGTTACGTAAGGAATTGCTTTTGTTAGGGCTCAGTCCATGCTCTTTTCTTTTCTGTTGCTGTTTTTCATTCCCGATGCATCAAAAAGAAAAAAAAGATTGGAGATATATATATGCGAGATAAAGAGTTGATAAAAATTATTAACTTTAAACGGCATTAAGTAAGGGATAAGCAAAATCAGCCGAGAGTGATTATGATAACTAATATTGCACAACAACTTAGCTTGTGTGGGCAATTGGATTTTGTTACATCAGTTCTGAAAACATTACTTAATTGTGGTTCATCTCCAAGTGGAGGATGGCTAAGATTTAATATTTTGAAAACCAAATTAAAAAGCTAATAAAATTGTGGATCCAAACAATCAAGATCATTTTACTTCAACGCAAGTGGTAAATTTGGAAGGCTTATTCATTGTGCTTTAAACAATGGATCAAAAGATAAATTTGGATCGGATAAGATAAATAATATACTGCCTCACAAAATACCAGTTTGGTTTGTTACATGAGGACAAAAAAAAGTCAAGTAGTTCGACAATACCAACTTTCAATATTCATCACTATTAAATTATGACATATAGGCTTTTATTAGGTCCCTAATATTAATTTGTTATAAATAAAAGGCTTTCAAAAAAATAAATGTTACATAGCAAAATTTAATAGGTATAATAAGTATGCCCGACTACCATCCGCCTTTTTCCCTTAAATGAGGTTCGGACAACTTATCTAGTTGGAAGTTGGGACACTATATCTCAAGTATATGGTGTAAAAGTTTTAAGGAGTGGGATAAGTAATCTTACCGGGTAGGATTATGTAGGATTATACACTTGATCCAACGCTAATAAATACACAAATCCCATTTTATTCCATCTGCAATCCCATGCCAACCAAACGCCGCAGAAGAACGGATTTGGGTAAAAATTGTCCCGAGATTGAATGTCTCATGACTTTTTTACTTCCGGGATATTATATCCCCTTTATCACATCCCAAAACAAATTTAATTTGTAAGCTATACGAAAATATATCATATTTGTTGTAGATAAACAATTATACATTTATATATATATATATATAAAATAGATGTACATACCGATAAGTATAATGCAATCAAAATAACCAGACTATTTCAAGCATTTGGAGCCAAATGTTCTTCTCTACATGCATGGTTCTACTTACCTTTTCCAAAATTGAAATTTTTTTTTTTTTGAGTTGACTTCTATTTTCATATATTTCATTGTCATGAATTTGAAGTAAAAGGGTCAAAGTTATATACTTTCAGGCGTTGAAGATAAGATCATTAATGTTTTTGCTAGGGCAACCATTAAACCTATCTGATCACATAATGATATGATTAAAGGCTTTAATGCTTATTGGTACACTCTTCGATCTTCTTTCCAAGCAGATCAGATGGGAGTTAATGCTTTTGCCTTTATTTTTGGAATTTACCCAAAATGTGACTTTAAATATTATTTAAAATCTAAAATTGAAAATTATTCATATTTTTTTTTAACTCCTAGAAACTTCATAACTTCAAAATTAGAAGTGCCAACCGGCAAATTATGAAGTTTCAAAATCATTTATAGTTCCTATATGATTGAAACCTCAAAAAAAAAAAAAAAAATGACTCAATTTTTTTTTGACTTTTTATACTAGATTAAAAAAAGGTTGACGAATCACAAAATTTAAAATTTCTTGACGCTATGCCGAAAAAACCCTGAACACTAATCCCAATCTGTTGGAGCCCTAGATCCTTAATTGTTTTAAAACTACTAATCTTATTATTTGCATCATAAACCCAAACATTGTGACTTAAAAAAGGATTTTTTTTTATAACCAATTCAGTTGACATGTCCATGGATAATCCTAGATATATTGCATAAAATAATTTGTTTACTTTCCTATTTCATCTTGAAAAAAATATGTTACTATGTTCTTAATTTTATTATGGTAATGGAAATATTGTTATTTAAGAAGTGTTAACTGTATTGGAATATCCATGTAGTAAATTATCTGCATTTAATGTAGTTATTTAGATTCCCCACTTTAATGCATGACAAAGATCAATGGAATTTTAATAAGCATTAGTTCTCCCAAGTATTCTTAGGACACTGGTCACCGAAAATTGATACAATTGCAACAAAAATTCATTTTGGATTTTAAGATAATTTTCAACAAGAAATGTTATTTTTAGAAATGTCATTTGATGTTCTCATAAAGGGGGTAAAAAAAAGAAGAAGAGCATCCATGTCATTTGAGTCTCTTTGCATCTATCAATAAATTAATGCTTTAAATGGTATCAATTTCCATCTTAAGTTGTTGTAATTCAAAGGGAGGTATATTGAAAGTAAATCCTTGGAAGTTACTTGCATGCACATAAACTAAATCCTTGCATGAACACAATACTTTATGTGATCGTTTTTTTTTTGTATTTAATAGAAACTCAAAATATTCGTGTTTACTATCATTTTAAAAATTTCTGTTTTTGTTTAGTATTTTTGAAAACAAAAATAATGAAAAGTTCAAAAATACCATTATTTTCATTTTGTATGAAAACGATAAAATTTAGACTTTGTTTGATATTTGAGAAAAGGAAGGGAAGTAAAGGAAAAGTTCATTTCCTTTGTCTGGTTTCTAATTTAGGAGGGAAGACAAAAAAAAAAAAAAGGAAAGAGAAAATTATTTTCTTCTCACTTTCTTTTTTAATAAATATCATAATATTTTTCTTTTTCTTTCCTTTCAATTTCAAAAAGAGAAAGTGATTTTCCTTTTACTTTTCTTTTATTTTCTTTGTATATCAAGCAAACAAAAGAAAATAATTTTCTCCTCATTTTCTCTACCATGTCATTTCCCTTCCCCTTTTCAGGGGTGGAGCCACATAAGGCTAGAGAGAGCAATTGTCCCCTCAATTTTTTAGAAATTCTAATTTTACCTAAAAATTTTAAAATTTTTTTCATTTGTCCCCTTTGAAAATTTGTTAATGCCCCATTTATTTTTAAAAAGTTTACTTTGATTAAAATTTTAGAAATGTCTTTCAATTCACCCCCTCTAAAAATTTATGATATTCCTCTTAAATACTTAATTTACTTCAAAGACCCCTTTACATATACATGTAAGCCTATATATATTATACAATTATATAGAAGCCCTATTATTTGATGATTATAAAAAAAATTATAAAATACTCAACCATAATCATGTGGCAGTAACAATTTTAAAATTATGAGTCAAAATAATTCATATTTTGGTCTGAAATGAAAGAATTATAAACAACTGCATCATTTTAGAAAAAATTTATACAAAAATTCTAGATATAAAGCATTACTTTCAATTTCAAAAAATAATTTTGAGTTGTGAATTATTGTTGCCCTCTTTGGACCCTTTCACAAGTATCCAGAGCCAATCCCAACATTTGGGTTGCGCTTCTTTGATTTTGAATATGGTTACCCTCTTACTGTTAATTAATTACAAAAAAAAAAGTCATACAAGTTATTAAAAAAAAATCAAAATCAAGGTAGCATTATACATTTAGCTTGAATTACATTAAAAAAATCAAAATCAAAATCAAAATGTAACCCTAATTAATCAGTTATGGTGGTTTATGATTAGCATAATTCAATTTAAAGAAAACAACTTATCCTTACTTTTTTTGAACCAAATTCTTCAATTAAGTTATCATACTTTAACTTATCCAAGAACTTATTTTTAATTGAGATCATAACCAATTCACTTAATCTCTCTTGTGACATGGTAGTCTGAAGATAAGTTTTTATCAACTTTAACTTAAAAATACTTTTATCCGCCGAAACAACTGTAATCGATATAGTCAACAAAATTCGATAAGCAATCCATATCATTTGGAAACCACATTCTTTCAAATATGACCTTATAAAATCGAGGATGTCAATCGATTTTGTCACTTTCCTTGGCAATATTATTTTTAAATGTCTAAATTCTTGAAATAGCTCATCCCTATAAATATTATCATGTTCATTGTGTTTCAAGAAACTTTCTAATTTAGTGCAATGCTCTATCAATTACTCTTTACTAACACTTTTGAATTTTACATTAAACTCATAATTTATTCAACCCATGCACTGCACTTGTCTGAATTCAACTTTCAATATATAAAGCTCCAAATTATTCAACAAAATCTTGATAAAATCCCATTTTTTATTCAACAAAAAGTTTAATGATTAAAAAAACTCTACTTTTTATCTAACAAAACCTTCACAGAATTACAAGGGGGTAGCTTCAATTCATTTGGGTTCTTCTCCCTTTTTATATAGTTTATATGTAAAATTTAAACTTAAAAAAATTCACTAAATAACTGCATCTATACACACACACACATATATATCATATACAAGAGAAATATTATATTATATACAAAATCAAATACAACCTTACTTCTTTTTTCGATCGAATATTTCATAGCTCCACTTTGATCTATTAGTAGTGCTCCAAATCATACTCACTCAACCACACACTCTCTTTATACGTTTACACTAACAAAATAATTTACTTTTTAGATTTGTTTTATCTGGTTAATGAATATTATAATTATAAACTATTCAATTTTATTGGGTACAAAAAACTAACTATAAAAATCTATTCTCTGTCATATTATTGAGTAAAATATACCATTGTACAAAAAAAAAAAAAAAGTAACATTCATAATTTATTATACAAAAATTTTAAAAATTTGGTTTCCCTAACCAATGGTTTGCTGCTTACCTATGGCCGGCCCTGCAGGTATCAAATATGCTCTTAACTAATTTTAAAATAGTTTGTGAAAACCGTTTACCAAAACAATTTACAAAGTACTTTGACAAAATCACAAAATCTTGTTTGGGTCGGTAAAATAGATATATATTAGACCTTAACTAATTTTAAAATAGTTTGTGAAAACAGTTTACAAAAAGTAGTTTGACAAAATCACAATTGCTTGTTTGGGACGGTAATATAGATATTTATTAGAGGTGGTACTTGAATTTGTGGGTAGGGATTATTCTAAATAGATATACACTAGAGGTCGTAGTTGAATACATATATATATAAATATCTACATATATTAATATTATGACTAGTATATATGTAACTACGCATCCCCACAATATATATATTATCACTACACGATTCATCTTCGATGGAAATAAGGACACGATATTCAAACCTCGGTGTGTCTTTGTGCACAGTTAAAATTCCTCACGCTCGGCGGGCAAACGCATGCAAACTCTCTCTCTCTCCATAAAACGGGGCGCCTCCGACACTTCCGTCTGTCGACTCTTTCCTTCCCTCTTTCTCTCTCTATATCTCTCTGTAATATTGTATCTATCATTCTCTCTCTTTCTCTGTATGGTGACACCTGCATATTGAACTCACAGTTCAATCTGCATCAATAATCGCATATTTGCATTGACATATATATATATATATATATATACAGACGCGTGCACGAACTCGCCTGAGGACGCCGGGGCTCTATTTCAGCTGCAATCACCTGCTATTCATTCTCGATCACGCGTCGAATCGCAGAGGTTTGTGTTCCTTAAATTTCTGTTTTTTTTTTCCCCTGTAATTTCGGTTTGGGAATCGAATCGCCGGAGGTATCCGGACGTTGCGATTTTTCGCTTTCCCGTTTGTTTGAAAAAGATTGAATTTTGTGGTGAATAAGCTGTTATGTTGGTCTTTGTGTTTTTTAGCTACAAGTGAAGAAGGCCTATTATTGTTTTCAATTGTATTGTTTTTGTGTACCTGTTTAGGTTTTGATTTGCGAGAAAATTATTGGTATTTTCCGGGGAAATCCTTGTTGTTTGCTCACGGGAAAGTGAGAGAGAATCTTTGATGTATAATGTCTTAATTTTCATCTAAATTTGATAATCCAGAGAAATTCTGACAGTACTTTCTCCTCCTCCTTTAATTTTTGGATTAAAAGTAAAATCAATATTATCTCTTTGGTTATGGTCAATTTTAGTTCTGGTACCTCTTTTCAGTTTAGATTTGAAAATCTGTATCATATCTCTGCCCAACAACACTCAGTTACAACACAAGTAACCCAACTGGCATGTCAATTGTTCAAGTGTTTGAATCACCAAAACACACATTAAGCATTAGACAAGCATTAACATGTTTTCCGAGGATTGAGTTTTGTTATGATATTAATATCTGCTTTATATTCTCTGATTTCAGTTTGTTATGAGAAAAAATAGAAACTCTAGCTGTCTATGAGGCCATTGAAATCATGGAGATGGATGAGGAAAAGACACATATTATTTGATGGGGTATATTTTGTTTGATTATACTTGTAATCCTTTTAATTTTACGAAGTTGGTGGATAAACATTGTGAATTACTTATTTCATATTATGGAGTTTTGATCGAAGATTTAAGAGTATTTGACGATATAATGGTGCGTATGCAGGGAACATGTGGAGTCACAATGAAACAACTGCCGTTTATGGGAATTTTTTGTACAGTTATGTTGTTCTTAGTATATAGAACCACAAATTATCAGTATCGACAGACAGAGGTATGGTGTCATTATCAGTAATTTGAAGGTTGTGGTTTGAGTGATCTTGAATAAATATTGATCGGTGGGGTAAACTGCATGCCCTATCGACGGTATTGTAAATTTGGAGATTTGGGGGTTAATTTAAAAGTATTTTTTCATATTATATACAGGTAATAATAGAACCATATGGGTGATGTGGCATTCATTGGTTGATAAGAGTGTTCTCTACTTTTTTTTTTTTTTTTTTTTTCTGAATGAAAACAAATGGAAAAACAACTAAAAGTTTATTTGCAAAACCTTGTGCCAGTTGATAGTTCTCATCAGTCATCACCTGCCATTTTTTTGGTCAAACTAGTATGTTGATAATATAATGATCCACTGATGTTTCGTTCTTTGTACCGGCTTGGGATACTTCTGAAGTTGGGTTTTTTCTTTTTACTTTGCTTCCCTCTAATTTTTCTTTTCTTCTTTCTCATCATCAGATAGACGAAAAATCAAACCCCTTCTACACATCGAAGGTATTATTTTCAGTTCCATTCTGTGTTTTTTAATTGTTTTGTTTTTATTCTTGTATTTGTCTACCCAAGACATGCACCTAATAACTTCAACTGTTGCTTTGGATTTGATCTGATACTTGATTTTAAAAGTTTTTTGGAATTTCTTCAGTTGTTTTATGAACTTGCACATGATGAGTAGTTCAATGTTGTGGTTCCTTATGTTTACTATTTTTCTGAGCTGCTGCTGATGCTTTCATCTAGGATATTGGTGTGGTTTCTAGTAGTTTGGATAGTTTACCTCGTGGCATCATTCAAGATAAGTCGGATTTGGAGTTAAAACCTCTATGGTCAACAAGTAGTTCAAGCGGAAAGGTTAGGTTCTAATCTTGTTATACTCTGCCATCAATACACAAACTTATTTTGAATCATATACTTGTCTTCAAGTCACAGAGTTTAATTCAAGACGAATTTTTTCTATCAACAGTTGCCAACATGTATCTTTCCTTCAATTTTCAGGTTAATGTTTCAAGCTCTCATAACTTGCTGGCAATTCCAGTCGGTATTAAACAAAAGAGTAATGTTGATGCTATTGTTCAAAAGGTATATCTGTCTATTAATGCTTGGCATTCAAAAGCTATAACAGTTCATTAAATTACAGATGCGATCACATGGATGTTATTTGCCTAATTTTAGTGAAATTCAGTTTCTTTCAGAGAATTTTACAATTGTATTATTCCATTATGATGGCAAAGTTGATGGATGGTGGGATCTTGAGTGGAGTAAGAAGGCTCTACATATAGTTGTTCAGAACCAAACAAAATGGTAAGGTTATACTTTTTTGTTCGGAGTTTGAGGAGTTTTTTTATTTATTTATTTTATATAAGTATTTGGATGAGTTTAAATGAGTTATAGCATGTAGTGAGCCATGAAGTTTGTACTGGCTCAAGCAGTGACTGACAAATGCATTTGGGTCGTCAGATAGGATGGTCTAATCAATAATATAAATATAATTTTTTACTATGAGATCTTGCAGTGCTCAAATAGTGGGTCCTTCTATTACCTTCATAGACAACCACTTTTTTGCCCCCTCTTTCCTCCTTCAACAGGGACACCCTCCAATCCAACTTCATATATAGCAACAATTTTAATCATGGAGTGATGTGATACTGTTTTATTTTTATTGCAGGTGGTTTGCAAAACGGTTTCTGAATCCTGCTGTTGTGTCTATTTATGATTATATATTTCTTTGGGATGAAGATTTGGGCGTTGCAAATTTTCACCCAAGAAGGTACAGTTAATGCATTTGTTGACATTCTTTCTTTTTCCTAGTTTAATGTTTTCCTCTAGAAATGAATACTTGGTACAAATAACTTTCTTGTGAATGCAATAGTACAGATGGTTCTTTGTGAATGTACCCCACAATTGTAAAATTGATGGAGTGGAAGTAAAAGCATTGTACTGCTTAAATACTCACTGCTATAGCATGAAACGAAACCATCTAGATTAAGGCAATAAAACAGACGAAGAAAGTTTAGTTGTGTAGATGTTCTAGCTCTTTTTTCTAGTTGAGGTTGTTGAGTTGATCATTTGTTTATGTAGGGCCCTTAATCCCTTTGTAGAACATGTTGATGAGGTTATTGTTTGTTAACACCGATCCTTAATGTTTCCATGGAACATATTGATTGAGTGGCAGTTTTTCCCATTGCAGATACTTGAGAATTGTGAAAAAAGAGGGACTGGAGATATCTCAGCCAGCTTTAGACCCAAATTCGACTGGTATACATCACAGAATTACCGTGCGCTTAAGAACAAATAAGTTTCATACGTGAGTTGGGGCCTTTGCATTTTGCTGATATAATTCTCCATTTGAAGTAATGATATATATGATTAAAAGCATATTTTTACTTAATGCAGAAGAGTCTGGGATGTTAGAGGTAGTACAAAGTGTTCAGACGACAGCGAGGAGCCACCATGCACTGGGCAAGTTATCATAATATCTATATTATGGCCATAATCATCTTCTATTTTTCTCATTTTTTTATATGCTCTATCTTGGTCATAATTGTGTTAGTTCTCCCATTTGTCCTTGGTTCAATCTGTCATTAAGCTACTAAGCCGTGTCATCCAAACAGCTTTATTTTGTAACTCTTCAAGAAGTGTTTTAGTCTTTAAGTTTTAATGACCTTTTAAGTATTTAAGATGCAATATGATTTCTGAGTAAATTTCAATGAGTAGAATGCTTCATCTTTGTAGATTTGTGGAGGGAATGGCTCCAGTGTTTTCAAGATCTGCTTGGCATTGTGCTTGGCATCTTATACAGGTGAATTTTGATTTTTCTTTTCCTTTCAAAGCGCCTATTACATTGAATCACATTTGTTGTTAAACATTTTGTAGGTTTCTTAGGAATCTTATGATTGAAGAACTTCTTACCTCAAAGTCTGTGTCTTATATCAGTCGTATTTGAGAAAATCTCATGCTTATTAAGTGCCACAAATACAGATATTCCCATAGAAGAAATGATAGGATGCATACAACCTCTTTGATACAGTATATAAGGAAAAGAAAAATTCTTACTTTACATGAAAGTAGAAAACCAAATTTTGATGTATTTGTGGCTCTGATATTGGAAAAAGTGAGTTGTTGAAATCTTCTATACATACTGAGGGCCAGCCCTGGAACTGATGTTCACTGATTTGACTCAAATTTTTATAGCACTGGATTGCAAGCAAACTGGTTTTGAATATCAATTAACAGTGACAAGTTCTGGCTATCATGAAATTGAAACCAATATTTCAAATTTGAAGAGAAGATCTCTCTTCAACTCCCAAAGATTGACTATTTTTCTAGATTCTAACTTATGCATGATCTGAAATTAATCAGCAGAACCTTATGTTTATCTAGTGAGAGTTTTCCTGGAACTGTTTCTGCAACTGCTCCTGCTTCTGCTTCATGAATCTAATAGTTTGGGGTTTCTATTAATGTGAATATCCTATGCACGAATCATGCAATAGTTTCATCTTCTTATCAAAATACAAAAATCTGTCACTTAATATGGAGTTTTGTGCTTTTAAATGCAACTTACAGAGCTGCTTCCGTTTTTTGTCAGAATGATCTTGTTCATGGATGGGGAATGGATATGAAACTTGGGTATTGTGCACAGGTGAGATTTATTTACACCTTTCTATGTTTTTGCCTGGCACTGTTGATTGCTTTGGGCATTGTCTCCATTAATGTTCTTTTTATTTTATTTTATAGATATTGCACCTATCAACATGGGGGAAAAAAATTCGTTATTCTTTTTGCCATTTGAGCATGTTTAAACAAATTTGATTAGACAGTGGAGCTTGTTGCAGTGTTTGTTTCATTACTTTATATTGTTCATTACCTTTGCAGTCTGCATCCATGCATGGAAAACAATTGTTCATTCTCCTTTTTGTTTACAGACATCTGTATCTACCTTTCCTATAGATCCTACACAAAATGTCTAATGAGCAATCCTGTATTTATTTTGGCTGGACATAAATAAATCTATGAAATGGAAGTAGCACCTCAAATTCTTCGTTTCACTGATAATTTTGTTGTTCATTGCTGTAGTTGCAATTTGCAGTTCCATATGCGACGATATTAAATCAACACAGCGTTAGGATGTACTTTTGTCATCTTTGCATTTGGGTGTGCAAAGCTGTATAATCTAAATGTTTCCAATACAAAATGGTTTGGTTCTAGGTTCTTTAATTGGTTTTTCATTTTTTTTTCCTTAATTTTTTTTTCAGGTCTAAATGCCTTGTTTGCATTTATGAGTAGCATCCTCATAATTCTTGATAAAATTTGGCTTTTACAGGGGGACCGGACCAAAAAGGTGGGAGTAGTTGATAGTGAATATGTTGTTCATCAAGGAATACAAACTTTGGGTGGGCCATCTGCGAGAAAGGTCAGTTTCCTGAACTATTCCTTTCTATTCATTTTTTGCTCTAGCTACATTTATTAACTGCTAATGGGTAGCTTCTTGAGCGCAATACACAGAGAGAGAGAGAGAGAGAGAGAGAGTTTCTTTCAAGTTCCTAGAAGTTGTGAAAATTAAGAACTGTATTTCTTGATAGTGATCTGTCTTGAGTTTGAGAAAAGTTATCTTATTCTGTATTTAGGTTTGTGCTTAGTGCTTACAACTGTGAGGCTGAGCTAAACCAAATTTAACAAGTGATCTAAAACAGCCGGATTAGGACATTGTGGCGGCAAAATTTTTAATTGAAAATTACACTACTAGTTTGCATCTCTTCCTTTGTATTCATTATTATCGTTAACTGTTCTAGAGAACACAGGATAATTAGCCGTATAATCACTGATTTTATTGTTGTCGTTCTGTCATATATCTCCACCCACCACTGCTAATGATTCCTCTATCTTCATGCAGGCTTCAAATCCCGAAGAGGCAATGAAGGTATATGTCCCTTTTATTCCTCCAGTCTTTTATTTGTTTTTTTTTTTTGTTCTGTCTATGGTTTCTATAGTTTTGGTCATACATTCAGGGTGTTTAACTATGACTATGCCCAACAAGTGAATTCATTGTTTAAATATTTCTACAAATTTCCCATTTTTTTTTAAACTTTCTCACACTTTTTTTTTCCCTCTTGATTTTCAGAAACACACCATTGACGTGCGATCCGAGGTGAGACAATGAGACCTGTGATTTAGATGAATCGGCCACGTAGACACATACCTGCACCTGAGTTAGACTTTGACAACTGTGCAATGTTTAATCTTTGTCGAAGAAACTTAGTGGCTTTTATATTGAATTTGGATTGAGCAGATAAGGCGGCAATCGACATCTGAGCTTCAAAAATTTAAAGAGCGGTGGGACCAAGCTGTGGAGGAGGACGAGAATTGGGTCGATCCATTTAGAAGAAAGCGAAGACGCAACCAACGACGACAACGTCGTAACCAAAGACGGCACAACTGAGTTTTTTTGTTTGATATCTTAGTTTGGCTTTCTTTCTAGGCATAGTGTCACCTCCATACAATGTAATTTTGTCTGTCTAGGCCCATTGGATCTCATAATTATTTCATTATTTGAGTTAGTCGATGTTTTCCATTTACTCGGTGATGTATCTACTTTCAGTTGTTCTTTCTCTCTTTATTCTATTGCCCCTTCTCTGTCCTCTTTTCACTTCTCCTTGTGTAATGGTTGTTCATCTTCAACTTCCCTTAATAGGTGAATTACAGGTCTTGTAGGGTATAAGAATCTAGAGATGGTATGAGAAGGCTGTTTTCGTGTTGTAGTTTGACATTGTCCCAAGTTTGTTTAGAGCATGTTTGGTCAAGAAAGAAGAAGAAGAAGAAGAACAAACATACATTTAAAGTTAGGAAGGAGAACACAAAACCATTGTGGAAACACCACCAAAATCTAGGCCATTTATGTGTGCCGCGTATGGATTTGGACTTCTTTGGCCTTGGCTTTTGGTGTGGATGTATGTGTTTGTATTTTCATAAGATCAAAAAAATGAAAACAAAAAATTTGATTGGCCCAACATTGGTAGTGTGTTCTATCGAGGCTATATCTACTTTGTGTGACTTTAGTTTTCTAATTTGTTTTTATGATAAGAATCAAATCACTTTAACATGTTATTTGAATTTGTAATTAGTACAATAGTAAGATTATTTCGTAGTAAGTCAGCAAAGTTGTGGTTTCTTCGCATGTGAGATAAAATTGCATACATCTTATGCCGTTTACAAAAAGTTGGAGAATTTTGTGGACAAATTTTCTTTTAAAATATCCTGTGATGGAATGAATGAATTTTGAAATTCAAACATCTGCTTTTTGTGTTTGTTTTTTTTTCTCACTTTATTTTTGAGTTGGGCATAAGAAATAAGAAAATTACTTTTTCAAGATTTACTGCATTATGAAATAAGAAGTTATTCTGTCGAGACTTATGAAAAGAGAAAGTGGAGTATCACATTATCTAGGTGAGTATGTTTGAACCCATTGAGCTGTGAGAGAAGAAATTAGAGCATAGGTAGGGACACATTGCAGAGAGCAGGAGGGGTACACATTGCAGAGAGAGGAGGGGTGATGCGGTCCTTGGAAACGATTGATTAATAAATAGGCCGACCCATGACGGCAAAGTTCAAAACAGCCCAATCAAAACGACTTCATCGGCTTCGCTTGACCAGTGTTGCATGAACTGTTTCTGAGACCAAGCCACGGTGGTGCCACTTGCCGTGAGAAGACCTAACACTTCATGCATTACAATTTGTTGACTTTGGTTTTTACACGAGTCAATTCTCTAGGTTGGGAGCACGGGCTTTCTGTGAGCTCTGCCGTCATGGCATTTATGTTTAAAATCAACGCAAATGAAACAAAATTCGAACGCCACCTTTGAAAATATTTAATTAAGTTCTGAAATTATTTGGATACTTTCATAATATAGATGAACTACAATTTTATCCCACAATTTATCCTTAAAGCTCATTAGAATGCAGTTTTTGTTGGTCTTTGTCATTACGTCATGAGCTCTTTTTACTAGCTTTTAGACTTTAACTTATTAGGTGCCATGCTACAAACATTTTGAAAACTTTTCAGTTTAATATTTTCAATATCATGTATAACTTTTTGTGTTTCTTCAAAATTTTGAATTATTTCGAGGAAACATGAAAGGAGATAATTATTTTTTTCTAAGCTAAACAAATAATTGCCAAACCGTGTATTAGTTAATATGAGTTCTATCAATTTCAATTTCATGTAAGTTATTAAAGTTCAAAAACATGAGAATTTAAAAGAAAAAAAAAAGAAAAACAAAAATTATCTACCATGAGGCAGATGTAGTGGTTTTTCTCATGAGCTAAATTTGAGTAGTTTGATTTTCTATACAATTCTAGAATGCATATAATCTTATTGAGTCGAACTAAAAAATTAACAATCTTCAAAATATTTTGAAGCTTAGTATGTTTATATAATTTAGCTAATCTCAAACGAACTTTCATCAAGTTAATTTGAAGTAACTTGGTTTGTAACCATAGGGATTGGCCTAATAGTTAGCTTGTTCTCATGCTCAAGCTTTCAAGTTTGATCTTTTCTTATATTCTTTTGTAACTAGCCATTAGTCATTATTTATGTAATGTATAAAGTTTACAATATTTATGCAGATGGTGTGCTTGCACGAGCTCGAGAATAGTTGGTCAAAGGTTTGAATAGGAATAGTAATTTGACTGGAAAAATTCGAACCCCTCCAAAATAGGAATTGTTTGGGATTTGAATAAAAGGGGCAAGAGAGGGGTATGGAAAAGAAAGTATAACCCACTACAGGTTTGAGAGAGAGTGTCGTAAACTAAATCCTATTCGGTCTGCCCCACCCTAACTCTATTATAAAATTTCTAAATATTTTTATTACATTTTAATAATACAAAATATTCTTGGTATAAATAAGTAATTAGTAGGGTTCTAATGTTATTTCTTATTCTTAGGATTTACCCTCTTTCTTTTTCAATTACATATTGTATTTGTGTTTGTATAATTTATATAACTTTTATTTTAAAAAACTAATTTTATTTTGAAATTTATATTAATTTAACTCGTTCTAACCCAAATCCGATTAGTTTAAATAAGACGGGGAGTAGAGAAGTTCAACCTCTTTATGGGTTTGGGATAATGTTGTTATTTTAGGGGCTAGATAGGGCTTAACCGAATATGTACCAAACTTGTGCCGTTGTCATCCCTAGCCTTAGAGTAGTAAACGAGCTGAGTAATGAGTTGTTCAAGTTTAGTTTGAAAATCTTAATGAGTTTAAAATCGTGTTCAAGTTTGGCTCGCGTTCAAGCCGATCACGAGTAGTTTAAATTTTTTAATATATATATATATATATATATTTATTATCAAGCTGAATTCGAGGTGAATTTAAAAAATTAATACACTTTAAAATGTGTTTAACTTTAACTTGTTTATATTACGAACCGATTCCGAATAAACTTTTAACGAATGGGTAATTTGATTCGTTTTACAATCCTACCTAGACTTAGACATCATGTAACTAAAAAAAAAAAAAAGGTATAACTTGATTGGTTTTACAATCCCATCTGACTATTAGGACATATAGTCAAACTGTATATCATATACATCTAACTCTTATTAAATCTACAAGTAAGTCTCCTAAGGTGGTTCAGGATTAATTTAACATGAACTCAACATTGTAAGAGGAAGAGCAAAATTCACCGTCTCATACGGTTGTTTAGGATTCATTTAACATTAACTCAACATTATAGAAGAGGAACAAAAATGAGGGGATTGAACATTCAATAATTATTCCTTTCTATTTTCAAAGTATAAAAGGAAAATAATTTTTCCATTCTCTGCCGTTTCCTCTCAGTATTCATATTTCGTTTTCTCTTCTCTTTTGTAAATAACGACAGAAGCTTCCAAACGAAGTCGTCCATTCCAAAATTCATCGGCTGACCAAAGACAAGTCCTCGACTTTCTCTCTCTAGAATTCCTCCGCCTCCTGCTTTTTCTTATTCACAAATGTGAGGAAAAAAAGTCACAATCGCAATTTTGAATTTCCTTCTCTTCCAAGCTTTCCCTCACCTCCTACATTCTTTTTCAGATCTTGCAATTTTTGCTCTATCTTTGTAATTGTTTTCTGCACTGAACCTCCCACCCATGGCCGGCCGTTACGATCGCAACCCCTTTGAGGAAGAAGAAGTTAATCCCTTTGCTGTAAGCTCCGTATCTCTCTCTCTCTCTCTCTATGTGTGTGTGTGTGTATATATATATGTATATATGGAAATGGGCACGTATTTGTGTATATATGTGAAGGAATTCCTGAGTTTGGTGGTTCGGGAGTGTACACTTTGAATTATGCACTTCAAGTTGTGAGAATTTTTGAGTTCTAGGTGTTTTTGTGCTGTTGATGGTTGGTCAATTTGTTTGACTACAAGATCGGTGTAGCTTTTGAAGTGAATTAATTTCTAACTTTGTTGTTTGGTTGTCTCAGTATTCAGATCACATCGAGCCCTGTTTCGGCTCTTATCTGACCTATGAATTCATAAACGATCAATTCTCGCTTGTTGCTTGCAATATGTGTATATATATATGATCAGTCAGTTTTGGTATATAGCTATTGTTGACTGTAGTTGACAAGGTTGTTAGATGCATTTTCTTGCTGATTCTAACCGATTCTACAGACAAGTGCACTTTGTTCTTTGAATGATATATTAGAGAAGATTTTAGAATTGTTTCAACTATACGAGGATTTAATGGTTTAATTTCAAACAAATTGCTTGAATTGATAAACAATAACAACCCTTTTTAGATGATGCACTTATTTGGGTTGCATATTTGTTTTTGGTGCTTGTAGTACAAGATGAAAAATGTGATTCATTTGTTTGCGCATCCTGTATAGCAGGCGGGCATTCATAAATTTTACAGGGTGCAAATTAAGAAATATTTAAAAAATTGTAGGCAAAAATTAAAATTTCATAAACTTGAGGTGGGGCAGCTGCCCCCTCTGGGCCTGAATTGGCTCTGCCACCGTTTGCACTTATAGTTTGTTTCTTTTTGGCTCTTTTTGTATAGGGGTTGCTTCCCCTTGATGATTTTTTATACAAGTTTCTTATTACTTATCAATAAAATTTTTTTTCTGGCTTTTTAGTATTGCGGTTATTGCTACTCAAAGTTGATTCATACTTATATATGGAGATAATGGACCGCGATTTCTTTTACTGTCATACTACTACCTGTGAATACATTTATTCAACTTCCTTGTAATATCATTTTACTATCAGGACCAGGCAGCAAGGGGAAAAGCATCGGGGCAGTCAAACTATAGTGGAGGTGCATTTTATACAACAGTAAGCTAAATTTTACTTTTTCTCTTTCATTGCAACTGCTCTTTTTTTTTTCTTCTTGATGTGTCACTTTCTGAATGGTTGACCCGGCCATGATATTGAGGGCGGGACCTTTCCTTGAAAATTTATCTTACAAGTGCATCTGTTTTTCTGTCATTCCTGCTTTCTTGATATTTGTATGCTATTAAGAAGGTTGCATCAGTCCAAGAGAGTAGTTTGAAACCTGAATTGCTGAGGTCCACGTACTTTTGTTTCTTTATGAAGTTGCACAGAAAACTTCCAAACCAGGCGTGTGTGCGTGTTTGAGTAGTTGTTGTCACATATCGTCATAAAGTCCAGCAGCTATGCATGTTTTTATCCAATGTGGTTAGTCAAAAAAATTATTTGCTGTGGTATTTTAATGGTGTGTTTATGGATGTTGTTTTATTTTTTGCAAGATGTTTATACATGTTGGATGACTATATGTTCTCACCTCTATTAATATGCCACGATGCATTTGTGTTGACATTGACTCGTTTGGTTTCTTACGATTTGCATATGTCCTCTTCTTGTTGGACTCTAATTTTTACACTCTCTTGCTCTGATTTCTAGAATCCAACCTCGAGGCTTTCCCCTCTTCCTCCTGAACCTGCAGATTTCAACTATGACTACAATACCCCAATTGATATTCCTCTTGATTCAGCTGCGGTAGGTGCAAGTTTTGAAATCGGTGAAGACGCAAAGTCTATACTAGGGTTTGTATTTCTTCACATGCATTCTTTCAATTTTTTAATGGAAATTTTTTGAAATTTAGGATTTGAAAAAGAAAGAGAAGGAGCTGCAAGCTAAGGAGGCTGAATTGAGAAAGAGGGAACAGGTACTGATGAAATTGTCCGCTTTGCAAATATACAAACACTTCATTAGTGATATAGACCACCTACCTTGCTCCATTGTTTGTTTTCCACACCTTGGCTCTACATGGATTGGCATTTCTTTTCCTTTCACTATTTCTAAAATTGGTGATGCTGTTTTTGACTGTCACCCATTGAGTACAAGTCAACCATTCATTTTGTAGTGGAAGTTCAGGCTTGTCATGCATGACTATCGGAAACCAATAATGAGTTAATGACCATTGTTGCATATATTGAAGCAGTTTTTCTCAAGTAAAAGATGTCAACTCTTATCTGATGTTTGTCATATGAGTTACTGATTAACACACCATGATCAGATATGTTATATGCAAATCTATTTTTTCTTTTTCTTTTTTAGCAATACAAATTTGTAACTGTCATTTGCTTGTGTCAAGTTAATAAGTATTTTT
The DNA here is from genome assembly GCA_033060915.1 of Euryodendron excelsum. NCBI lineage: Eukaryota > Viridiplantae > Streptophyta > Magnoliopsida > Ericales > Pentaphylacaceae > Euryodendron > Euryodendron excelsum. The sequence goes on along the minus strand of CM065377.1, from coordinate 51,649,275 downwards.
TTTTGTCTGAGGGTATGCTTTTGCTTTAAATGCTCACATATTTGCTTTGTAAAAAGCAAACAGACACAAATTTGGGTGCCTGAAACTGATATGTGGTGGCCAAGCCAATAACCTCATGATATATTGAATGGTGTCATGGGTGTTGGAGTTAAGAAATACATCTGAAAATCTTAATTGAAGTGTCTTTGATATATAAACAAACTGTGTATATTAGGAACTTTCCTTGCTAATCATATTGATGATATCCTTATCATTGTTTTGTTGAGCTGTGCAGGAAGTAAAACGGAAAGAAGAGGCTGCTGCACGAGGTGCTTTGAATTTCTATCCCATCTTTTGTCCTTTCTTTCTACCTTTTGTCTCTCACATTTTAATTCCAAGTTCTTTTGGCATTTAAACCTCCACAAAATTGTCCAATGTGTTCTCAATGAGATGAGAAGAGTCCACTGTTTTTTGGGTAGCATCTTTACAAATGTAGAGTTATTTCAGTGTAATCTGTGTTAATTGTCTTGTTCATCTTTTTGACCATGGTTATTATCCCTTCTTCTACACAACCTTACCTTTCCTTTTGTCTTATCTTTCCTATTGTACTATATTTCTCCTTTTCTTTTCTTTTTTCTTTTTCTTTTTTTTTATAGGAGGGGGCTGGATGCAGTACTTAGTAATAAATTCAATTTCCTTAGCAACTGAATATCCTGTAATTCTGCCTGGCAGTTTATAAGTTGGGTCTTTTTTTTGCTTTGCAGCTGGTATTGTTCTTGAGGAGAAAAATTGGCCGCCCTTTTTCCCAATCATCCATCATGATATCGCAAATGAAATACCAGTTCATCTACAAAGATTGCAATATGTTGCATTTACAACATTGTTGGGTATGTCAATGTTAGATATTTTTGTGACAGCCTTATGTTTTTCTCTTTTATTATATGTCAGAATTTTTGTTGTATGAAACTCGTGATTGGTGTGGAGGGGAAGATCTGTTTATGATATAGTTCAAGAAAGAGTCGTCTCATTTCCTTACTTCTTCGTTCTTTCTAATTCATTCACTTCAAGACTGGTTCTGAACGCCGCGTAACATCATCTTCAACCAACCTCCACCGTACGTACCTTTCGGTGCGGCCACTAAAGAATTGCTTATACACTAAACAGCTGCTTATATACGCTTACTAAAAGACTGACTTTCATTAGGCCAGCGTGAAACTAAGAAATAAATTTGTGTACGCATTATAAACCTTGGATATGCTTAAATATGTTAAGTTGGTGAACTTTTGTTGCAATTTATTGTTCTTTGAATGATTGATGATCGTTGGATAGATGTTTTCATTTTATGCCATATAATACTGTTATTTCTTATCCCACGTTACCATAACAGGGGTTACCGAATGCAGACTGAGGCATGATTATCAGACATGCACTCTAAAAGTTGTCTAACCTTGAATTTTGTAAAACTTCAATTACTGCAGGACAGGAAAAGTTACATCTGTAAAACCAATTATGTTGTACACAGCAATATTCTCAGTCTGTCCTTCCATTTGCTTCACCTTCACTTAACTGCCATTGGAATTTCCTGCGCAACCATCCCCCCACCATGTTTTTGCCTTTACTGCCACCGCTCCCTGATTTTTCTTTCCAGATGAACTAGATATTCTGCTGTAATATTTCATACTTGAGTACATGCTCAGTAGTTGTTTTTTGTATATATGAAAAGTTATATGTTATAGCAGGAACGTCATGAAAGTGAAAACTATTTGTATTATCTTCTAGCAATTACATTGCCAGTGTCATGACTTGCTCAATCTCCTGTTCCATCCGGTCAAAAGAAGGTGTGTTAGTATGGTGATTGGGTTTGAGAAGGGGATTACATGTCTTACTCATGATATCAGTGGGAGAAATTAGGCCATCTTGGAGTAGAGTGTTGTGTTTATAAGACAAATTGGGCAGATTGCTGGTGCATGCTGTGATGATTCTATTGCTCTTTGTATCTAAAGCTTCTTTAATGAGTCAGTGAAGATGGCCCACATTGATGATATAAATGCTGATGGATGCAGGATTGTTTGGGTGTCTTCTATGGAACATTATAGCTGTTACTGCAGCATGGATTAAAGGGGAAGGTTAGCACGGAAAGAATTCTGTTCTATTCTCTACCTCTGTTTTCTAGCTAATACCCTTTTCTATGATTATCTGATCTCATGATTCTATTTGTGTTGATGTAGGGGTAAAAATCTGGTTCCTTTCTCTTATATACTTCATATCAGGGGTTCCTCTGGCATACGTGTTGTGGTATCGTCCACTCTATCGTGCCTTTAGGTACTACTTTTTATATTCTTCGTGTATTTAATTTGTAAACCCATAGTTGAACAGATTAATCCTATCTGAATCTTATTGACCATATTGGAGATCCATGAAGTGGCCAAGCTGCAAACATGATGGACTGGTAATGGTGAAACCTCACCAATGTGCATGTATTAGTATGAATGGTTTTTGTTTTTCAGGAAGGTTTTTGAATAGCTTCTAAGAGTTGCAAAGCTTTGATTATGATTGTTAGTGTATAGGAGCTTTCATGTCATGGATCTCTTTTACAACAGCCATCCTGTCGTTCTGACCTGTGCTTATGCCATGAGTTAGTTGTTATGCCCGATAGCATTCTGCTTTTAATTAACATCAAAGCCCTTGTTACAGGACTGAAAGTGCTATGAAGTTTACGTGGTTTTTCCTTTTTTATTTGGTAAGCTTTCCTGTATTCTGATTTGGATGTGCTAACTGCTATGCCTCCTATAACTTGTCATGGAGGATGCCTCATTTTTTTGCCACTGCATACAGCTTCACCTTGGTTTCTGCATTTTTGCTGCGGTTGCTCCTCCTATAGTATTCAAAGGAAAATCTCTCACGTAAGTTCTTTCATAAATTTTAATTTCTCCAATCTGAAGTCATACTTAGCGCAGTTTCTTTGTCAGTCCTTAGGGCTTTCTTGTGCTGATAGCATCATTAATGATTTTGCTTGTGTGGTCCTTTGGAACAGTGGTATCCTGCCTGCAATAGATGTCATTGGTAATCATGTCATAGTTGGGGTAAGCTTTATCCCTGTATTACCATATATCTTTTGGTTTTCTTTTTTCTTATTTCCCCTTAACATCATTGTTTAAATTGATTTTCTTCTGCTCAGATATTCTACTTCATTGGATTCGGATTTTTCTGTCTTGAAACGGTGCTCAGCGTCTGGGTTATGCAGGTCTGATTCTTCAAAAGTCTTCATTTGATCTTTACTAATTCAGAAGAACACTACAACAAAGAAATAAAAAATAAAAAAAAAAATTTGCCACGTGCAACCATATACATGCAGCATGCTATTTCTTTTGGTTTGTTTACTGTCTGCGTTCTCTTGCATTGTGCAGCAAGTATACATGTATTTCCGAGGAAGTGGGAAAGCAGCAGAGATGAAGCGTGAGGCTGCAAGAGGAGCCTTGAGAGCAGCAATATGATTGCTGCCCCCCACCCGGACATAGTTAGACCGTGATCTTGTATTGGATGAACCTTGGCCTGAGCAAACAAATTGAGAAATCGGATACCACAAGGAGGAATTTGTTATACTTGTTCGATTGTTTGTTTATATGCTTGTTTTTCTTGTTTACAATGTTTGCTAGGGAATTAATGGAAGACTTTCGAGAAATGGCTGTTAGGCACTTGGTAAAAGTAGAAGTATGTTGTTTTGTATTCAAGAATTGCAGAGATGGTTGCCTCTGTAAATCTGTTCTTTTGACATTTTGGTGTGCTTGTATTTGGCCTGGCATCATAGAAGGTATACTTCAGGACTTTGTCTGGTGTAATATATCAATAATTGATTTAAGAGCATGTTTTTATATTGCAGTCTTCCAGACTGGCAATTTGGTTAGCCAGAGGAGATCAATAACTGACTTAGGTGTTTAATGGGTTTTATTCTGAAAGGAAAAGACTAGGAAGTACTTTAAAATTTTTTTTTTGGGATGAAAATGATCCTCTCCAAGGGAGGGCCACATTGGACCCGCCCTATACTTCCAATTATCACATGCAAAAACGGGCATCGGTTAAGCAGGTGAGACTTCAAGCTAGAATGTTGACAGTTCCTTGAGGTTCTGCTCCTGTTTTACTGGGCTACCCAATGCAGGTTGGTTATTATCTTGGAAGTGGTACGGAAAAGCTGCACCCATGAAAAAGACTGTTTGAATTTTAAAAATATTTATTTTCTCAGTTCACTTTTTTACTTCTTTCTATGTAAAGTGTTAAAAAAATAAGATGTGATCCTTTTAGAAGGAAAATCGAAAGTAAAGGAGAAGTTGTCAAATGATTTTAATTATATATTGTTTATAAAAATAAATTATAATCGTTGGATACAATCGTGAAGGAGACTTTTTTTTTTAAAAAAAGTTATATTTTATTATATAAATATATATGTATTTTTTTTAGAGTCAATAATATAGGATATGGTTAACGGGTTATTGATAGAGTTAAAATTAGAGTTAGTGTAGTGAGTGACTAGTTGTACAGAAGGGAGCCTTTATCACTTGGCTAACTCCTCTCCTTGAACTCATGGTTATTTGCATTAAGGGTTTTCATGCTTGTTGGGTACCATTTGCACTACAAGAACAGTGGTCCTTGTGCCATGCACTAGCTTATTCTCTGAATCTCTCTACTTCAAATTGTCATGCATCTCTTTGAAGACATTCAATAGTCATTCTTAATTCAAGTAGCAGTGAAATGTGTCTTCTTTTTTTCTGGGCTAAGTTCAGGAGAAAATTTCAAGTGAGAAGTGGAGAACAGAAACAGTATGGGTAAAAGTCAGTAAAGCAAAAGCTAGAAAATGAAGAGAAAGTGTCATAGAACGCTTCCGTTTGTTTAATGGAGAATATGAGGAAAAAAAATATTTTCTAAAAAATTTAAAAAGTTTGGTTATTTCTTTGTTTGAAAATTTCTAAATCTAGAAAAATATATTCCAAACAAAGAAAAAGATTGAAAAATAACATTCGAGATTTTATCTAGAAAGTTTTCTGTGAGTAGAAGAATGAAAGAATTTGGATCAAACCTTCAAAAATAAACAGTTCAAATCTCTCTCTACATTTCCATTTTTGGAAGATAGGATTATCATTATAGATGTGCTAACAACGATCTATGACAGAGGTAGAAAAAAAGATGGATTCATCATGTGTATTTCTATCAATGCCCTAAGCCTCCCATATGATTCTACTTCATAAAGAAGAGTTCTAATTTTTTAATTTCTTTCTCTCTTAATATCTGAATCATTTACGTGATTATATGCAAAATTATTTTATATTTATATGTTGTTCAAATAACAACTACAGCTCAAATAATTTATCTAGAAAAAATTTATATTTCATACCAAACAAATGGAAAATAAAGGAAAAATACATTTTTTTTTACAGTCAAATATTTTTGAAGAAAAAAATTTCTTTATGAAATTTATTTTTTAGTGAAACAAATGGAGCCTAAGGGAAACCACTGTTTTCCTTTTTTTTTTGTTTTTTTCTTCTCTCTTCCAAATCATGAAGGAAACCAATTGGAGAACTCCTAAAAATTTAAACTTAAAAGTTCTACAAGAGGCTGTCATTTCTCAACCATTATATAGACATATATATATATATATATATATATAAAAGAGCCTAATGCACGAGATTTTCGTTGAGTTTGGAGAGATCAGATGTATACATTCTTACTCAGCCTCCTGTGAGAAGATATTGTTTCCTATTTTAAATTTGTGATGATTAAATCACGATGGAATTAACTTACTGCTGCGCCAATAAAGAATCATATATTATAGATACATATGTACGAATACATGTTTTTCATCTCTGATCATTGGAATTTTCTTCTCATTACCCTGAGAAAACACATGCATCACCATCCCCATCACCATCTACTACCTACTAAAACTATATCATTTCATTTTTATTATCATCATATTCATATAAAGGAAGCCAAGAAAAAGAAAAAGAAAAAAGAAAGAAGAAAAGGAACACTCGTGTGCTCATACAACCATCATGGCATCACATCCAAAAACCATAGTTACTAATTCAAGTGTGCATCACTTAAACAAAACCAAAACTAACAAAAACATCACATATTGCACATATATATATGTTACCAGCTGAGCTACCGGCCCCTCTTAACAGTAAGCAACACATTTCTCCTTGCAGTCAATGGTGCAGCCGCCGCCGCCGCCACCGGCACCGTAGTTCTTACCAGACCGGCTGTAGGAGGTGAAGCACTTGGCCGGACAGATCAGCTTCTTCTTGAAACATGGGCCCTTCTCTTTACAAACCACAGTGGGCCTTACGTTACCACCTTTGGAGTACCCTCCAGTCGGACCCCCGTACCCTGCCCCGTAGCCGCCACCTACTCCGTTGCCCCACCCGTTTCCAATCCCTGGAATATTAAACCCACCTCCGGGACTGAAGAACCCGCCCGTCCCCCCATCACTTCCACCACCACCACCCTTGTTGCTTTGGGTTTGGTGGTGACCCTCTTCTTTGGAGGGCTTGGGCTGGGGTTGGGATGATCCCATGGGTTCGGGTCGGGTGGCAATGGAGAGGGTTGTGGTGAGCAGAAAAGCTATGAGAAAAGTGTTGATGGTGTTCATGGTGCTGGCTTTGAGAGATGATGCTATGGAGTGTGATGAGGTGAAGAGGAAGTGTGAGAGGGATATTTATGTAGTCGGGGGATGGTGAGAAAAGCATTTAAGAGAGAGAGAGAGAGAGAGAGAGAGAGAGAGAGAGAGAGAGAGAGAGATGATGTTGGCTTTGAGAGATGATGCTATGGAGTCTGAGGGATATTTATGTTGTGGGGGGAAGGTGAGAAAAGCATTTAAGAGAGAGAGGGGTGGATAGGAGTTAAAGGGGCCTGAATGAGGAGTTGAGTAGGTTGGGCGCAGTTATTGCACATTTAGGATTTTTTTGTTTTTGTTTTTGTTAATAAGTTGGTTTTTTACGGTTAGTTTGCGTATATCTTAATTAATTTTTAAATTTTTATAATATTTTATTTATACAAACTAAGTAATTAATAGATTAAAGGTTTTAAAAAAATTCTCGTATTTGACAATAATTGAACTCCCGATTTTTCTTTGAGAAATATGAGTTTTAACCAACTAGGCTAATCTAATTAATTACATTCATTAAGGACTAGATGATGAGAAAAAATTATAGCTTACATAAACTTATAAATTTTTTGTTTATTTAAAATGATGTGATGACCATATTTTTTTAGATCAAAAGTTATTTTAATGAATATTTTACTTAAAATTTTACAATGCAACTGCTTCACTCTATACGAAAATTTTATATAATTTTCTACTTGTATAAACATTAAAAATGCATAAAACGAAGGTAAAATGTAAATAAGACACGTGTGGTTTCATGGTATTCGAGTGGCAATCTAGGAGCCTCTGCTTTGTGTAATTGTAACATTTGTTAAGGAAAAGAAAAAGCAGAGAAAAAGAAAAAAAACAGAGTGAAGCTAAATTCTCAGCAGGGTTAGGAAAATGAATATGCATCTCTCAAAAAATCCATTTGTTGTTTGGTTACACCATACAAAAAAATGAATTAGTATGAGTAATTTTATTTGCTTTTCTTTTTCCAGTCTCTCTAATAAGTACAAAATGCAAATATAAACGTATGTTTTAACAAAGATAAGGATAATTATATAATTATAACAAATAAGTTTGTATAAGAACCATGCTTGAAAATTTTCATGTTGAAAATCAATTATAGTCATTTTTTTTTATTTATCAACTCTGATTTTTCTTCCCTAAAAGTTAAAAGTTCAACTTCCTCAATCCAAAGGAAAAAAGATGGGCTAAGGCAGCCACTGGTAATCCTTGGCACCGCGATGTTTCTTCCGGTGGTACTACGAAGATTTAGCTAACACAACTATAACCAATAACCAATTTCATAGATCAAACTCTTCAATTTTGGTGGGAATTGAACATCTCCGATTCAATGTATAAAACTGCAACACATCACCAAAATTTAAAGGGATAATTACATCTTGCTTTTTTTTGATTTGACTCAAAATCAGATAATCGCTCTGTAGTTTAAAAGTGAACACAAGATCTTTTGTAGTTTGGACTTATCTGCAAAATAGATGAAAAACGTTAGATTTAACAAAATTTTTATCATACAGATATTTTTGTGATTTTATCTCTCCAAATTAGAACCTAAAAAAAACGATTTGGTGAAATAACCAAAAAAAAAAAAAAATCCTCGATAGACAAGCTTTTATTTTGACATAAAAGAGTCAAATCACATTTTTGATGTTCTAATTTAGAGAGAGAAAATGATAAAAATACTCGTATGATAGAATTTCTGTTAAATATAATGATTTTCATCCATTTTGTGGATAAGTTCAAACCGCATGGTGTGGTGTGTTCACTTTTAAACCACAATGAGTCATTTGATTTTGGCTCAAACTACAAGGAATAAAGTTTAATTACCCCAAATTCAAAATTAATGAAACCTTAATATAAAGTTTAATTACATAAAATATATCCTAATTTATTTTTGGGCTTAGTTTACAATTTTGCCAGAGTAATACTATTGCAATAAAATTTTTACGCATAATTTCTATTCACAATGATGTTTTTCGTGGTTCTTTCATTTTCAACTAAAATGACTATTAGTTTGACTTATAATTTTAAAAATATAATTACCATAATATTTTGATAAAGTTTTTTTTTGTACAAAAATTCTTAAAGACCATAATTTTTTATTTTTTAAATGTAACTCATTCACAACCACTGATCAACTATTTTAAAAAAACTGGAGACCACCGCACCGCTAGAGCTGGAGAGAAGTAGAATCCATAAAAAGTACTCTTGTACTTTGTTTGGTAACAACAATTAAAGTCCTGGTTTTTTTCTTGCCATAGCAATCTCTGTCTGTATGGCACAAGTAGCCAGCTAGGCCACCAAAAGAAAGTCATCAGACAAGATAAGCAAATGCATTAAAAGGGGAGGGCCGACCACTGATCTACTTTGACATTCAGTTCAATTTAAAATCCATAAAGATAAGCTTTGCTAAATCTCCATCAATGCCTTCAGTATCCATACCAAGCAATGGGTCCTTTTCCAATTGAAAAGTGTTGTCAAGTTAAAACCATCCTTCCTCCATCCATGGCCTGTCCTCTGCAATAAGTAAATGCTCTTGAAATTTCCAGTTGTTGACATCTACTTGTTGGAGAACAGGGTCTGAAAATAAATAGTCTTACTAGGTCTATTTGCAAGAAATACAAGTAGTCTCATTTAATGGGGCATGCTTCTCAACTGTCACAGCCGAGTGCACAAGACTACTAGCATTGTCATTGCATCTATTGTTATTACTTCCACTAATCAGTGGCTTTGCTCCTTCTTTCGCCGGTCATGAGTTCGACTCCTAGGGCTAGCTATCGGGCATTAACGTAGTTGGTCATGAGTTCGACTCCTAGGGCTAGCTATCGGACATTAACGTAGTTGGTTGGTAGGAAAAGACGTTGGTTGGTAGGACAAGCCTACATTATTTGGATGAATTGTATCCAAGTTTTGTTAGTAGTTCGACTTCTGTTCACTGCGCAAGTCCAAGACTTACCGTTGAACGTGTTGAGAATTGATGCGGGCGACACCAAGGGGGATTTCCTCCGAGATTGGTCTTCAGAGAACATCCCTCTAGTGGTTAGCCTTTTTTTTTTATTTTATATTTTTTGTTATTATTGCTTAAGGCATGTGCATATTAAAAAATTATTTGGTCTTCTTAGAGCACCAAGTTACTCCTTCTCCTCATCCACATAATGGGTGGGAGACTCATCTCTCCTTGTGAGACGAGTAAGAGTGACATGATATTTCAAGAGGATCGAACAATTTTTCTTTGCCCAAGTGTTACTATAGAACTGAGTAATGTAATTTGCAGTTCATTCTTACCATTTCAAGAGTGCACCTGCATTTTATCATTTATAACACAAGGTATATATATATACAGCCAATAAGAGTTATATAGTTATGTTAGGTTAAGTTTGCATGAATTTTGGGCGGGGCATTTGGCTGAAAAACTTCTGTAGATTTTTCACCAGAATCCAGAGAATGAAGATGAATACTAATGAATCTTCAAGTGCTGATCAGGTCAAGTTGTTTAGCAACTAAATATCATTCATATATAATTGACTATCTATTTGCACATTGATACAAGGTGTCTATTATTTATTCAAAGATTCCAAATGGACATAATATTATTACAATAAACCTCTCAAACTAACAAATGCAAGACATTTGCTTATTCTTGATTGTGGTAAAAAAGGAACAAAGAAAATGAAAAAAAACTAATTCCTGCTACCATCTTCAAACTAGGAAGCCATTTTAAACTGATTCTCCCTTGAGCACAAAGGACTGTAAAACATACCAGCTACTTCACCCTGCAATTTACTGTAGGATGCCTGCTGAAAATGGTAAGTGATAAACAGAATATCAAGTTAGAAATTTCGGCCTGTTTAGCTACGGTTTTATTTCAGTCTTTGTTTTTGTTTTTCGTATTCTTGAAAACAAAATTTTTTTTAAAACTTCTCTTTTTTTGTGTTCTTGGAAAGAAAAAAAATAGGACCATTGAAAATATTATCATTTTCATGTTCAAATGAAAGACAGTTTGATATACTTGGAAAACACATTTATTTTAATTCTTAAAATTGGGTGTTTTCTGAAAATTTTTTCAAAAACAAGTTCCCAAATCAGTTTACCGAATAGTAAAAACAGTTTCTAAAATTATTTTTTCAAACACGATTTTAGCAAATTTCAGAAAACAAAAAACAGAAACTACAACCATAACTTAGAAAATTAGTTAGGTACTTTACCCTGCAAAGATTGGATGCTCTGTTATGCAGTATGACATCAGAGGCAAGAGGAGCTCCAGCTAGCATCAACAGCCCTAATGATCTCCTCATGGAGTCTGGCTTCAGCACAGGCAATTATACCTCGATCAAGGCCTTCTAAAGATATACCTTTCGAGAAGTCCAGTGGCCGGCCTCCGGCATCAGTCACCACCCCGCCAGCCTCTTGAATGATAACAACTCCGGCAGCATGATCCCATATCTTCTCCTTGTATCCAGCCCTTGCAAATTTCATGAAAACCTCGGCATGCCCGCAGACTATGGCTGCATATTTCGCCATGCTGTACACCCGCAACGGTTGGTTCCTGCAGTTGAAACAATGATATGTGAGCGTCCAATAGTCCCATTCTGTTTTTTGTTTTCGTTTTTTAAAATTCACCGAAATCACGTTTGGCAAACTAAATTCTGAAACCTCTTTTCGATCACGTTTGGTAAACTAGTTACGGCACTTATTTTTAATTTTTTTCAATAAATACCCAAATTTTAAGAACCAAAAAAACTGTACTTTGAGTTTCTAAAACTATTTTCAATTAAAAAATAAACATGATGATATTTTTTATGATTTGTTTTAAAAGAAACATGAAAAATGAGAAGTTCTTAGTTTTTTTTTTTCGAGAAAATTTATAGAAAATAGCTCAGTTTTAATAATCAAGAAAATGTGTTTTTTGAGTTTTTGAAAATTTTTTTTAAATAAAAATGATAGTGTTTTCAATGGTTCTATTTATTTTATTTTATTCTTAAAAAAACACAAAAAACTAAATTTTTTTTTCGAGAACATGAATATGAGAAAAGGAATGGAACGGTAACCAAAGAGGTTTTGTTACCTAAGCCCAACACTGTGAGCTAGTCCTGCTGCGAAGGAATGGCCTGAATTTGCCTTCTCAACTGGCTCACAAAAGGTTGCCAATTCCGGATTATCTATAGAAGAAACTTGTATTTCTCTTGCAGAGTTTGGCCACACAAACTTCTTATCTCCAAGGAGCAATGGCTGCATCCAAGCCTTGCCACAACCCCTCCTTGCATAAATCACACAACCTTTGTCCCAAGATTCAGATGTTGGAAGAGCCAACTTAGACATAATTCTATGGTAGCCATTTTGATAACTTAGCCATTCCTTCTTCATAGGGTAATTGGGGCAACCAAGAACTCCTAGCACAACTTCTCCATCTTCTACTAATGCCAGAGCAATGGAATACTGATCCCCTCTTACGAACCCCCCGGATTTGCTATCAACAGCATCTAGCACCCAAAATCTTCCGATGGGTGGGACCCCGGTAGGGTTGCACCGGCCGATGGCCTCAAGGACCTCTAGAGTCCCGAGAGGCATTACCGGAGCTTTATGTCCAAACCGGGGTGCTTCGGCTAGACATTCGTTCACAGTTTTTGCCACGGCTTCTAGCAGGCCTGCTGCATCAGACATGGAGAGCGCTTGAACGTTTTCTTGAGCTATAATGGATATGTTTTCGCTCCTGAAAGACTCGGACAGTAGCCAGCTGATGGTTGCTTTGACGCTCCAATCTGTTTACATGGGTGTGATCAAGAGAATTAGCAAATCTAGCAGGTATTGAATTATCCAATGTTTTACAAAAATGAATTAAATAAATATATTAAGAAATATGAATATTTTCCTCATTTTTGGACATGAATTTTAGATAAATCTAACATTTAAATACCCAGAGTGCTTTAGAATTGTTGTATTTAGGCTCTTCATACGATTTATATAACTAAGTATATTGTAAATTGGTCCATAATGCATAATTTTACCCCGGTTTCCCTGTAAAATGGGCTATTTATAGATTCTTTCACTGCCCACTCAATCTTATGACTTCACTCTCCATAACCTTACAACAATTCAATCTTATATGATTCAACTCTCTTATATGATTCAACTCTTCCATAATTAATAGGTTCAACCCTACCACTCAAAGTCCAGATTCATCCGCCACAAGGGGTGGTGGCCGAGGGGTACATGTGGCTGTGGCGAGGTGAAATTACCTCAGCCTCACGCTTAGGCTTCCCATTGAAACAGATGCCATGCGTGTTGTCCACATAATTTGCTCTACCCCTGTAAAGCAGGGGTCAGCTGTCTATGGCTCAAGCCGGGGGGTCTCCCCTCCCTTCTGGCTCCCAGCGGGGTAGAGGTACTGTGGTCATGACTCATGCCCAAGTTGGGTTGTCACGCTAGTTTCTCCTTTACCCTTTTTTTTATTTTTTATTTAAAAATTGTCCGGACACAACTCCCTTTATTTAGGTGTTGAGCTCTATAAACTAATAATATTTAATTTAAGAGAGTGTTTGGACGTAATTTATTTTGTAACTTATGATTTATGCTTATAACTTTTTTGAAATGTGTTTTGGTAAGTGGTTTAAAAAAATAACTTATATCTAATCACGTTTTTTAAAAAAAAGTATTTTTAAAGATAACTTTTTAAAAGTAGTTTATAACTTATAGCTTATGGCTTATAAGCTAATGACCCAAACACCCCCTAAATCAATAGTAAGTAGTAACCCAATAGAGTGAAATTTAAATCAAATTCAACCATCAATAGTAAGTGGTAATCCAATAGATGAAAAATTAACAATACAAAACAAGGAATAGCAAGTAAATTATTACCTGCAATTGTAAGAGGAGAGTTGTCATCCTTGGACTGGACTTGGCCATTGCTTTTAGGAATCAAGCTCTCTTGCACCCTTTGACAGAGCAAGCATGCCATTTGCACAGCTCTCACAGCCACTTCCAATTCTTTGGAATACTTCTCTGGCTCTGGGGTTGTTAACACCACCTTGTTCTGGCCCTCCATTGATGAAGAAGAAGGATGGGTTTGATTACACTTAGATAAGGAGACAATGGGTTTTGATGAAACCAGAGGGTTATTGCTATCTTTGAACAAGAACAATGAACTTCCTATGTGGTTGGGAATAATGAAATTATTCCTTCTACACTTGAACAAGGTATTTGGGACACTTGTAGGAAAAGAAGCACAACAGAAGGGCATTATATATAACTCTTCTCTCTCCCTCTCTCTCTTCTCAAATTTCTTTGATTAGGATTTTTGGGCTGAGGATGACATGTCAAGGATGACAAAAGAAAGAATTGTTGAGAGGAAAATAATTGGTTTCTACTCACATCTGTCTGTGTACGCATGTGTATCCCCATATTTATAAACAATCAGAGGTGCCCCTGTTGTTGAGGTATGTTTAACTTATGCAAGAAAATAGGATTTGGGCCCGCATGAAAATAGCTTATTTTGAGTTTTTTATTTGTAACTTTTTGCTTAAAATAAGTACTTTGTGTTTGGTAACAAGTTTCTTTAAATTATAATAAGCTAGTTTTTTTTTATAAAAAAAAACTTTTTTAGGCTAATAAGCCAAAAAGCAAAAATTTTAAAGCGTTTTTTTTACTTATTCTACTAGAGTGGAAATTTTGAACAATAATTAATTCTAAAAATAAATTAGTACACTATCATTATTAAAGTTGATTTTTTTTTAGCTTTACAAAATATCACAAATATACAATTTAATTTACTTTAAATATCCTAAAAAAGCTTTAAGCTAGTGCCAAATACACCCCAACTAAGCTTTTTATTTTTTATTTTTTAAAGTTAACTTATTTTTTATGCTTTTTTAAGTAACTTATTTAATCATAAAAGCTGTTCTCAAACAAGCTCTTAATGACTGACTACAAGGAGCATCGAGAGAGATCAAACTTGAGACTTTATGCTTAGTATCAAGCTTATGAATTACCTTGACAAACATCAAACCAATCCTGACCATAGCATCTGCCAAACCAATGTCAGTGTGCATGAATGAGAATGAGAAATCAAGGCTCTAGCATCATTTTCACAATTTTCGTTTTCATTTTTCGTGTTTTTGAAAACAAAAGTTGTGGAAAGCTAAAAAATATCATTATTTTCATATCATTTTTGTTTTTGTACAATTGTTTAAAATTGTTTCCTAAAGTATAAAACTTGAGTTCTTACTTCTTACTATATCCTAAAATAGCCATTATTATGACATTTATCAATGTTCTTGACTTCAGCGTATTATTAGATTTTGGTATCAACACTACGTTTACTGCACGTAGCATGCTTAGTAAACTTAATTCATTCATTTCCAGCTGGGTTCGGGGTAGGTAAAAATTTGTCACTTGTTTTTGGAACTAACGTTAGTAGATGGTTTTTGATTCGTTTCTGAGCAGACTGAAACTATGTATGAAGACGATGATCATCACTTCTTAATATATCGTGAAATAGCTGCTATATATTATTAGATCAAAATTTGTCACTTGTTTTTGGAACCAACGTTAGTAAATGTATTTTGGTTCATTTTCATGGCGATTGAGATAACATATGAAAGCGAAATTTTAATTCTTGCTTCTTAATGAATCCTAAAAATAGCCATTATTATGACCACTATCAAATTCTTGATTTCAACATATATTATTATTTGTCACTTGTTTTTGGAACCACAGTAGATGAATTATAGTATGTTTTTGAGCTGATTGAAACAATATTTCGAAACGAAATTTTGATTCTTGCTTCTAACAGTATCCTAAGATAGCCACTATTATGACCTTTATCAAGTTCTTAACTTCAGCATATATTATTAGAATTTGGTCCTTGTGAATGCATCAGCTATGTTTATTGCACTTAGCATGCTTAAATCGAGCCATTGGGATTGGGCCTACCTGAGTCAGTAAAAAGGATTTTGTGTTTAAAATTTGAATCTACATCAACTGGGTTCTGACTCGGCGAAAATTTGTCACTTAGTTTTTGGAATCAACCTTGGGTTTGAATCCCATTAGCTATTGGAAAAACAATAATAAAAATACCACTTTCTCTTTATTTCTTTTGGAAAAGAATTGAGCCTTGTTATCATGCAGAGGTATAAAATATAGTTACCAAAATAAGTAGCAAAAAATATTAAAGAAGCGAAATCTGAAAACGCAAAATATAGGGGAACCGATTAAAAAACGTAATTAAAAGAGTTTTTGGCTGTTTTTAAAAATTAAAAAAAAGAGTTTTGCACCTTTTTTGAAGTACATTTTTGTGCTTTTCCCATTTTAATTAATTTTCTGGCAACTATGGCATAAAATATGCTAGCTTCGCATTGGCACCAGCACGGTTCATGGCCTAGCATGATATGACTAAGTTGTGCTATTTAGGGTTTAGATACCAAATCCATTGGCTAGACACGACACAGTTGCGTATTTTGAAAAACAAAACCCAGAATAACCAAAACACCCTCTCAATGGATAGTTTGACGGAGGTAAATGTGTAATTTTTTAGTCTATAATTACGGTGTGGTGCTTTTGATTCCTCTATTATCAAAGTTTGAACATAAGAAGTCGGCCGTTTGGTTCCTCTTATTGCCTAGTTTGTGGCACCATGTGATTCCCTCTCAGAGAGCACATGAGGCGTCACGGTGACATAACCAAAAGCTCTAGATATGCTGCAGATAAGATTCTTGTGAATTGATGTATGACATTTATCTTAGCTATAGGGAGAGAATTTCACTATCTTCAGATCCCTCTTTGCAATTAGATGGAATCTGGAAACGCAACAGTACCAATGATTTTTCACTCTTTGACAAAGACATTTTCATGTTGCCTATTGTCACATAACTGATAAACATCGAGTGTAATCATCAGCAGTGTCACTGGTCAGCTAACCCTCATATTAAGTACGAGCGATCAAATTTTAAAGTTTGAATTCTTTTCACGTACTTTTGTCGCCAGGTATCATTCATAAAATTGCATAAAATTTATTTGATTTGTGTACTAGTGGCTCTACACAAATTCAAGCTTGAAAGAGTAATTAGCCGAAGTTTGAACTCGGAAAAACAAAAAAAAAAAAAAAACAAAAAAATAGAGAGATAAACATGAAGTGTCATGGGCATAACCCACTTACCTTAAGTTGGCCCCCAAAATAGACGAAGGATTAGATTTTGTTAGTGCTCAAAGAACTATGTGAGGGGATCACATCGACGTTTTGTCTCGAATTACCATGAGATACCAGTTGCACGGAGGAAAAAAACAGAAGAAATTCAAGTGTTAACGTAGTACCCAACAATATCGGTTGCAACCACCATTGTAATTGTGTATCTATATTATTATAAAAAGTCAATACTGAGATTTTAGTTAGAATCCGTCACGTTATTTTATATTTTCAAACTATACATTTACCATTTATACGGTTACATGATCAGATAACTACTAAACAAAAATAATTATGTATAATGTAACACACGTACATAATGCGTGCTACCCTTCTAATATTATAATATACTAAATCATTTGCTTATAGTCCTCTTTGCTGATTTGCCCTCAGGCTAAGTATGAGGGATATTCATGCAATATATGGAATTTATCTTATATGTATGTTAATGGCCGACTCTACATAAATTCGAGAGAGTAGTTGGCCAAAACTTTACTATTTTAGATCCCTCTTTACAATGAAATGGGAACTGGAAAATCAACAGTACCATAGATTTTTCACACTTTGATAATCGACATTTTCATGTTGCCTATGGTCACATAACAGACAAACATTGGCTGGCCGTATGAGGGATCAAATTCTCAAATTTGACTTATTTTCACGCCATATTGTGAGTAGCTGTCATGATATTTACGAAGTTATGTGTGTAGAGTATTTGGCCGAAATTTGGACTCTCTCTAGTCGAAAAAGCAAAAAATAAACGAAGATAAAAAGGAATTAGAGTCCATTTCTCAGAGTTTTTTTTTAAAGTTTTTTTTGCTTGATTTTTTTGATTTATAAGTAAAAAAGTTAATTTTTTTAGCTCTTTTTTTTTTTCTAGTAGTTTTAGCTTATAAAATCAAAAAATTGGAAAAAATTTTAAAATTTTTTTTCATAAACCCAAAAAATAAAATAAAATAAAAATATACCAAATGAGAGGATCACATGCACATTCTGTGGTTTTTTGCCCTTCAAGATTTATACCAGTTATATGGCCCTACTTGCTATCTTCTTATTATAATATTTGTATATACTTACAAGTTACTAGAGTGCTATTGGTGATGATGCATGTATGAAAGAATTCACACGTCAACACAATCACAATTATTTGAGCATTAGGCGCAATGTGACCAATACTCACACTTTATCAATGTATACAACTCTTATCTAAAGTTTAGTGTGGGTTGCCAAGTTGCTTTTTCATATACTTAGAAGCAAACTTCTCTTTTTCTGGTTCTAGAGAAGCAAATTTTGTATGATGTAGAGGTTTGCTCATTATTTCGTCATCTCTCTTTCTAAACAAAATTGATTTTGTGGTCATTATTCATTCATCAACTTCTTACCATAAGGTTATAAACAAGTTAAATCAAGTTAAGTAATGAGATATTCAAGTTTAACTGAAAAAACTTAAAATGCGTTCAACTCTGATTTTTTTTTTATCTATTCAATAGGTCTCAAACGGGTGTGAAAATATGTTTAATCTTGATTTTTTAAAATTATTTTACGTTGTTAATAAATGAGTTTTAATTGAGTCAATTACAATAACCCTAATTTGAATAACTAATTCTTTTTTATACAATTATAAAGTGCATATAATTTTATTCAACCAAGTTTAAAAAATTAAGGAGGTTTAAAATTTGTTTAAGATTGGCTAATTTATACAACGAGTAGATCTCAAACAAACTTCTAACGAGTTATATACGAGTCGAGCTTAGATAATTTGATTGATTTCACAACCCTAACTCTATGCATTTAATCTTGTTAGTGACGTCAATCATGGTGAGCCCGATTAATTAATCAAAGTACTATAGCAAAAGTAATGTGACAATTTATTTCCGATGCATCACAAAAGTAATGTGACAATTGAGGCGTTCCACTGAAGCTGTCCTTGCTATATTTAGTCTTAAGTTCAAAGGAGGGACCAATTCACAAGATAAGCTCATGGAGTTGCAGAGAAAACAAAAGCCCTTAAAATTGACTGATCCTTTTCTTATCTTTTTAATGATGAAAAGAACCGAGAGGGTGTCCTGTTTCTATCATATGGATATAAGTAGGTTGAGACTTGTGCAACTTTTGATGACTTTCAGACATATCATGACTAATGAGCAAGCAAGGGTGAAACACGGGTCGATTAGTACACACACATTCAGATAAAGAGCGCCGTGGTGGGGGTGGGGGACACATTCAGATAAAGAGCGCCGTGCCGGGGGCACGGTACTACTGTTATTATGATCCTTGTTTTATATGAATTTAATGAGTCCCACACTTTAATACTTAAATTTTGACCGCATAAGCTAGTGCTACTTTGCTACCAAAGATTTGAGAAAGAGAGAGAGAGAGAGTTATCAACTATAACTGTACATGAATATAAGTGGCTCAATTCCTACTTCTATTACCGTTTTTATACCCATGTATTTGGTGGGTCTTACAATTGAACACTTAAATTTTAATAACAATAGTTAGTACTATCTTACTATTAAAATTGAGAGAGAGAGAGAGAACGAGAATTATTGACCATGTGTACATGAATATCACTAGCTCAATTCGTATGTCATTTCCCATATATTATCAATAAGTCTCAAATATGTTTAAGACATACAAATATAGGCATACATGTATAGGCTCTTCAAGTGGTACTGCTCGGAATAATGATGTACAAGTAGAATATATGTATATATATAATTTCTACACAGTATGGTGTGGATGAATATTGACCTATTATTTTAAAACAAAGTACCACTAAAACGATTGTGGTTACAAAAATACTATTACCACCATGTCATTCTAATAAAGAATAGAATTGTCCATAATCAAGTTGCCAAAATTCTTTTATGAGATAGATATTGTGGCACATGATCCATGTTAGTCTGGTCTAAGGTGAATCCACTCTAATCAAATAGAAAGCAGCAAGGCTCAATAAAAGCCCATCGGGGCACTTGGACCTAGTAATCGTGTTTGGAATGTAGATGATTCCCTGTTGGGCTTATATTGTCTTTCACATGGGCCCACAAACATATTAACTTCCCGTTTTGAGTGCTATGAATGCAGTCAATCAATTTCCTCAAGCTCAACTCATTTAAATCTGGTATAATATGAGTGTATTATAGAACAAGTCAAGTTTAAATATATTTTAAATTTTCAGACCCAAAAAAAGTTCTAAAGCTTTTTAGTGTCTAAGCTAGATTTGACAAACTTATACGTAGTTTAGGAACAAACTGGGCTCGTGATTAACTCTATTGGAACTCACTTGAGATCGACTTGAAAGATAATAAATTTTTTAAAACATGTTAAGTATTTAAGCTAAGCTTTAATTACTCCTACTTGGCTCGTTTGCAACCCCAACTGTAGACTTTGACAGCTCACATGGTGGGATGTTGTAATCTTTCCCTTTCACATCTGAATTGTATGGCCTATCTCCAACTCTTTTCAATTGAGTTTGAGATTTGAAATGAAACTTCCAAATTCACATGTTAGTCTAGGGAACGCAACAACGCTGGTTTGAATTGGGGTAGCCTTACTCCATTTCCGCCTTGTCATGATAATCCTTTCCCCCAAACCCACCCTATCCCGCTTTCTTTATTTTTATGTTTATTTCAAACGCATTATGAATAAAGTAAGGGATAAAATATTAAAAAAATAAGAAAAAAATTACAATAACTATATTTTAATAAAATATATACATATAAAAATAAATAAATACTTATAAACGGGGCAGGTTCGGATTGGGGCGGGGTTTTATACCTTGTTCCCAAACCTGCTCTACCCCAATTAGTATCTCTTCATACTCGTACCAATAGAGGCAGAGCGGGACGGGGACCAATATATTGGGTTCCTTTGTCATCCTTAATCTTAGTATATCACCATTTTGGTTTAGTGGAGAAGAGTATGGGCTAAAAGTAATGATTTCAAATTAAAAGCCTGATTGGCATAGTATTTTTTTGAAAAAATTTATTCCTACAAAATTTATATACACAAAACTCTATCAAAATGAAGTGAAAATAGCTTTTTTAAAATTATCAACTAAACAGTGGGTTTTTTGATTTATAATGAAATGATCACAACTAACTACATCATTCTATATAAAAATTTTCTTTCTATAACGTTGTTCTTATATATATATACACACACATAGGCTTTTAACTCATAAAGAGACTGTTTTGCTCATTTATTCATTTGCTTTTTATCATGCAAGGGCAGAACAATTTAACAAATTGTTTTACTAGAAAGTGGTTAAGCCATGGAACAATTATTTTTATGAGTGGTGCAGGCCACTGTTTAACATTGATGCAAAAGAATGATAAAGACCTCTCAACTGCCAACCATATATCTAATAAGTTCTAAGCTTTACAATTGAAGTACATTGATCTCATTCACTTAACCTTCAATTGAGGTGGGGAAAGTCTTTTTGTTTTATTCAGTCTGCTCGTTCAACACAATTCCGTTAAGTACATGGCACTTCTATACATGTGTCGATATCAAAAAGAAAGAAACCCAACAAGGGAAACAGAATCAGATGTTCTTTGATTGATTTCTAGTAGCAGGGACTAGAATCAACTCCGGCCTTGGTCATGACTCATGAGTAACTGAAGAAATCAAGAAAATTGGGCTTTTGTTTTGCTTACTATACATTCCAATTCCCCATAAAAGGGCAAATGTAGGGCATGCCGGCATATAAAAAAAGACAGTGCACGATGCTTTTGTCATTGTGGTGTCTAAAAATATTAAATGTAGAGGTAAGACTAATGAGTTAGGGACAAGTTATAGAAACATATTAAAAACCGAACAAATTTGCGGGTGTGTTTGCTTTAAGTAATTCCAACCTCTCCTTACCCTACTCAACCTGGACCCAATTGTCTTAGGCAAGGTGGAAATGCATTTTGGTTTGAAAATTTTTAACATAAATTGGGATGAGTGAACCATATGAGTGGTTCAGTGGTTGATTAGACTTTATGCTAAGCATAATATTTTAAGTTTTATCATTCTCCATACTTTTTTTGTGACTAACTTCATTCAGGCAATCTATACATTTTACATAGTTTACGTGGACGACCTTGTACAAATTTGGAGAAGTAGTCAATTAAAAAAATTGACACCCTAAAGCAAAATAAAATAAAAATTAAGATAAGTGTGACGATTCAACCTATAACGGGTATTGAAGAACTATGAGGAGGTCTTTTTCCATGGTCGAGATAAGATTTCTGCAAACCTATCCTATATATACCCAAACCATTGTCATTCCTAAGTCTTCCCAGTTTGGAGAGATTATTTCTATATTTCGAAACCACTCTAATAATATATAGGAAAAATTACACTAACTTTCTTTTAAAACATAAATACAAAAAGTTATTCTTAGTTTTCAAAAAATTCAAATACCCCATTATCAGAGTTAGTCAAGTAATTGAGACTAACAGAGACAACGTAAAATTAATTTATTATCTTTGTTTTTTCTTTGACTTGTGTTCAACCAAAACAAAATTATTTATTTCTATCTGTTCATCGTCTCTCCAACATAGTTATTACTCTCTCTCTCTCTCTCTCTCACACATGAAAAACAATGGCTATTCTCTCTCCGCTTTTTCTCTCCTCTTTCCACCATCAACCCCCATCCCTACCACTTAACTGACTGCTATAGTGGTTGGGGCTCCAAATGCCATAAAAACAAACTTTAATGAAGTAATATAAGAATTTAATTTCAAGGATAAAATTATTAACACACTAAATTAATACGTTTATG